>JANAVB010006000.1:2731931-2964431 GCA_029216955.1 Iris pallida | reverse complement strand
ACTTTGCTTACTAGTCCAAATATCAGAAGTAATAGACAACTTACTAAAATTTTGTAAAACCGCTTTCAAAGCGGCTCTCTGCTCCTTAAAGAGACGAATAGCCTCATTTTGAGCTTGTTGTCTACTAACTCTAGTAAAGCAGGGGTTTAGAGACAATGTTGCATAATCGCGTAAAGATTCACTTTCACCCGAAGTGAAAGGAAGTTCATCACGAATAATATATTTAGTTAATTCTATTTTATGGTCCTTCCCGTAGCAATGTCGTAGTATCTGGATATGGTCACGGTGCCACCGCCCTTCTTCCATGCGTACTGGTTCAAATATTTCTTGCATTGCGCCTTGCAAGGTATTGGTTCACCCTTGGCATCTAAAACAAGCGAACCATCAGGATTAGTTTCATAAATCAAAGTAAAAAATTCCAATACTTATACTTTTTTCTCTTTTCAGGAAGTTGTGTAGAACTAGCGACTTTCGGAGGAGATGAAAGGCACCCCTCCGGATTGGTTGCTATTTGCTCAGGTGGATTTTGAGTTCCCTCAAAAAAAGAATTAAAAATTTCGTAAGTCTGTCCAGCAAGATTAGGTAGGTTTGAACTTTCACCAGCCATTTATAAAAAAAGTACAAATTTAGAAGATAAAGTAAATTAAAACTTTGTTAGAAGAAAGGGAGGGATTAGGAGGGAGATCGGGAAGCCGTAGAGCACCGAAATGGGTTTGAGAGCATCGGGAAGCCTTAGAAGTAGAGCACCGTAGAGCACTGGGAAGCCTTAGAAGCACCGTAGAGCACCGGTAAGCCTTAGAAGTAGAGAATTATAGAGAAATATTTAGAATGAGTTGTGTTTGAGAAATGAGATTTTTTGCCTATTTATAGGAATTTTTTAGGGTTATTTTGGTCGTTTTAGTCCAAAAATGACCAAAATTCCCCTCCCAACGTTTATAAAACGGTCACATTTAGGGGCATTTTGGTAAAAGACCCCCCCGGCCCCCCAACGTTCTGATTCTTAAAAAAAAAAATTGAACCGGACCGGGCTTCGGGCCGGTCCAACCGGGCCGGGCCGGGCCGGTCTCGGGCTGGGCGGGGGAGGCCCGACCCGAACCGTTTGGGGTAGGGGGCCGGGCCGTGCCGGGCATGGAAGTGGGCCAGTCCGGGCTGGCTGTGGGCGGGCTTACGTGCGGGCCGGACCGGGCTTCGGGCCAACCGGCCCACAATGCACCTTGAGCTTGAACTTGCCTACCTTTCTAGCCGACCACCAAAATAGAAAGCACTCGACACTAGGGTCTCAACTGGCTGCATACGACCTTCGGGAGGCATCGACGAAGGAGAAAATCCTGGACTAAAATAGGTTGCCCCCTCCCCTCTGGTCCTACACCAAGGATACTGGTAACACAAACTCACCCGGCATAGAGCCACCCACCGCAAAAGGGGCCATCGACCTTTCCAGTAAGGCGCACTTGGAGACGAGGGGGGAGCTGTGACCTTGAGATCCTCCACGACACTATCAACTTCATCAGCCCACGATGAGGGGCCATTAACACCCGATGCGGGGTTGGAAATCCCTGGATAGGAAGTCAACAGCTGCCTCGAAGGAGAAGAAATGAACTACCCCTCCACTCCAACCACTGGTTTGGATAACTGACCAGACATAGAAACCAGAACCGACGAAGTAGGAGGATGTGGTAGGGGTCCTAAGGGAGGGAGAGACAGGGAAATGGCCGCGGACCTAGGGGACGCGGGCTCCATGTTGGGGCGAGGGACCATGAGGGGGAGAACCAGATTGACTGGCCGAGTGCTAGGGAGTGGAGGCTTAAGGAGATGAGAGTCAGGAAGTGTTGAGTTGGATCCCTTCCCAACTGAGGGTGGTGACGAAGGGTCCGGATCACCTGGAGAGAGAGACAATGTACCAGAAGCCGATAGTGAGATGGAGCCCGAACCAAAACCTAACTCCAAAGCTCCTAATGGAGCATTTCACTCAAAGGTGTTCTTCAGACAAGCAGTAACCTGGACTTCATGAGAGTCACCACGATCGATTGCAGGGACCTCGTTAGGGGCCGCGGGAAGACACCTCGAGCAATCTCCTCGAAAAACCCCTTCTACCAAATCAAAAGTAAGCTGAACCAGAGGCAGTCCTTCACCATATGGTCACATGTAGAACAACCACTGCAGAAGAATGGACGATTCCCATATACAACGTCTTGCCATAAGCTTCTACCTTTTGGCAAATCAATTCTAATCCTTATCGGAAGGGGCCTACTGATGTCGATGTCCGCTAGCACCCGTGCGTAGCTAGGCCTGGATACCACAGCAGTAGCTCTATTAAATGTGATAGGAGACCCAATTTGCTGTGCCAAGGCGAAACTGATGCTTTTGCAAACAGTAAAAGGGGCCGCCCTGGGAATGCAATCCAGACCGGAGCAACTGGGGACTCCAGCCGCGGGTCAAAATCTGGGGACCATCGAAAAATGTGCATGGGAGCGTGGGCGATATGCCATAAGTCCCGCGAGCGCAGCTGATTAAAGTTTGCCTCTAAAGCCGGGCGGATGAGCAGGTGTGTTTAAATTGATAACTCCAGTAGAGACATAGCTAACCAAGCTGAGACTAGCAAAAACCCAACGAACTACGTCCACTGGCGGTCGTGCGAGGGGGAATTTGCCAACCAGAGTAAGGCGAAAAGGGGCGACGAAAGCAACAACTTCTGCCACTCCAAACTTGACCGTCGTGGCACCTTGGAAAAAGAAATAAGGCCTAATGGGAATCTCCAGAGCAATCGGAGGCACCTAGACCGAAGTCGCCGCCAGGAAGGACTTGGGCGAGGGCGAGGAGGGGACGCTGTCCATAGAAGCGCAGAAGGAGGGGATGACTGAGACAAGAAGAGCGAGGGTCCAGAGCAGGGAACCCCCTAAGGTCGTACGTGAACAGAATCCAACACAGGAGAACCACTAGGGGCCGCCAGCGAAGACGAGGGAGGGGAAAGACCAAGCGATCGAACCCCTGAACTGTAGTGCCCTGTCCCTACATCGTCTCCATTTTCATCCACGGGGTGCGCGAGAAAGGAACACTGTTGCTATCGATTGAATCAGAACCGATAGATCGGGATCAATTTAATCGGTCGAACGGAAATGATTGAATTAAGATATTTTTTTCGTTATGGAAAGGCTTTTTCAAAATCAAGTCCCATATTCAGCGGGTTGCGCCTTGAGGATATACTCTACGGCTGAGTCGGCAGAGACCTCCCGTTGCTCTGTTTTTTATGTCGTACTTGCTCTTTGGCTTTGGTTTTCGTGAATATTTTTGATGGTTTTTATGGCTTGCGTTTTCGAACTTCACATTCGTATCAAAACTCTTTGAATGATACGATGTTCTAATCAGCTGCTTATGCGATTTCAGGTGATCGCGTAGGTGCCGTCTAGCGTAGCCAATGGGTCTTTTTCCTCAAATAAACAATCAAAGTGAGTGGTTGGACCCTTCCTTCCCTTGACCTTCTGTCACGCCCCAGAACCAGAATACTGGAGAGCGGGGGCATACATAGCCAGCTACGTATAATGAAATGGAATCCACCTCACTATACGGTCACGGCTGTATAAATATATGAGGGTTTAACTACAATCCATCAGTCCCATATGGTCAATAACAAGCCTAAATGTCTCAATCTCAAGCAAGCAAGTAAAGTTACAAGATGTAAGATCACCAAATATACAATAGTACGGCGTCCCAAACATTACATATTCAGTTGATCATGAAGCTAGTTATTACAAAATGTGAGGACTAGCAAGAGTTTGGTCATACATGATCAACCCTAGGATCTGTCAATCATGTTACAGCCCGTAGGCAGACAGTAATAAGGTATGCAATACGAGCTAACAGGTGCTCGCCGGCTAAACGCCTCAAAATAAGAATTTTACAATAGAGTGGGAGAGCCAAAAATAAACCCACTCGTTGCCTTGGTTACGCCTGGTGGTCACCATCGGGCTGGAAAGTCGGTAGATCCTCTGGAGCTGCTCCGAAATCTGGCCATACAAAACCAGCTGGGTCAAATCCCAGAAAGAGCAAGTACCACAAAGGAGGCTTCATTTAAGAGCTAAAACCAGCATATCAGAAATGAATATTAAAAGTAGTTACAAAAGAGCTTGACAATAAAAGAATAACAACAGTCATAATGGAGTACGAGGGAACCATTCAAGTAGCCAGGTCACAACCCTTAAACCAAACAAGGACCGGGGTTGTAATCCTTCACCTGAATAGAACTCCGTCTCCAAATCCTGTTGGTAAGGTAAAACATAACAAGCTTGACGTGGGGTGCAATAAGACAATAAGCGAAGAGAGGACTCAAAACTGCTCCGGGAGCCAGGTTACAACCCTTAAACCAAACAAAGACCGGGGTTGTAACACTTCACCTGAACCGAACTTAGCTTCTGATCTTTATTGTTAAAAATGACAATCATGCGATCAAGCCTGCAATAATCGAGCACTGAAACTACATCATACAATAGTTCCCGGCCAATCAGTGACTATGGCTTTCTACATTAGCTAACTAGGGTTATCACAAGCCTTAGTTACTAGCAATATGCAGTGAGATGTTCCTCCAGCCACAAGCCCTGCAGCTAATCCAGGTTATCCAGGCGACTTGGATTCATTAAGCGGTGCCTCGTTCTTTTCCATATATCAGGGAATCTAGACTTGTGCCCTACTCGTCGGCAGGCTGCAAGTCCAACAATGGTGGCCGGGATAACGGGATCGCCTGTAACTGGGAAAATCTCTCATGACTACTAAATTATTCTAGTTATTAGCCTAAGCCATTTACAATAGGTACCCCTGACCGTGGTACTCAGGGATCCCTGTCCTAGACATGATGTAAATATTACCGATTCAATTGTATAAACACAATCATCCACGGTGTCCAGGCCATTCAATCTTGTCATGACATGCTAGCCGTCACAACAGCCTTCGAGATATATATCATGTCATGTTCACTGTCAGGAGTGCGCCACGTCGGGCCACCATCATGTCATGTTATTTGTCAAAAGTGCACCACAACGGGTCACCATCGTGTCAGGGAACACAATTAAAATTAATATGGCACAAGCATATATTTAGTAATTAAATATTAGCAGGGGCAAGGGCTGTGGAGGACTCATGCGGCTCAGGAAAAGTTTGTCGCATGAAATTGCCATGCGGCCAGCCAATAAATGTTGTCACTATACAATATACGGCCAGTACACATTTGCTGTATGCGGCCAAGAATGATAAATAGGCCATGTGGCCAAGATTATTATATAGGCCATGCGGCCAAAAATATTACATTGCTAATGGCCATGCGGCCAGCTGCAAATAAATGTGCATGCGGCCAAAAACAAAAATGTGCATGCGGCCAAAACAAAGGGCCATGCAAGTTAGCATAAGCCATGCGGCCATGCAATTAAAGCTAAGGCCATACGGCCAAAAATATTATGCTAAGGCCATGCGGCCATGCAAATCACTTGCATATGCGGCCATGCCATGAATTGGCCATATGCGGCCATACAGAGAGTTGGCCATATGCGGTCAAAGCAGAGAATTGGCCATGCAAATTAATGCTAAGGCATGCAAGTATTTGCATGCAAATGCATGCAATAAATAAAAAGGCCATGCGTCCAATGCATGCAAGCACATGCTAATGCCTACAACTAAATGCTAATGCATGCAATAATTAAAAAGGCCATGCGGCCAAGGCTATTAAATGCTAATGCCATATGGCCAAAACAATTAAATGGTCATGGCCATGCGGCCAAAGCAATTAAATGCTCATGCTGCCCAGCAAATAAACACTTGCATGTGGCCAGCAAATAAGCATTTGTATGCGGCCAACAATATTTTAACGGCCATGCGGCCAGAAATATTTGCTAAGTAACAGCTAGCAAAATGCAACTGTGGCTAAGCAACTCAATGTTGCATGCGGCCAAAAATGCAATTAATGGCTTCCACGGAGAACATGTCCATAGAAAATACCATGGCCTCCATGCTCCACCAAACAGCAATATGAACCCAAATCCAGACTCACGTAGGTCAAATTTAGGTAAAATAGAATTCTCTATAACATGGAACCATCAAATAACAAAAATATGCAGGTTTGATAGATCAAAACTCCTGAAAACCAAAAATACCACAAAGCTAGATCTACAAGAAATTAACCACGGAAGTAAAAAATGCTAGGTACTAAAGTGGGTTAGAAACACATGAGGAAGACAGTAGAACAATAAAAATAGAATTCCTCCATGAAGCAAGATGTACTTGCCTAAACCTTCCTGGTAGGTGGAGAGTAATGGTGAGGAAGAAGAAGAGTAAATGAGGAGAGAGAAAGAGTGTTGGGTTAATAAATGATGATGGGGGTGGTAGGTAGGGGTTGGTTCACAATTAAAATCGAACCAAGCCGAACCAAACCGAGATGAACCATAACCAAGCAGATAAAAATGCCAAATAAACCAAGCAAGGAGACATGCAATACGAGTCAAAATACGTATACGTGTACCAAAATACGTAATACGAATCATGGTCATTATAACTCCACCCACCTTAAAAGAATTCTATCCTTGGAATTTAATCAAGAGGCTAGATATGCAAGGACAAGCTATACTAATCACAGGCAAGCTATACTAGTCAAGCAATTATTCATGCAAGCAAGGAATCGAAGGCATGAGGCATAAGAAAGATATTATACCTCACGACTCAAACATGTCGGGATATCGTGATCAGATATCATCCTCACGCTCCCATGTTGACTCACCCAAAGAGTGATGACCCCAAGCAACTCGGACTAACTTGATAGTCTTGTTCTTGAGTATCTTCTCTCTTTGGTCCAATATAGACACGAGCCTCTCCTCATACGAAAGGTTGGTACCAATAACCAATTTCGAATGATCCAGAATATGGCTCGGGTCCGGGATATACCGTCGTAGTTGGGATACATGGAACACGTCATGCACCTCACGTAACGACGACGGAAGAACGAGACGATAGGACACATATCCAACTCGCACCAGAATGTCGAACGGTCCTATATACCTAGGACTAAGCTTTTTCCGCACGCCGAAATAAATGACGCCACGGTTAGGCGAGATCCTCAGGAATACATGGTCACCGACAAAAAATTCAAGGAGACGCCAATGAGAATCGGCCCAATGGCGCTGACGATCTTGCGCAACACGAAGATGATATCTGACTCTCCTGACCACCTCAACTATCTGAGTGATCAGCTCTGGACCAAGCATCTACCTCTTTCCAACATCGTCCCATGCTAGTGGAGATCTGCACTTCCTTCCATACAGTGCCTCGAACGGTGCCATCCGGATACTAGCTTGGAAACTGTTGTTGTACGAAAACTCCACCAGGTGCAGGTGATCTTCTCACGAACCACCGAAGTCGAGTGTACAAGATCTCAACATATCCTCAAGAGTCTGGATCGTGCGCTCCGACTGACCATCTGTCTGCGGGCTAGGCTAGTTGTACCAGGGGTTCTGGATCTCCGGGAGGCTGCTCCTGAGTGCTGGGCCTGATCTTCTGGTTGTCGCTGGTCTACGGGAGGTGCTTCGCCGTGCCGATCAGTAGGACCAGGAACAATGTCGCTGAAGAAGATGACATAGGAAACAATAAGGAAGGACCAAGACAGATCAACGATACAAGCATGTGATCAGGTCGAGAATCTCAGGGATGAGAAGATACGGGCAGAGATCAAGGACAAGTGCTGATTGAGACATCTATTCGGTAAACCCTCACATATCTTGATTTACAAGAGCTGTATGGGCCACCACTTAAACTATGTCACGCCCCAGAACCAGAATACTGGAGAGCGGGGGCATACATAGCCAGCTACGTATAATAAAATAGAATCCACCTCACTATACGGTCCCGACTGTCTAGATATATGAGGGTTTAACTACAATCCATCAGTCCCCTATGGTCAATAACAAGCCTAAATGTCTAAATCTCAAGCAAGCAAGTAAAGTTACAAGATGTAAGATCACCAAATATACAATAGTAAGGCATCCCAAACATTACATATTCAGTTGATCATGAAGCTAGTCGTTACAAAATATGAGGACTAGTAAGAGTTTAGTTATACATGATCAACCCTAGGATCTGTCAATCATGTTACAGCCCGTAGGCAGACAGTAATAAGGTATGCAATACGAGCTAACAGGTGCTCGTCGGCTAAACATCTCAAAATAAGAATTTTATAATAGAGTGGGAGAGCAAAAAATAAACCCATTCGTTGCCCTGGTTACGCATGGTGGTCACCATCGGGCTGGAAAGTCGGTAGATCCTCTAGAGCTGCTCCAAAATTTGGCCATACAAAACCAGTTAGGTCAGATCCCAGAAAAAGCAAGTACCACAAAGGAGGCTTCACTTAAGAGCTAAAACTAGCATATCAGAAATGAATATTAAAAGTAGTTACAAAAGAGCTTGAAAATAAAAGAATAACAACAGTCATAATAGAGTACGAGGGAACCATTCAAGTAGCCAGGTCACAATCCTTAAATCAAACAAGGACCGGGGTTGTAACCCTTCACCTGAATAGAACTCCGTCTGTAAATCCTGTTGGTAAGGTAAAACATAACAAGCATGACGTGAGGTGCAATAAGACAATAAACGAAGAGAGGACTCAGAACTGCTCCGGGAGCCAGGTTACAACCTTTAAACCAAACAAGGACCGGGGTTGTAATCCTTCACCTGAACAGAACTTAGCCTCTGATCTTTATTGTTAAAAGTGATAATCATGCGATCAAGCCTGCAATAATCGAGCACTGAAACTACATCATACAATCGTTCCCGGCCAATCAGTGACTACGACTTTCTACATTAGCTAACTAGGGTTATCACAAGCCATAGTTACTAGCAATATGCAGTGAGATGTTCCTCCATCCACAAGCCCTGCAGCTAATCCAGGTTATCCAGGCGACTTGGATTCATTAAGCGGTGTCTCATTCTTTTTTGTATATCAGGGAATCTAGACTTGTGCCCTACTCGTCGGCAGGCTGCAAGTCCAACAATGGTGGCCGGAATAACGGGATCGCTTGTAACTGGGAAAATCTCTCATGACTACTGAATTATTCTAGTTATTAGCCTTAGCCATTTACAGTAGGTACCCGTGACCGTGGTACTCAGGGATCCCTGTCCTAGATATGATACAAACATTACCGGTTCAATTGTACAAACACAATCATCCACGGTATCCAGGCCATTCAATCTTGTCACGACATGCTAGCCGTCGCAACAGCCTTCGAGATATATATCATGTCATATTTACTGTCAGGAGTGCGTCACGTTGGGCCACTATCATGTCATATCATTTGTCAAAAGTGTACCACAACGGGTCACCATCATGTCAGGAAACACACTTAAAATTAATATGGCACAAGCATACATTTAGTAATTAAATATTAGCAGGGGCAAGGGCTGTGGAGGACTCATGCGGCTCAGAAAAAATTTGCCGTATGAAATTGCCATGAGGTCAGCCAATAAATGTTGTCACTATACAATATACGACCAGCACACATTTGCTGCATGCGGCCAAGAACGATAAATAGGCCATATGGCCAAGATTATTATATAGGCCATACGGCCAAAAATATTACATTGCTAATGGCCATGCGGCCAGCTGCAAATAAATGTGCATGCAGCCAAGCACAAAAATGTGCATGCGGCCAAAACAAAGGGCCATGCAAGTTAGCATAAGCCATGCGGCCATGCAATTAAAGCTAAGGCCATGCGTCCGAAAATATTATGCTAAGGCCATGTAAATCACTTGCATATGCGGCCATGCCATGAATTGGCCATATGCGGCCATGCAGAGAGTTGGCCATATGCGGCCAAAGCAGAGAATTGGCCATGCAAATTAATGCTAAGGCATGCAAGCATTTGCATGCAAATGCATGCAATAAATAAAAAGGCCATGCGGCCAATGCATGCAAGCACATGCTAATGCCTACAACTAAATGCTAATACATGTAATAATTAAAAAGGCCATGCGGCTAAGGCTATTAAATGCTAATGGCCATGCGGCCAAAACAACTAAATGGTCATGGTCATGCGGCCAAAGCAATTAAATGCTCATGCGGTCCAGCAAATAAACACTTGCATGTGGCCAGCAAATAAGCTTTTGTATGCGGCCAACAATATTTTAACGGCCATGCGGCTAGAAATATTTGTTAAGTAACAGCTAGCAAAATGTAACTGCGGCTAAGCAACTCAATGTTGCATGCGGCCAAAAATACAATTAATGGCTTCCACAGAGAACATGTCCATGGAAAATATCATGGCCTCCATGCTCCACCAAACAGCAATAAGAACCCAAATCCAGACTCCCGTAGGTCAAATTTGGGTAAAATGGAATTCTCTACAACATGGAACCATCATATAACAAAAATATGCAAGTTTGATAGATCAAAACTTCTGAAAACTGAAAATACCACAAAGCTAGATCTACAAGAAATTAACCACGGAAATAAAAATGCTAAGTACTAAAGTGTTAGAAACACATGAGGAAGACAGTGGAACAATAAAAATGGAATTCCTCCATGAAGCAAGATGCACTTGCCTAAACCTTCCTGGTAGGTAGAGAGTAATGGTGAGGAAGAAGAAGAGTGAATGAGGAGAGAGAAAGAGTGTTGGGTTAATAAATAATGATGGAGGTGGTAGGTTGGGGTTGGTTCACAATTAAAACCGAACCAAACCGAGATGAACCATAACCAAGCAAATAAAAATGCCAAATAAATCAAGCAGGAAGACATGCAATACGAGTCAAAATACGTACACGTGTACCAAAATACGTAATACGAATCATGGTCATTACACCTTCTTTAATCCCAAATCAATAGAATGCTAGTTGGATATGCAAGTGTACGAATGCTTAAATTTTAATGAACTATTGCATGATTCATCATGTACGCATGCTATAGAATTATTATGCTAAGAAAATGTTGCATGCTTAATATGTTATGCTTGTTATAAAACCGAGATAAGAAAATTTTTGAATCATTGAATAACTATCACCATGACACAACAAAACAATGATAAAAATGGTTATGTTGCTCATGAACTAAATATCATGCTTGAATAACTAGTCTAACCTAGCCCGGTCATGGACAACTGGTGTACAAGGAACGACTTCCTCGATCGATACCCCGAGACACATGATCGATTCGGCCTAGGAGGAAGCAAAAGATAGCTGAGCTCGACGAAAGCAAAACATGGTTATTCCAGGAAACTTGCAGCGGAGCTCGCTACTTTGCGCTGAAAGGGTCGCCGTCTAACCCAGCTAAAATCCAAAATGACTTGTGATGCCAGTGACATTCACATATACAAACTGTAAACACTAAATGATAACAATTGACAAAGAAGAACATAGTAAGTCTCACATTGTATGACACGTCTGCCGTGGGTAAGTTCTAATATAAATTATATTGTGCCTATCATCTGATTGTCTAAAATTCAATAGGTTGGTTAGAAAGATCACAAGTTAAGACAAAAAATTCTTGAACCAAACGAGAGCGTGGTATATAATTAGCTACTCGCCAATACAACATGCAATGTACTGATCCTCGCTCTCCACAGGTACCTCGAATCATCAAGAGCATGCCACCTAACTCAAGGGAACGCTTAGAATATTTTAAAGCCAAAGCTTGAAGCTTCTCTTTTGAAGACTCCATATTCAGTCCAAGAAATATGTCTCGACTTCCCTCGATAGCAGGTGGCTGCAATTTTTGTTATAAATAGAGGGATATAATGTATGGAACGACTATCTTTCACTACCATATTTTAGCTTGAGGGTATTTTGGTCATTATAATTTTTTATTTATTTATTGTATTTGTGTTTGTGATTTTTGACTTTTGCTAGTTGAGACCATAGAGACTAGCCTATTGTTTGACCATGGCTTTGGTGACTTAGTTAGCATGGTAGAATGGTGTTGGATTCTACTCTAACTCAAGTTGACTTGGGTTCATGGAGAGATTGGGTGTTATGTGTTGATTGGGCTATTAGCTAGAGTGTTGAATCAACTAACTAGTATATTGGCCCATAGCCCATTTCCTCAATGAAACCCTAACCCTAACTTGTTGGCTGGCCATAGCAGCCATATAGAGGCCCCCAACACCCTATATAATGTCTCTTATTTGACACTTGCCTCTTTTAGTGATCCCCCTTTTGGAAACCCTAATATTTCTTCCCCAATTTATCAAATCTCACCATTCCTCCACTAAATTGATCCCACTCACTTGTATTTGAAGTCATTTCTGGAGTAGAGCTTGAAGGAAGCTTGCTTGCAGGGATTGGAGCTCATTTGGCCATTGCTATTGGAAGAGGACTTCTCATTTTAGGGTTTTTGATTCAGATCTACTCTCAATAGGTAAAACCTCTCAAATTGATTCAAATCTCAGGTTTCTTTCCATAGTTGCATCTATCTAGGTGTCCCTTAGCTGTATAGTGAGTTTGGTAGGAATTGGTTTTGATTTAATATGTGTATCGGACACGTATCAGTGTCCTATGACGTGTTTGATGAAATGCCACAGTGACTATTTTATTCTTATTTTCTGCAAGTAAATATATGAATTTGTAGCCCTTGGCATGCTGATCTCAGATCTAAATCTCTGAGCACATTTTTATGCTGTGTCAGTGTCCAAAATGGATACGAACACGCTCGCGTACGACCCCGTGTTGTCCTGCTGCTCGAGACATGCAGCGAACACGACACACAACGAGATGGGACGAAACTGGAGGGACATGTAGGGGCAATGTATGCGAACATGTCCCTAAAGTTTCGTGAGTTCTCGTGTCGTATCAGACACAAAAATATGTGTGCACGTAAATTATACTGCGACTGTACGCACGTGTATTCGTGTCTGATATGCGTGTCGTATCACACGAATACGTGTCGTGGGTGTCTCGTGTCGTGTCGATTGTGTAGCCCTATGTGTGGGCCACGTGTGGACACGAGCACGAGATGTGTCGTGGCTTGTGTCATGTACACGAGCTCATGAACTCACCGTACGAGGCCCATATTGCACTATTTTCTGATACAGTATATTCTGATGGTTTTGACACGATTGTGTCCACTTTATGGACACGTTGGGTTCACTGGGACATGTGGGACTTGCCCCTCCTCCTTTACACTTGGTTTCCTAATTTTAGTTTTGAGTTTACATTAGTATTTGGTATTCGAAATCATGTTCACTGTGTGTGTCAAGTTAGAGTTTTGTAAGACTTTGCATTGATTTATCTTTTTCTGAGATTTTATCCCTAATGTTATGATGTCATATAAAATATTGGTATTTCGAAAATGGTTTCAGAACGATCTGTGATATTCAAATGAGTTTCCATCCTTTTGACATGGGTTTTAGTTTAGTTTCCAATTGGTTTACCTGTGGGTTGGAGTTTTGATTTCTGAGTTTTGATTTTAAAACAGGGATTAGTTTAATACTTGAAACTGTGCATGTTAAACTGAGAAATGGGTTCATACGAAACTGGGTTGTATAAAACTAGACTAAACTGAACACATGTCCATTCCTGTACTTTGCTTGGACCCTATATGTTGCACACATACCTGAGACTCACAGAAACTGAGCACTCTCTACTATATGCTGCCACATCTCTCTCTTTATACACACACTTATACACATGTTGACACACACCCTAAACTGCCACTCTATACACACTCACACATATATACTTCACTGCTCACAAGTCTTGACACACCCCATACACACTCATATATACATATGCTGTTTTTCCTTTACCTCTATATATATATATATGTGGTTGTGCCTATATATATAACTTTACCTCTCTATATATATGTATATGTTAAATGTGAATGTGTGTGTATATATATATATATATATATATATATATATATATATATATATATATATATATATATATATATATTGCTATGTTGTATATTGTGCATCGCTATATGTGTGTATGTATATATAGTATATATGTACTTGGTGTGTTATATGTAGATTAGTGCTCGTGTTAGGCTTGTATGCTTGTTTCCTAGGCTAGCTACTGGTTAGGCCTAGACTTGACTAGTTAGACTAGTTTAGACCTAGAATAGATTGGTTGACCTAGTTTGACTTTATAAGTTGACCAGAGTTGACCAAGAGTTGACTTTGGCCTAGATGACCTAGAAATCATGTAGAATGCATTATAATCTTTAGTTTTATATTTATAGACATGTTGTGACCTGTGTTGCTCTAAATATGACTCATTTACTCTGATTTGGACACTATTCTCATCGGACATACATGATATCAGGCGAGTACATTCTCTGATAATTTTATACGTGCTAGGACCTATATTCTTGCTCTAGATTACTTTACTTGATGCTGTCACATTGGTAACACGGATTGGTACTATATAGATCTTTTCATGAGATGTTATCCCCCTCGGGAGCATCGGGTACATCATGTCATGTGTATTTCATTTTCATCATGTAATCCTATGCTTTCACTATTTATGTATACTCTTGTGGTTCATGTACTCTCATGTTCACAGAGCCCTCATGTATAACTTCATGTGAACTTATTTATAAGCCCCCATGTGATAATATTGTACAATAACATAACCTATCTAGATCCTTGTGTATTGATTGGGGTACGAAGGAGTAGAAATAGTCATGTGAACAATTCCAAGTAGTGTAATCATGTATAAACTCAGTAGTATAATCATGTATAAATTTCAGCTGTTCACATGCCTATCTTGTACTCTAAACCACTAGTCACTTGTAGTTCTTTACTTATAGTATTTCCAATACAGTTATCTCTCTCTCTTTTTTATGTACATTTCTTTCAGCGATTCATGTATCTTACTCTATTGCATGCTTTATATTCCTGTCATGATATAACTGTTGAGATTTTATGCTCGTTCCTGTCCTGATTGGACCTGTTGAAATATTATAGATGACACCGATGAGTTCTGTCCTACGTACTATGGAGCAGCTCTAGATGACACTTGTGAGCTAGACTCCCAGGAGGACCCAGTCCTTGCAGAGGACATTATCCCAGTAGTCTAGGCTAGTTAGCTAGACTAGTTATCTTAATTTATTGTCTTGTCTTTACTTTGACTTTGAGATATAATATTCTGGATGTTGTTGTTGTTGAGATGTTATGTCTTAGACACTTAGACTTCTTCTCTTCTGTTTGTATTCTATTTGCTGATATCTATCTTATCTTATCTATCTGATCGTACCATTTTACCTTAGTTTGTGATTGAGTTATACCTTCTATATTGTCCTTCGATTGGAGAGTATATTTGTGTAGTTATATCATTTCATGTTAGATGTATGTAACCTAGGACAGCGTTCTACTGCCGACACTGCAGCGTAGGCTGGACATACCCACATCTCGTGTCCCTACACTGGGTGCGGGTCGTGACACTATCTCATCAACGTTCATTTTGTAATCGAGTCATGTTGTAAGTCCGTGCGGCAATGATTGCAATGGAGTCTTGTAAGTGATGTGTATTATTAATGATAAGAAAAGTTTTCTTTTGTCTCAATGTGTTGTTCAATTTCTCTGTGTACTCTATTAGATGCTTATGTTTCGGATAACTTTATGACTATGCCTTATGTGATCGCAACTTAGGTTCGCATGGCATCACGCCCGGGGGACGACTATCAATTCTACGGAATCGAGGCATGAAATAATGGTTTCAGAGCACGGCTTTACATCCTTGGCCTTTCGTCCAGAGTCTCGAACCTTTGATCTCGTGTCGATGAGATGAGTTGTTCCATACAATGAGCCCATAATATTTTTTGAGACTAATATGAGTTTTCTTCTTAATGCAGAGGCCGCGGCGGCTACGGCCGTGGCCGATTCAAGCGCTTCGAGTAGCTCTAGCAGTTCGAAGGCCGGACCATCGGTTGACCCAATGGAGCAGATATTGTACATGATGGAAGCACAACAACAATGGGCCGATGCCAGGCAAACGCAATTCGAGAATAGGTTCATAGACCAATTCAAGGTGCAGAAGAAGCAGCTTGACACTTTGTTGTAAATAGTCTAGACAATCGTAGCCAATAACACTCATTCTGTGACCGTGCCTGCTGTGACAGAGCCCACAAACCAGCATAGCAAAGTCGACCATATCGAACCTCAGCCTGCACTTGCGAAGTATGCCTCCTCCGAAATCTCAGAATTCAAGAAGGTGTGCAGTACTTCATTCAAGGGAACGGAAGATCCTACTGTGGCCCTCCATTGGTTGGCAGAATTAGAAGATCACTTTGAAGCATTCGACAAGGATGAGTCGAGACGAGTCACCTGTGCTCAACTTCAACTTCGGTTGAATGCACACGACTGGTGTGATGTAAATGAGAGATCCTCAGAGACGATCAGACGATGAAGATCACTTGGGCCACATTCCGCAAAGCATTCGAAGAAGAATTCCTCCCTCCAGCAGTTCGTTAAGAGAAGGAGAACGAGTTCATGCAACTGAGATAGGAAAATATGACAGTTTGCCAATATGCGTCTGTAACCACCACTTTTCTAGAATAATAGTATTTTGGTAATTGTGAATTTTTTTGAATAATTTTATTAATATTTTTTAATTGTTGCTTTTTGTGATAGTGGTTCTTTTGGTTTAACCTTAGATAACCATGATTAGAGACTAACATGTCATTAGAGGCCTAGTTATCATTTTAGATTAGAATTTAAGTTCTATTCTAAATTAGGAAACTTTTTAAGTCATTTTTAGGGTTTTGAGTTATTTGCTTTTTAAGCTTTTGTTAAAAAGACTTTTTATTAACTTAAGTTATAATTGGGCCTTATGACTAAACCCTAACCCTAATTCCAGCATGTGGCCGGCCAACAGAGACCCCCCTTATATAAACACATCATGTAGCCACCAAGCCACTTTTGCAAAACCCTAATTTCCACCTTCTTCATAGTAGCCTCCATTCTCCAATTCTCATCCAAATCAGACCAAACGAATTGCGTTACGATCCTTGGAAGGAGGAGAACTTGATGGAGGCTAGCTAGCAAGGAATTGGAGGTGTTTGACAGTAGGATTTGGGCGTCGAGGCATTTTGGAGTGCTTTTACATTGAGATTCTAACTCTCAATAGGTAAATGCTTCTAAACTCATTTATATTCTGATTTTTCTTCATAGAAGCATGCATCTAGGTACCATAGACCCATAGACCAAGTTTAGTAGGATTTTGTGTCCTTTTGATATGTGTATCAGATGTGTGTCGGTGTATTGTAACATATGTTTGATGAAATGTCTCTAAAAATTAAAAGTTTTTATTTTTTAAAACTAATTTCATATACTTGTACCTCTATATGAGGAGATTCCAAAACATTTTATGGGTTTATTTTGACACTGTTTTCGTGTCCAAATCAGACACGGGAACGTAGCACGAGGCCCCGTGCACTGTCTCGCATCTCGAGTGCCATAACTCGATGGACAGGACACCATTTGACACCAAAATTGGTGGGCACGTGGGGGATATGTTTGACAACATGCTCCCAAAATTTGGGGTGATTTGACCAAGTGGTTAATTTGGGAGATATCGCACCCGCATGGATTCCGGGCTGCTGTGTACGCGCCAAAAATCTGCCCTGACACGTGTTTGTAGCACGGACATGAGGACTCAAACAGGGTGTCCTACACCAAACCCTATACCTAGGCTACCCACAGCCCTGACCACGAGACTTGTGGTCGTGTCCTTTTGGGGTCGACACATGTGCACGAGCCCTGCACATACACAATTTCTGACATGTATTGATATCCTGTTTTGATACGAGTTTAGACACTTCTTGGACAATTTTTGGACGCCCTCACGACACTCTAGTTTGCACACATGCTGACACATTCGTTTGTGCACACACACTCTTTTTGTATATGGTTTGGGTTATGTTGGTTGATGTATCTGAGTTTGGGATTTCTTGATATATTTGAGTTTATATATATATATATATATATATATATATATATATATATATATATATATATATATATATTTTTTTTTTTTTTATCAAAACGACAATTTTATTGAATGGAAAGTGTGGCTCTAAGCGAGCAGTACAAGTGCCAGGGACCAAAAAGCACAAAAGCCCTGTAAGGAAAAGTAGAAAATACAAAATGATTAAACCGAAAAAGAGAAGAGTGTGGGCACACAGCCCTGACTAGGTTGTTTTTTTTTTGGTAGGAATGCAAATTTTGAAAGTTCAAAATTTGACATCCATCGGGGGAAAAGAAACCGTAATTAGTGGCACGCAACCCAACGGGCGCACTGCCCAAAGCGGGAGCACGTGGCTCGAGGGCCTCAGTCCCCCTCCCTCCACGGAAACCGAGAGGGTCTCGGGCCCCCCCCGCGGTGGAGAGACGGGGAAGAGGCCAAGATGGGGGCGGCTCCGGCTGGGAAGCCGAGAGGGGGGCGGTGACCCGCCGGGCACGGGCTAAGCCTCGGCGGAGGCCGCAGGCACACGAAGGGCTCCGGAGTGGCCGGAACAGCGCGGCCGCAGGCACGATGGGCTCCGGCGGAAGCCAAACCGGCGGAGGGAGGCGCAGAAGGGTGGCTTGGCCAACGGCGCGGTCGCGCAGCCTGAGGCGGGGACGCGCAGCACGGAGGGGGAAGGACGCGCGTCACGACGAGGAGGGGTGAGACCGCCGGGTGGTCGCCGAACAACCACCGGCGGTGGGCCAGCAAGAGGGGCCAAGAGGGGGGGGGGGGCGAGGGAGGGGCGGGGAGAGCGCCGCGGCTAGGAGTAACTCCGGAGCGCGTAGCGACGGGAGGACGACGACGCCGCAGCCGTCGAGGAGTACGTCAGGGCGGGGGAGGAGCTCGCCGAAGGCCACGGCGAGGAGGCGGGGGGGGGGGACACTCCACGGGTCCGCCGACCGACGCCGACGAGGATGTTGGGACGGTGGAGAAGGGCGCCGAGGGCCACAGCGCGGAGGGTCGCGGCGCGGCTACCGTCGCCCACGAGGGGGGGTCGCGGGCGCCAGAGAGAAGTCCGGCGGGGCAGGGCGGGCGGAGGCGAGAGACGCTCCAGACCCGCAGGAAGCCGGGGGTAGCGCGGGATACGGCCAACGGAGAGAGGGCAACGCGGTGGGAGCCGCCACGGAAAGAGGAACGGCTGGCGGAGGCGACGAGGGGAGCCGCCGGCCACGAAAGCGGAGCCGCCAGAGGGGGAGACGATGATCCGCCGGAGGTAGGGGATGTCGCGCGCGCAGGTGGCTCAGGCAGAAGACCATACGACGCTGCCACAGAGTCCGACGGCGGATCAGCGTTAGGTGCGACAGTGGGTGCCAAGGGGGAGCGACCGGCGCCGCGCTGCGCCTGGCCCGGGGCCTCCGACGCCGCCGACGACGCCGAGAGGGAAGGGGGGAGAGGGGAGGAGGGTGGGGGGAAAAACCACGGCGGGCGGCCGCCGGGTGGGGGGGGACCACTGGAGAGCAGGCCAGCCAGGAGAGGAAGCGGGGGCACCGAAGGGGACGAACATCCACAGCGGCGTCGTCGGTCCGAGCAGGCCCACCGGCCATCCCTGCCACCAGATGCCGGTGGGGGGCGGAGAGACCAAGGGGGAACCCGCCCGCAGCTGCTGCTTCATGTATATATATATATATATATATATATATATATATATATATATATTTTTTTTTAAAATAAATAAACAACACATTAGTTGCATTTTAAAAATAAACATATTTCCAATTACAATTATTATTCATATAATGATGTCTCACCATGCATTACATAACCTATTACTATACAGAAAGAAAAAGAACCATCCAAAATTTATAGGACTTTTTCATGATAACATTTGCATTCTCGATGACTTGAAAAAATGATATGCCTCTTCGCCTTCAACCTGAAGCTCTAAGAAACATCGATCCATCTTGTTAACAGTCAAAACATCGATCCATCGTCCCCAGTAAATGAAACCCGTATAGATGAAGGCAAGAGAGTCAGATTAAGATGTCCCATATATATATATATATATATATATATATATATATATATATATATATATATATATATATATATATATATTTGAGTTTTAGTTCAGATTTTAGATATGGTGTAGGTTTGATTTTCAGTTTATGAGGTTTAGCTTAGTTTGGTATTGTTAGTTCCTGAGTTTTGGTTGTTGTGTATGTGTTATTTGATATATAGGTTTAGTTGGATTTTAATGAGATGTATATATAGGTGATGATGAGTATGTTATAGGTTTATATATATGAATATGAGTTTGGTTCAAATTTGGAGATAACATGTGAGTTAGAGTTGAGTTTGGGTTGGAGATTTTGTTAGATTAATTAGGAATGTGTGAGTACCATGATGTGTGTGTGTTTATTTGTTAGTTTGGGTTAGTGAGGAGTGAGCATTAGGCATTAACAGTTGGATTAGAAGCAGCCAACAGCACGCCTTGCCTTGTCTTGGCTTTGCAAGTAGCTACAGCAACAACATCAACCAAGTAGCTGCTAGACAGGGCATCAGATAGAGGGTTAGCCCATATGGGTTTGTAGGTAGTAAGTTAAGGGTTGGATATGGTATGTATGTATGTATGTATGTATGTATGTATGTATGTATGTATGTATGTATGTATGTATGTATGTATGTATGTATGTATGTATGTATGTATGTATGAATAGTTTACATATGGATATGGGCTATATTAGGTTATAATTGTATAAGTGGTGTGAGTATAAATATATAGATGTGTATAGGCTAAACCATGTATTGGATATATTGAGATACATATATGGTATAGATATAGTATCCTATATGTGTATGTATGTTTACATTGTGAATTTGTAGATAGGATTTAAGTATAGGATAACTAAGTTATATTAGCCCATGGTTAGTGAGTTAGTTCATAATTGACCTATAGGCCTAGTTAGGCAAGGTTTGACTAACTAGTTGACCAAGTTGACCAAAGTCAACTGTGGGTCAAACTTGACCTAGAATTGACTCTAATAGGTCTAAATTGACATGTTAACTTAAGTTTGACTAAACCCTGGCCTAATTGACTAGTTAACTTTAGGTTTGACTTAGTTTGACTAGAATGGTTGACCATAGTTGACCAAGAGTTGACTTTGACCTAGAATGACCTAAAATTATGTAGATTGTATTGTAAACTTAATTTATTATATATAAAACACATTGTAACATGTATTGCTCTATTTAGGACATTGTGACTCCGGTTCGAACATCTGATATTCATTAGTCTTTCAGGGTATCAAGCGAGTATATTCTCTGATAGTTCTTTTATTTACTTGTTGATTACTGTATTTCAGTTCTAGTCAGTTCTATTTGATTCTCTGTTACAAACACGAATTGGTATTTCTGAATTCATGTATGCGACATACATACTTTACTTATCTAGCCTCAATTACTAGAACTACTACTCGAATCACTACAAGCATCTTCATGTGCTGGCTGGACTCGTTCTCGATTTACGTGTCGGATTATGAATTCACTTGTATTTGTCGTGCGAAAAAAATACTTGAGTAGACATGTAAACATTCCTAAATACTTGAACCACCTCCCTGTGAACTATACTCGAACGATAACCATCCCTCACCTGATCAGTGTGCGATGTACCGGATTTACCCCTAGCCGTTTACATGTCGATCTCAGTATTTTAAAACACACTTGGAGTGTTGTCTAGAATCATCACTAGAAATATCATACCAGGATCATCACAAGGATCATTACTGGTATCACCCTACTCGAACCACCCTACTAGAAATATTGATTGGGATCATACTCGACTCATGTTGTACTAGACATACATTGGGATCATCCTTGTCTATATTATATTGTCTGGACTTATATCACCTTATTCTAGTTCAGCTAGATTTTTATTTACAGTCTCCATTGCCATGATCTCCTCATTCGTTATATTATTTCTCTTGTACTTTAACTGTTGTTCTACATCATTATCTTTCTAAACTTTCATGCTTCATCAATATAACTGTCTATAACTGTTTTGTAGTCTTTGCTATTAACTTAGGATTTTTAGATGAGTTGTGCTCATTCTAATCCTGACTGGATACGTTGAAAATATTATAGATGTTTACCCTGGGGACACTTGCCATAATTACTATGGACCAGGAGATGGCTTAGCTGCTTTGGGCCCGACTCTCAGAAGTGATCGGGAGATGTCATGACCCGCTTCCGATTTTTGGATACGAGTTCGTGGCCAAGTCCAGCCTACGCCGCAGCATCGGCAATAGTACGCTGTCTATGATAACAATGGTCCACAACAAGCACAACACGCATATATATCATCCACAACTAAGCCAGTAATAATTACCAAAATATCCAATAGTCTCAATATTATAAATATTAAATAATCCACTACAACTCAGAAAGTATCGGAAACAAACCCGGATAGCCGAAATAAAATCGACAACTAAACTCCATAACTATAACTACTAACTAATACGAATCTATAAGGAAGGAAATATGCTAATTCGCATTAGTGCTGGAACCGGGTACGCCAGTAATGTCAGGGTCGCCAACGTACTCACCGTAGACCTCGGGGCAAATCTCGTCATCTAAAGCTGAAAAATAGTTATCCAGTCAGGATTGGAGCAAGATCACCATAACACTACATTACACAATATATTATACAAGCATGAAGGAATGATAAAAGGAATTTAACTGAAGATAAGTATAGGCATGACATTGTATGATAAGAAAGTACCTTTGAGATGTGATAACAATATGAAGGTAGACTTGACATACCACTAAGACATGATGACAACAAGAAGGTAGACTTGACGAAAGAAGAACAATAGAAAATAGAGTAACAATAATTAAGTCACGTGTACTGTGTGTTTTAGAATACCAAATTTTAGCATGTAGACGGCTTGGGATATCCGTCAGTCATACGTGTGGTGCATGACTGATATTATGCAATCAATGTATAGGGGGTCTGTATTCAATTCGTTGACCACATGCTTACATGTTGTATTCTCCCGCCCGACTCACTCACAATACATGTCCACTACAATAAACATTAGTAATACGATAAACTATAAACAATAGGAAATAATGAGTAAGGCATGAACATGTATGTATATCCAACCGATTCTAACTCTCGTGCACAATAGTAACCATAAACAACGACAATCACGAACCATAAGGGAGTAATAGTGAAAAGACGATACGAAGATATATGCAATATAAAATAATAGAAACATAGGTCATAGTGATACTTTCCTGCTCTGATAGATGATAAAGTCACAAGTCAAGATATCGTAGCCCGATCTACCCCGTCACATAAAAACCACAAGTTAGATCAACGATTCCCACTCTAAAAATCCTAGAAAGTGGCTAATGGGTTAAATTAATTAATACTATTTTAATTCTGGAGTAAATCATCTAAAATCCTATTTTAACCTATTTAATTCTAAAATAACAATCTAAACGCAAATATTTGGCCAAGAAAATTCACGGTTCTAAATTCAGGACCCGTGGCACGCAAATTGAGATATACTGTTGACTAACTAGTCAAACATTATGAATTCAAAAGTTTGAGTATGCAACATGGTAGATTTCAGTGCCATGAGTGCACTGGAATCGACCGTGCCAGAAAATCACGATTTGGTCAAAAGTTATTGCCATTATGGCTAACCATAACCAAATCGATGAACCGTTGGCCAAATCTGACTTCTATGAACAAAATAAAGTATTAGATGAAACTCTAAATTTCTGTAAAAATTATATGTTGTAGATCTCGGTGTCATCTTTCCAAAACTTCAAATGGATCGTGAAACGGAGTTCGAGATTGCTCAAAATCCCGAAAATCGTACGACATATTGATTTTTGGACAACCGACACTCAAATAATTATTCGGAAATTAGAGATCAAAATACCAGAAAATAAATTATATATTCAGAAACCTAACCTCAATATGCTTCCAATAAAAAAAATGGTGCACAAAAAGGACGTCTAGATCAACGGCAAACCCTCCGCGAAGTCGAAGAAATCTACCGAACTCTCCCACAAAAAGCTGCTGAAAAAAATATAGGGTTTTCGGAAAACGTAAATATACATTAATATATATAGGGAGAGGGAGTCAGTGGATGCGGTCAAGTCGGCTGGAAGGGGGACACATGTTGCCATCCAGCGGTCCCCGCCCAGATCCTGCGGTCCAGGATTGGGCCGGCTTGGCTGCGGCTCCGAGCTTGGCTGGGATTTGAATTCCTGCTGCGGCTCGGAGACTGAGCCGCACCTGCCCCCTCTCACTGCCATGTGGGCCCGCCCTTCCCGCTTCAGCGGCTGACGGGTAGGTCCCCCCCTGCGGCTGACTGGATAATGAGGGTTAAAATAAGGTTTTAATATTCAAAAAATTAAATAAAAATCAGGAAAAATCCTAAAAATTCCAAATAAATCCCAGAAAATTCTTAAAAATTCCTAGAAAAATCTAGAAAATATTTTAAGGTTTACACAGCCCAAATAAATTCTTTAGCCTTATAACTACTCTCGAGTGCTCTCACAGTAAATCATAGAAGCTTAGAAAAATAATAAAATTATATATAAAATTATCTAAAATCTTCATAAAATCCTGAAAATTCTAAAATGGTGAAATAGTATACTAGGGACAATCTAGGGGCCCCAGAGACCATATACGACCTAACTTCCTTATATCTAACCTATTGGCTTAGGTAAAAATCTTACGATCCCAAATTAATATCCTAGTTAATAATTGATTCCAACTAAAAAATTAAAATAAAAAAATCTCAAAAACAGAAGATAAATTCTAGGAACCCAAATGCTACAGGAGACTAGTTAGTAGACTTGTTTAGATTTCATATTTAGAACTTGAATGTAATAAGTTTATATTGACTTGTATTTGAGTTTGTTGAGATATTACTATTTAGTAGTTTATATTTTGTTGTTGTTTAGTCTTTTAGTTATAGACTTCTGTGTTGTCGTATCGTGCTTAGACTGTGATTGAGTTATACTATATCTTTACTTGTCCTCCCTTCAGAGTTGAGACCCATGACATGTATATTATATATTTGTGTGAGTTGTTAGATAGTGACCTAGTACATCGTTCTACCGTTGATTCTGTGGCGTAGGCTGGACGCTGTTACGCACTTGTACCCTCACACCGGGTGCGGGTCATGATAGCATCTGATTTCAACAGGCTTACAAAGTTTACAAGAGCATTTCTGCCTGACGCTGCGAGTAGAACACGAAGTTTCGAAGTCGGTTTTGTAGAAGCATGAAAAAGAAAGGATCTTTCTTTTAATCCCACATCGAAAAGGAGAAGAAGGGAGGTCTCATTCCACTCTATATATAAAGTGTTGGCCCATTTGGTCATATGGTCAAACCTGATTTTAATAATTGATTAAACTCTGTCAGGATATACAAAGCTAGTCGGGACATCTCGGACTCTTGAACATGATCAAGAATGGCTATCCACTGAATTCAAGACCGAAGATCTGTTTGCCTACTCGAGTCTGTAATTCCTTATGCAATGTATTTTCATTTTATTTGAGTCTAGGAATATGTTGTACACTGAGTCATACTGGCAAATAGGCTACCCTTAAATGAGTTCAAATTGTTTTTAAAATGTCCTCTCAAAAAGGTTTACAAAAAGGTTTTCAAAAAGGTTTTTAAAAATCACCAAAAAGCTTTTTAAAACCCTAACTAAACCCTGACTAAACCCTGACAGAACTCGGACCGAGTTCGGCCAGATTTCGGCCAGAGTTCGGTTGGTGGCCGTTGTGATTTTGAATCCTTGGAACTTGGTCCTCCTGCAGTTGCGAATTTGACCGAGATTTGCTCATAGAGTTCTGCCCGAATTCTGCCCGAATTCTGTCAGAAGTCTGCCTTTGAAATTCCTATAAATAGAGAAGGATTTCGATCATTTCAACTCACTCATTCACTTTCAATCTTCTCTCTATCTAAAGCTTTCAGTCTTTCAAAGAGTTTTCTAGAGCTTTCAATTTCAGATTCCAAGCCAATTACAATCCTCTAGTCGATTTGCCAGTGCGGTACGGTCTAGAAGTTTCTGAGAGATTGTAATCAGAAGGCTTGATTGAAGAATACCTCTTCACATTTGAAGTTGGACGAGTTCTTCGTATCAAAGCTCGCGTTGTAGAAGTTGTAAGGACTTCGTAAAAAAACTTGTGGTTTTTCCAATAGTGGATTCAACTGGTAGCAAGTGTTCTACCAACTGGATTAGTCCTCAACAGAGGGAAACCAGTATACATCGCTGTCTTTGCGTTTGCTCTCTTAACTCTGTCTTTACTTTATTTCAGTTGTGATTAATATTCTATAATTGCGCTGCTAATATTTTTTAATTAGCATTATTCCGCTGCCAACTCTATTCACCCCCCTCTAGAGTATTACACTTTACTATTTCGTTCCTACAATTGGTATCAGAGCGGGTGTTACAGGTAAAGCAAAGGTAACAGTGCGATTATTTATTCATTTTAATTAACTGTTATATAGATCACAACACAACACATGGCAACTGTGAAATTTACAAGTGAAGGCCAGGCCATAAAAAGACCCCCACTGTTTGATGGTACGAACTATACCTATTGGAAAATACGGATGAGTTTCTTCTTGAAATCTCTTGACTTTGATTTATGGTCAATTGTTCTTGATGGCTATCAAAAGCCACCTCGTATAAATGTTGATGGAGTTTTAGTTGAAAAACCCCACAGCAGATATACAGAGGAAGAAAAGAAAAGGGCCAGTCTTGACGCACGTGCCATTAATGCTCTTTTTTGTGCTTTAGACAGAACTGAATTTAACAGGGTGTCTATCTGCACAACGGCTAATGAAGTATGGAAGCTACATAAAGTCACACATGAAGGCACAACTCAAGTCAAAGAATCTAAATTCAGCAGACTTACTCAAGAGTACGAGGCGTTCAAGATGAATCCCAACGAAACAGTTACTCAGATGTTCGAGAGATTCTTGGATATTGTAAATCCTTTGTCCTCCCTAGGCAAAGAGTACAGTAACCATGAAAAGATTCGCAAACTCCTGCGAGCACTTACCAAGAACTGGATTCCGAAGGCTACTGCAATCATTGAAGGGAACGACCTCACAACTATGTCCCTCGAAGTATTCATGGGTAAGCTACTTACTTATGAACTGGAGCTACAAGATTTTGAAGAGCCTGCACCAAAGGAGAAATCGATCGCTTTCAAGGCTCAGCACAGAAAAGCTGTTGAAGGTGACTCAGACAGCAGTAGATCTGACGCTGAAGATCAAGCACTCCTAGCAAGGAAGTTCAAAAGATTTATGAGACATAAGAAGAGAGTCAAAGAAAATAACATCAATAACTGGTATCAAGAAGATGCTGTCTGCTATGGTTGCAAGAAGAAGGGACACATGAAGAAGGATTGTCCCACAAACTCATCATCAAGCAAGAAAAGTAACAGGTATGAAAAAGGGAACCTGAAGAAATCAACATCTAGGAGATATACCAATACCAGCATATGGCATAAAAGTGAAGCCAGCGACTCAGAAGACGAAAAATCAGAAGACGCTGCAAAACGTATGCTTATGGCATCCGATCAGGTACTTACTGAACCTGTAGTTGATACTTATGATGACTTCATCTTTGAGCAATTAGGAGATGCCTTCAGTGACCTGATGACTGATTACAGGAAACTGCGTAGCAAGTATCAGACCTCTAAGAAGGTACTCAAAGAGTACAAAGGTGAAATAGGTAGACTTACCGACCTACTAGCTGAGGTTAAAAATAATGTTAGTGAGTCTGGTGAGCTTTCTTCAACAAAGCTCTTATTATACGAGACTACCAAGTCATCTGAAGAGAAAGACAAAATTATTGACCAACTCAAGAAAGAACTTTCTATAGAGAAGAAAAGTCTTCAATGTGCACAAATCAGAATAGAATCACTCACTTCTGATTATACTAAGTTGTATGACACTTCCAAAAGATTGGAAATTAGGTTAGGAAAATAGCCTGAGCCTGCTGCTTCCTTCCCTAACACGTGTCACTTACCAAAAAATCGAAACATTTCCAAGCCAAACACTGTCAGACCTAACCATATAAAACCTTTACCCCAAAAGGTTAAGCCCAAACAAGATTATAGGTATGCTTTCTTCTATACTAGAAAATCTAAACCTACCAACCATACACACCACTCAGCTTTCAACACTCGACATGCACAATATCATTATTGTGGCCTCATTGGTCATATTTCATCTGTATGTAGAATGAGAAAGCTTGTTGATTTAAATGTTTATGCTTGGATACCTAAAGCTAACAATTCAGGACCCTACAAGAAATGGGTGCCAAAAGTTTCATCTGTAAACTATTTTGTAGGTGGAACACCCTTCACATGCTAGAAGCAAATGGATCCTCGACAGCGGTTGCTCACGGCATATGACCGGTGATGCTACCCTATTTGCAACACTATCGAAGAAAAAGAAGGAAGGCTATGTCTCCTTCGGTAATAACTTGAAAGGGTATATTATTGGTATCGGTGATGTTGGTAAGTCTCCCTATCCTGTGATTAAGGATGTCTGTCTGGTTACCGAGTTGAAACATAATCTACTCAGCATAAGTCATTTAGCTGATTATGGTTATGGCATCAACTTTGGCAAAGACAAATGTACTATAGTTGATAGCTCAACAGGTAGTACTATCTTTGAAGGTATCAGGGAAGACAATATATATGTTTTCTATTTGTTAGAAGAAACTAACATTTCAGGTAGATGCTTAATGGCCAAGAGTGATGAGAGTCATCTGTGGCATATGAGACTCGGTCACGCTAATATGGATACGATCTCAAGATTATCCATAAAGAAGCTAGTACGCGGTTTACCGGACATTATATTCAAGAAGGATTCGGTATACAGCCAATGTAAAAAGAACAAAGCTACCAGATCCACATTCAAGTCAGTAAACGCAGTATGTACTACTAGACCTCTACAATTGCTTCATATGGACTTATTTGGTCCTAGCAGAGTTGCTAGCCTCGAAGGTAAACTTTATGCTTTCGTAATTGTAGATGATTTCTCTAGATACACGTGGGTATATTTTTTGACACGCAAGAATGATGCATTATCCGAATTTGTCGCCTTTTATAAGAAAGTACAGAATGAAAAAGGTTACATGATCACTCGCATAAGAAGCGATCATGGAGGCGAATTCGAAAATGCTGATTTTGAGCAATTTTATGACACACACGATTTTGTACACGAGTTCTCCTGTCCTAGGACTCCACAACAAAATGGAGTTGTGGAACGTAAGAACAGAACTCTAACCGAAATAGCCAGAGTGATGTTAAACCAGTTTAGTCTACCCAAATATTTTTGGGCTGAAGCTGTCAATACAGCTTGCTTTGTACTCAATAGAGTTCTAATTCGACCCAAATCGAAGAAGACTCCATTTGAGTTATGGTTTGATAGAATTCCATCTGTTTCATACTTTAGAATATTTGGTTGTAAATGTTTTATTCTTAATACAAAAGACAATTTGGGAAAATTTGATGAAAAGGTCGATGAAGGTATATTTTTAGGTTATGCGGCCAAGAGCAAAGGATACAGAGTCTTCAACAAAAGAACCATAATCATCGAAGAGTCAATCAACGTCACCTTTGATGAACTAAATCAAATGACTATCGATGACAATGACGAAGATCCAACTGTACCAAGCTCAACATCAGCTGATCCTCAACCAAGCTCTACACTAGCTGAACCTCCTAGAGAAGATCCAGGAACCAGCTACCTTCAGAATCTACCGAAAAGGTTGAAATTTACAGTTGATCATCCAAAAGATTTGGTAATTGGTGATATTACCAAAGGAGTAAGTACTCATACATCCAGTAGAGATATTGTTTCTAGTGTTGAATTTATTTCACAGCTAGAACCCAAAACTATTGATGAAGCATGTAGTGATAGTTTTTGGATAGATGCTATGCAAGAGGAATTAAACCAATTTGAACGGAATCAAGTTTGGGAACTTGTTCCCAGGCCTATTGATCATCCGGTTATTGGCACCCGTTGGGTATTCCGAAATAAACTAAACCCTGACAGAACTCGGACCGAGTTCGGCCAGAGTTCGGCCAGAGTTCGGTTGGTGGCCGTTGTGATTTTGAATCCTTGGAACTTGGTCCTCCTGCAGTTACAGATTTGACCGAGATTTGCTCATAGAGTTCTGCCCGAATTCTGCCCGAATTCTGTCAGAAGTCTGCCTTTGAAATTCCTATAAATAGAGAAGGATTTCGATCATTTCAACTCACTCATTCACTTTCAATCTTCTCTCTATCTAAAGATTTCAGTCTTTCAAAGAGTTTTCTAGAGCTTTCAATTTTAGATCCCAAGCCAATTACAATCCTCTAGTCGATTTGCCAGTACGGTACGGTCTAGAAGTTTCTGAGAGATTGTAATCAGAAGGCTTGATTGAAGAATACCTCTTCACATTTGAAGTTGGACGAGTTCTTCGTATCAAAGCTCGCGTTGTAGAAGTTGCAAGGACTTCGTAAGAAAACTTGCGGTTTTTCCAATAGTGGATTCAACTGGTAGCAAGAGTTCTACCGACTGGATTAGTCCTCAACAGAGGGAAACCAGTATACATCGCTGTCTTTGCGTTTGTTCTCTTAACTCTGTCTTTACTTTATTTCAGTTGTGATTAATATTCTGTGATTGTGCTGCTAACATTTTTTAATTAGCATTATTCCGCTGCCAACTCTATTCACCCCCCTCTAGAGTATTACGCTTTACTATTTCGTTCCTACATAGAGCCCTCTTGCCTCCTTTGAAAAGGGCACCAAAATAAAATAAAGAAAAGGGAGCCCATTATCCAGGGAGCCCGTTCGAGCCACAAAAGTTGTAGTATTCTTCTGGGTTGGCTGCAAGTTCTTCACTCACTGTCATGGCGAGGATAATTTGGACTCTGAGTACTATGCACCCCACGGGCTGGTACGAAGATGTTCAAGGCGGCACGGGCCATGCGCCTCAAACGTGCTATGCCAGCAGTAAACCAGAAGCATGCGCTCATAATCATGTGCGCTGCTGATGGTAAGCTGTACAAGGTCGACTCGGGTGCTGCGGCGCCATAAACGAGCCGACCTTCAAAGTCCTTGTCTCACTTGAGTGCATCTATTCCGTGCACAACCAAGTCGAGTAAGGCAAATCCAGTGGTCTTGAACTCCCGCGCCCCCTCTGGTTGTGCGTTTGAGGTCCGTTCAAGTCACTTCAAATGCTGTGGTTCCCCCACTACTGATCGGGATGCCTATTTGGTGTTAGATCAGGGGCGCAGCACTCACTTGACCACCCCGGCGCTTGGCCTTGCCATGCGCCTGAAGGGGGTGCGAAGGTGGCACTCTCACTTGACCACCCCGGCGCTTGGCCTTGCCATGCGCCTGAAGGGGGTGCGAAGGTGGCACTCTCCTCCAACGATCTGCGCAACGTGATCACTCACAAGCGCCGATCAGGAGAGCCGACCAACAAGCATATAATATGCCCCTCACAGGGCACACTTGTGCTACGGTCGCCATCAACTGCTGCTACCGCAAGACAGTGGCTCCACCACCAAGGTAGTCTGTGTTCCAACAGTTGCTGTAGGAACGAAATAGTAAAGCGTAATACTCTAGAGGAGGGGTGAATAGAGTTGGCAGCGGAATAATGCTAATTAAAAAATGTTAGCAGCACAATCACAGAATATTAATCACAACTGAAATAAAGTAAAGACAGAGTTAAGAGAGCAAACGCAAAGACAGCGATGTATACTGGTTTCCCTCTGTTGAGGACTAATCCAGTCGGTAGAACTCTTGCTACCAGTTGAATCCACTATTGGAAAAACCGTAAGTTTTCTTACGAAGTCCTTGCAACTTCTACAACGCGAGCTTTGATACGAAGAACTCGTCCAACTTCAAATGTGAAGAGGTATTCTTCAATCAAACCTTCTGATTACAATCTCTCAGAAACTTTTAGACCATACCGCACTGGCAAATCGACTAGAGGATTGTAATTGGCTTGGGATCTGAAATTGAAAGCTCTAGAAAACTCTTTGAAAGACTGAAAGCTTTAGATAGAGAGAAGATTGAAAGTGAATGAGTGAGTTGAAATGATCGAAATCCTTCTCTATTTATAGGAATTTCAAAGGCAAACTTCTGACAGAATTCGGGCAGAATTCGGGCAGAACTCTATGAGCAAATCTCGGTCAAATCCGCAACTGCAGGAGGACCAAGTTCCAAGGATTCAAAATCACAACGGCCACCAACCGAACTCTGGCCGAACTCGGTCCGAGTTCTGTCAGGGTTTAGTTAGGGTTTTAAAAAGCTTTTTGGTGATTTTTGAAAACCTTTTTGAAAACCTTTTTGTAAACCTTTTTGAGAGGACATTTTAAAAACAATTTGAACTCATTTAAGGGTAGCCTATTTGCCAGTACGACTCGGTGTACAACATATTCCTAGACTCAAATAAAATAAAAATACATTGCATAAGGAATTACAGACTCGAGTAGGCAAACAGATCTTCGGTCTTGAATTCAGTGGATAGCCATTCTTGATCATGTTCAAGAGTCCGAGATGTCCCAACTAGCTTTGTATATCCAGACAGAGTTTAATCAATTATTAAAATTAGGTTTGACCATATGACGACCATATGACCAAATGGGCCAACAATCTTCCCCATTTTGATAATTGACAAACTATGAATGATATAACATTAAGCTTGTTCAAAATATCAAAAAGTAGAATTGTTCATATCCTGTATTATCTCAAAAAAAAATGTTAGATCTTTAATTTTCTCCCCCTTTGTCACTTAGCAAAATAATTGCAAAAGATGAAGCTCCCCCGCAATCAAATGCATAAGTAACAAATAGTGAGAAAACATATATAAAAGAAATAAGGCAGAAATCAAAGAGAATTATCACAGGCATGTATTAAAAAAAATCATCACAGGCATGTAATTTCACAAGCACTTATAAAGAATGAAGCAATATAAGAAATAGTGCTAGCATAAACTGAAACTGAAACATAGTGCTGAAATAAACTGAATGCCATAAACTGAGGCATAATAAACATGTCCATAAAAATAAAAGAGTACTGAAGCAAACTAAAAAGTGCTAACAATAATAAAAAAGTACTGATAATAACTTGGAATGTCGGAGCATTTCCAAGTGCACAATAAAATATCACTCAAAATCGTATAGTCACATCTCCTCATCATCATCATCAGCAGCTCGACCAGCATGTCCTGAAGTACCAGCTCCAGAAGTACCAGCGCCAGAAGGATGCGGAGGGCGCCAGCATAGAACTCACCAACATAATCATGATGTGGAGCACGGTCAGGACGGTACCAATCATAGGCATTACCGGACTGGAAGTAGGCATGAACAGCCTCATCCTCACAGCGGTAACCAGAAAAAGCTGGATCTCTAGGGATGGAACCGGCTGAATGACCAGTCTGGGCGAAACGAAGATCAGCTAAGGAGTTTACAAGCGTCTGATAGCGGGTGACGTCGCGAAACTCACGCTCGCGAGCCATGTCCGTCATCGAGACGTGCAAAGCAGATAAATGCTGATGTATGCCCTCAAATGTCATAGCATACTGATGAGGTGGTGGAGGAGGTGCAGTAGGAGGAGCAGGAGGTAGAGCTGAAGCAGTCATGCTACGACGAGATAACTGAAGAAACTTGGGCTCAGGGTCCTGAGTACAAGTCGACAGATCGATATCGAAGCGCTGAAAGATGCGTGGGAGAATCCTCGCGTAAGAGAGATTTCTATCTCTTGCACGACAACGACCCTTCATGTGAATCATGGTCTTAGGGGCAGAAAATGGAATCCCCTTAAGAATGTGGTACATGGCGGACAGCTCAAGAGAGGTCACATCATCCTTTGAAGTAGATTTTGGAAGGATAGTGGAATAGATGATGCGATACAATTCATAGTTAAACAAGTTCAGGTTGTTAGCCTTGAACTTTCCAGAGCATACTCTATCAGGTGCACAGAGTTCCGCTTTGAAACTGGCGAGTGTCGTGCCTTCGGGAAAATCAAATTCAGTGATGTCAACTAGCGGTGCACCTTCGTTAGGGATACCAAGGATCTCCGCTAAGAGGTCATCATTGAAATTGATATCAATACCTCCAACACGAGTGCTCACATCAAAAGTGTTTAATATGTGATTGTAATAAAATAATCTAATGGCATTAGTTGCTATAGGGAAGTAGATTTTAACAAAAAGATGTAACCCTAATGCCTCAAAGAAATAACGATGATCAGGAAATACAGTCCATTTGACTGGAGCACATGTGCATATGGATCTCATGGAGAAGTCTCCATACCACAGTAGGGCTTGGTCTAGGGTTTGAAAGAAAAACCCGTCGAACGCACCGTCGTTCGTTTGGACCGGCGAGAAGAGGAAATCCGTATGCGAATGCGAAGATGACCCTTCCTCACTAGGGTTCGTCTTCTTTCTCTTTGAAGGATTGAATTTGGGTGCCATTTGTGCAAATTGAATTAAAAATGCACTAATTGAAAAGTGGAGAAAGATGGGGTTATACCTCCCGAAATCAAAGTATGTCGAAGAGAACGACGAACTCTGCACGAATCCAAATTTTGGATTGATTTCACCACTTGGATTGGAAGAATGAGGGTGGTGAAAAGCTAGGGTTCGGGGCTCCTTCGCGCCTGCTGCTGCTGTTGTGATTAGTTTGGAAGCAATGAAGAAGAAGGGCTTCTCGGGTTCTGTATATATAACCTGACACCCTCAACCGAACTCGGGCCGAATTCGGTCAGAGCTCTGGCCGAATTCGCCTAGGGTTCTTTATAGTTGATTTTTGCCATTCTTTTTTATTGTCTCATTTCAAATATTTAATTCAAAGATTAGTCATTTCAACTTCAATTAACATAATTAATATTATTTTATAGATTAAATATCGTTACACAGCGACTGTTTTAGATTAGCTGTAGGAGTACTGTCCCAGCTGGCGGAGGTTCACCGGGGAACTCTTAAGTACCGCTTCGCTTCAACCGTGGTTGTGGTGACAGACAGACTCTTTATTGGCTTGTCTCTACCACAGTTTTTGTATAATGATATATAATCATAAAACAAGATTAATTAATATTATTGATGTCCAAAATTCCTAATTCTCGACGTAAATAATTGAAACGATCTTCCGCTAGAGGTTTAGTGAAGATGTCAGCTAGTTGATTTTCAGTATCTATGTACACAAGGTTTATATCTCCATTTTGATAATGATCTCTAAGAAAGTGATGTCGAATCTCGATATGTTTAGTACGAGAGTGACATACTGGATTCTTAGTCAAATTAATAGTGCTCGTGTTATCACAGAAAATGAAAATATGTGTGTAAAATAAATCATAGTCTTCTAGGGTTTGTTTCATCCACAAAATCTGAGCACAACAACGTCCTGCGACGATGTACTCAGCCTCTGTTGTTGATAGGGCTACAGAATTTTACTTTTTACTAAACCATGAGACTAAAGCCTTGCCTAAGAAATGACATGTGCCACTGGTACTTTTTCTATCAACTTTGCATCCAGCAAAATCTGCATCTGAATAACCAATAAGGTCAAAGGACTTTGTTTTGGGATACCACAAGCCAACAGAAGAAGTTCCCTTAAGGTATCGAAAGATACGCTTAACTGCGGACAGATGTGATTCCTTTGGATTAGCTTGAAAACGTGTACACAGGCAAACACTAAACATTATATCTGGACGACTAGCAGTTAAATAAAGTAAACTACCAATCATACCTCGATACTTACGTATGTCGACTGGCTTGCCTTGTTGATCTGAATCAAGCTTTATTGAAGTTGCCATTGGAGTGCCAACAGGTTTGACATTGTCCAGATCAAACTTCTTTAACAGGTCTTTTGTATACTTGGCTTGATTTATAAATGTCCCATTATCAGTTTGTTTGATTTGCAATCCGAGAAAGAATTTCAGCTCTCCCATCATGCCCATCTCAAACTCATTCTGCATACACTTTGAAAATTCTTGACATAGAGATTCATCAGTAGATCTAAATATAATATCATCAACATAGATTTGAATTAAAAGAAGTTTGCCATTAAAAGACTTAATAAACAGTGTAGTGTTAACCTTACCTTTTGAAAAATCGTTGTCAAGTAGAAAAGAGCTTAGACGATCATACTAAGCACGAGGGACTTGTTTTAAACCGTATAAGGCTTTCTTCAACTTGAAAACATGATAAGGGTTTTTGAAATCCGTGAAACCTGGAGGTTGTGCTACAAAAACTTCTTCTTTTATAAAACCATTTAAAAAAGCACTCTTGACATCCATTTAAAATAGTTTGAAATCATAAAAACATGCAAATGCACATAACATGCAAATGGATTCTAATCTCGCAACTGGGGCATAAGTCTCATCGTAGTCGATACCTTCTTCTTGATTGTATCCTTGAGCTACGAGTCGAGCCTTATTACGAGTCACTAAACCATTCTCATTTAGTTTATTTCGGAATACCCAACGGGTGCCAATGACCGGATGATCAATAGGCCTGGGAACAAGTTCCCAAACTTGATTCCGTTCAAATTGGTTTAATTCCTCTTGCATAGCATCTATCCAAAAACTATCACTACATGCTTCATCAATAGTTTTGGGTTCTAGCTGTGAAATAAATACAACACCAGAAACAATATCTCTACTGGATGTACGAGTACTTACTCCTTTGGTAATATCACCAATTACCAAATCTTTTGGATGATCAACTGTAAATTTCAACCTTTTCGGTAGATTCTGAAGGTAGCTGGTTCCTGGATCTTCTCTAGGAGGTTCAGCTAGTGCAGAGCTTGGTTGAGGATCAGCTGATGTTGAGCTTGGTACAGTTGGATCTTCGTCATTGTCATCGATAGTCATTTGATTTAGTTCATCACAGGTGACGTTAATTGACTCTTCGATGATCATGGTTCTTTTGTTGAAGACTCTGTATCCTTTGCTCTTGGCCACATAACCTAAAAATATACCTTCATCGTCCTTTTCATCAAATTTTTCCAAATTGTCTTTTGTATTAAGAATAAAACATTTACAACCAAATATTCTAAAGTATAAAACAGATGGAATTCTATCAAACCATAACTCAAATGGAGTCTTCTTTGATTTGGATCGAATTAGAACTCTATTGAGTACAAAGCAAGCTGTATTAACAGCTTCAGCCCAGAAATATTTGGGTAGACTAAACTGGTTTAACATCACTCTGGCCATTTTGGTTAGAGTTCTGTTCTTACGTTCCACAACTCCATTTTGTTGTGGAGTTCTAGGGTAGGAGAACTCGTGTACAAAACCGTGTGTGTCACAAAATTGCTCAAAATCAGCATTCTCGAATTCGCCTCCATGATCGCTTCTTATGCGAGTGATCATGTAACCTTTTTCATTCTGTACTTTCTTGCAAAAGACGACAAATTCGGATAATACATCATTCTTGCGTGTCAAAAAATATACCCACGTGTATCTAGAGAAATCATCTACAATTACGAAAGCATAAAGTTTACCTCCGAGCCTAGCAACTCTGCTAGGACCAAATAAGTCTATATGAAGCAATTGTAGAGGTCTAGTAGTACATACTGCGTTTACTGACTTGAATGTGGATCTAGTAACTTTGTTCTTTTCACATTGGCTGTATACCGAATCTTTCTTGAATATAATGTCCGGTAAACCGCGTACTAGCTTCTTTGTGGATAATCTTAAGATCGTATCCATATTAGCGTGACCGAGTCTCATATGCCACAGATGACTCTCATCACTCTTGGCCATTAAGCATCTACCTGAAATGTTAGTTTCTTCTAACAAATAGAAAACATATATATTGTCTTCCCTGATACCTTCAAAGATAGTACTACCTGTTGAGCTATAAACTATAGTATATTTGTCTTTGCCAAAGTTGATGCCATAACCATGATCAGCTAGATGACTTATGCTGAGTAGATTATGTTTCAACTCGGTAACCAGACAGACATCCTTAATCACAGGATAGGGAGACTTACCAACATCACCGATACCAATAATATACCCTTTCAAGTTATTACCGAAGGAGACATAGCCTTCCTTCTTTTTCTTCGACAGTGTTGCAAATAGGGTTACGTCACCGGTCATATGCCATGAGCAATCGCTGTCGAGGATCCATTTACTTCTAGCATGTGAAGGGTGTTCCACCTATAAAACAGTTTGCAGATGAAACTTTTGGTACCCATTTCTTGTAGGGTCCTGAATTGTTAGCTTTAGGTATCCAAGCATAAACATTTAAATCAACAAGCTTTCTCATTCTACATGCAGATGAAATATGACCAATGAGGCCACAATAATGACATTGTGCATGTCGAGTATTGAAAGCTGAGTGGTGTGTATGGTGTGTAGGTTTAGGTTTTCTAGTATAGAAGAAAGCATACCTATAATCTTGTTTGGGCTTAACCTTTTGGGGTAAAGGTTTTATATGGTTAGGTCTGACAGTGTTTGGCTTGGGAATATTTCGATTTTTCGGTAAGTGACACGTGTTAGGGAAGGAAGCAGCAGGCTCAGGCTGTTTTCCTAACCTAATTTTCAATCTTTTGGAAGTGTCATACAACTTAGTATAATCAGAAGTGAGTGATTCTATTCTGATTTGTGCACATTGAAGACTTTTTTTCTCTATAGAAAGTTCTTCCTTGAGTTGGTCAATAATTTTGTCTTTCTCTTCAGATGACTTGGTAGTCTCGTGTAATAAGAGCTTTGTTGAAGAAAGCTCACCAGACTCACTAACATTATTTCTAACCTCAGCTAGTAGGTCGGTAAGTCTACCTATTTCACCTTTGTACTCTTTGAGTACCTTCTTAGAGGTCTGATACTTGCTACGCAGTTTCCTGTAATCAGTCATCAGGTCACTGAAGGCATCTCCTAATTGCTCAAAGGTGAAGTCATCATAAGTATCAACTACAGGTTCAGTAGGTACCTGATCGGATGCCATAAAACATACGTTTGCAGCGTCTTCTGATTGTTCGTCTTCTGAGTCGCTGGCTTCACTTTTATGCCATATGCTGGTATTGGCATATCTCCTAGATGTTGATTTCTTCAGGTTACCTTTTTTATACCTGTTGCTCTTCTTGCCTGATGATGAGTTTGTAGGACAATCCTTCTTCATGTGTCCCTTCTTCTTGCAACCATAGCAGACAGCATCTTCTTGATACCAGTTGTTGCTGTTGTTTTCTTTGACTCTCTTCTCATGTCTCATGAATCTTTTGAACTTCCTTGCTAGGAGTGCTTGATCTTCAGCGTTAGATCCACTGCTGTCTGAGTCACCTTCAGCAGCTTTTCTGTGCTGAGCCTTGAAAGTGATCGATTTCTCCTTTGGTGCAGGCTCTTCAAAATCTTGTAGCTCCAGTTCATGAGTGAGTAGCTTACCCATGAGTACTTCGAGAGACATAGTTGTGAGGTCGTTCCCTTCAATGATTGCAGTAGCCTTCGGAATCCAGTTCTTGGTAAGTGCTCGCAGGAGTTTGCAAATCTTTTCATGGTTATTGTACTCTTTGCCTAGGGAGGACAAAGGATTTATAATATCCAAGAATCTTTCGAACATCTGAGTAACTGTTTCGTTGGGCTTCATCTTGAACGCCTCGTACTCTTGAGTAAGTCTGCTGACTTTAGATTCTTTGACTTGAGTTGTGCCTTCATGTGTGACTTCAAGTAGCTTCCATACTTCATTAGCCGTTGTGCAGATAGACATCCTGTTAAATTCGGTTCGGTCTAAAGCACAAAAAAGAGCATTAATGGCACGTACGTCAAGACTGGCCCTTTTCTTTTCTTCCTCTGTATATCTGCTTTGGGGTTTTTCAACTAAAACTCCATCAATATTTATACGAGGTGGCTTTTGATAGCCATCAAGAACAATGGACCATAAATCAAAGTCAAGTGATTTCAAGAAGAAACTCATCCGTGTTTTCCAATAGGTATAGTTCGTACCATCAAACAGTGGGGGTCTGTTTGTGGCCTGGCCTTCACTTGTGAATCTCACAGTTGCCATGTGTTGTGCTATGATCTATATAACAGTTAATTAAAATGAATAAATAATCGCACTGTTACCTTTGATTTACCTGTAACACCCGCTCTGATACCAATTGTAGGAACGAAATAGTAAAGCGTAATACTCTAGAGGGGGAGGGGGTGAATAGAGGTGGCAGCGAAATAATGCTAATTAAAAAATATTTGCTGCACAATCACAGAATATTAATCACAACTGAAATAAAGTAAAGACAGAGTTAAGAGAGCAAACGCAAAGACAGCGATGTATACCAGTTTCCCTCTGTTGAGGACTAATCCAGTCGGTAGAACTCTTGCTACCAGTTGAATCCACTATTGGAAAAACCGCAAGTTTTCTTACGAAGTCCTTGCAACTTCTACAACGCGAGCTTTGATACGAAGAACTCGTCCAACTTCAAATGTGAAGAGGTATTCTTCAATCAAGCCTTCTGATTACAATCTCTCACAAACTTCTAGACCGTACCGCACTGGCAAATCGACTAGAGGATTGTAATTGGCTTGGGATCTGAAATTGAAAGCTCTAGAAAACTCTTTGAAAGACTGAAAGCTTTAGATAGAGAGAAGATTGAAAGTGAATGAGTGAGTTGAAATGATCGAAATCCTTCTCTATTTATAGGAATTTCAAAGGCAGACTTCTGACAGAATCCGGGCAGAATTCGGGCAGAACTCTATGAGCAAATCTCGGTCAAATCCGTAACTGCAGGAGGACCAAGTTCCAAGGAGTCAAAATTACAACGGCCACCAACCAAACTCTGGCCGAACTCTGGCCGAACTCGGTCCGAGTTCTGTCAGGGTTTAGTCAGGGTTTAGTTAGGGTTTTAAAAAGCTTTTTGGTGATTTTTGAAAACCTTTTTAAAAACCTATTTGTAAACCTTTTTGAGAGGACATTTTAAAAACAATTTGAACTCATTTAAGGGTAGCCTATTTGCTAGTACGACTTGGTGTACAACATATTCCTAGACTCAAATAAAATGAAAATACATTGCATAAGGAATTACAGACTCGAGTAGGCAAACAGATCTTCGGTCTTGAATTCAGTAGATAGCCATTCTTGATCATGTTCAAGAGTTCGAGATGTTCCGACTAGCTATGTATATCCAGACAGAGTTTAATCAATTATTAAAATCAGGTTTGACCATATAACCAAATGGGCCAACAGTTGTAACATGCTGTACATGTCTCCCAGCGCATCACTCCGCCCCGTCAGAGTGAATCACTTCTTCGTCAACGTACAGGCGCATCTACCAGCCTGGGGCTCTTATCTTCTGAAGAAGTTCACCGTCAAAGCTTCTTCAAACAAGGAGAACCATCATCCATAGTACAATGTCTTGCCAAGGAGGAGGATCAGTCGAATCCATCTTCGTCGAGAAGTCAAGGGAGAGACAACAAGACTCTCTCAAACTGTTGCTATTCATAGGCCAGGGCAAATCAAACCCATGTGCCAAGTGGCAACCTTCCCGATGTCAGTACAATGAACTTGTATTTTTGATGAATGAACTCGCCTCTTCGAATTCAGCTAAGTCAGAGAGTCATTAATGACTCGAAGAACTCAACATACGAACCATTAAAGACGTGTCACGAAGCGGATGTGCCGGCCAGACCGTGCATCACACAGACGCGCCCTTCAACATCAAGCGCATCACACAGACGCGCCTTTCAGCACCAAGCGCATCACAGGGGATGCGCCCCCATGCGTCCCCATATGCCTAGTGGAACGCCAACCGACGCGCCCACTCAGCTGTCCATTGGATGTCACAAACATTAAATGCTGAACTGACAGAATTGGCAACACGCCTTCCAAAGTCTGAATAGTCGGCAACTTTTTCAGAAGATGAAGCATCGCCAACGTCAGCATCATCATTACTTCCCTCCGACGGCTACTGCCACGTGGCCACCCAACCATCTCGCATGCGCCTCCGCAGCCATGCGCCCAAATCTGCATACGCCTCAAAAGCTGTACGCCTCAGACTTTTCACTGATCCCTAAAAACAGAAGGAAAGTCACTGTTACAACTCTGCATACGCCTCAAAAGCCATGCGCCCCAGACTTCTCTCTGATCCTAAAAGTCAGGAGTAAAGTCACTACTGAAGCTCTGCATGCGCCTCAAAAGCCATGCGCCCAGAATGGTTCGTAACTCCTAAAGGTTACGAGCCAAAGTCTCCTCATGCGCCCATCCTAGGCGCATCCTACCAGATTATTCCCCACCAAATCCGAGATCTCCGAGCCATAGGTCGATGACACGTGTCCTTTGACTCGACTCATCCAAAATCTCAGCAACAGAAAGATCTTCTCCTCTGCTACGTGCCGGTCCACAACAGCAGTATGAAGAAGTCAATCCTTCGATCAGGGTACATCGTCCATGCGCCTCCATCAGCAATCAACACGTGGCGTTCCCGCGTACAGGCACATTCTACATGTGCGCATGAGCAGCCAGCCTGCAAAACTATAAATAGAGGGATCATTTTCTTCTTCTATCTGGGGACCGACCTACGTGCACACATATCAACCTCCACAACGAACAGACAGAGACTTCGCACCACCGGAGAGGCAGATACAGACACTCACCATCTTCCTCCTCTCAGCAAGCTCCAGCACCCAGAGCAATCCAGACCTTCAGAGAACCGATAACCGTCGTCAGATCGTCAATGGAGTCAACGCATTACCACTCACTCCATTGGCACAAGGAACCCAGATTAAACAAAAGTGTACTCCTAGGACTACGTCTAAGTCCTATATTATAACACTGTTCTATTTGTATTAAAATTTACAATCAAAGAATTTTAATGGCAAATAAGCTGGTGACTCTGCTGGGGACCTCTTTCTCCTCCAACGAGAAAGCTGTGTCACAATCTGACGACGTGAAGGTGGGCTCCTCCCACAAGACGCTGGTCTTACGCCTCAATCAACAGGTGTATGAGGAGTTTATATCTGAAGTGCGAGTCCTTCGAAGCGGCTGCCGAAGCCGAAGAAGTCCCGCCGAGTCTGGGTGCGCATGGTCGACGCCTCGGGCACCACCACCGAAAGGGATACGCCAATCCAGCCTTCCCTTCCTGCTGACATCCTCAGCAACCAAGATGCGCCCGATGGTGCAGCGCATCTCTCGGGGAAACGTACGACTAACCATGTTCCCCAGCCATCTTCCTCTCAGGCGAGGAAGATGTGTCGACGGAGCAGGGGCGCAGCCAATGCCCCGCGCATCACCTCTGATGCGCCACAGAAGGTCTCTGTCTTTGACAGACTCACTCGCTGTAGTGGCAAGGAGAATTTGGATTCTGAGTACTACGCGCCCCAGCGGTCTGGTACGAAGGAGTCCAAGGCAGCACGAGCCATGCGTCCCAAACGTACTATGCCAGCAACAAGCCAGAAGCATGCGCTCACAATCATGCATGCTGCTTGCACCCGCTTTTCGGATACGAGACGTGTCCAAGCCAGCCTACGCCGCAGAGTCGGCGGTAGAACGCTGTCAAGCCCGCAAGAAAATAAATGCTCAAAAATAAACATTTGCTGCTCATTCACAATTCTAAATTATTACAACATTTACAATTTAAAGAAAAACAAAGTTTTACAATTAAAGAAATTGATACAACTGTTTTCTATATCTAGGTTGTCTTCAGCATACCCAAGCGTTCCCCAGTGCTAAGAGTGATCGCGGCTAAACCTGAAAAATGTTGGTTATCCAGTCAGGATTGGAACAAGTACACAAACCGACGGCAATACAAAACACAATAGAATTAACAAGACATGAAAATAGCATATGAGATATGAAAGCTGTAAGAAAACTGATGACATAGCACGATAGAGAAATAAATAAGGAAAAACTAATAAAAGACATCTATCTAGGTGGTGTGAAATATCTGTTTCGACATGTGAACGGCTAGGGGGTAAATCCGGCATCTACACGTGCCGTGTGCAGATGCTATTGTTCACGAATAGACATCTTGGGATATTTTCTGGGTAGTCCACATGCCTACTAAGATATTTCCCCTCCCGACTACTCCGTGTGACGAGCGTGTCAACAAGCAGCAAGATATATGTATATACATGAAATGAAAAGACTACTATGAATCGGAAAGCAATCAGAAAGTGCACTTGCCTGAGGTCCTTAGCTGGTGAAACCAATAATTCTGTTGAGTCCAATATAGTCCATTTGGCCAGGGTCGGTGTGAAGACATTCGGGTTTGGCAAGAAGTAGGAATACATTAGTCACGATTTGAAGTTTATGGTTGAAGAGGAAATACGTAAATAATATATTATATAACTATTTTGGAAAACTATCATAGTATTAGAAACTATATTTTCTAACCAATATATTGTTTAACCAAATATTTGAAACCTAAGAAAATTATTTAAAAGTATTATATATACTATTCCGAAACAATTTTTAGGAAAACATATATATGTGTTTTTAAAACCTTTTTGAGAAATGGTTATTTTATAACACTTATATAAAACTTTAGTGAAGAAACCATTAATAATTCTTTATATCTTAGAGAATATTTATCAAGTAGAAGTCCAAAATAATAATTGCTTACAAATATAATTTAGGAGTTTATCTAGTATACATTAATTTAGAAATGACTACAATAATAAAAATAGTAATAATACCAATGCTAGGTACTTATACATGTATTAGTATATCAAAGTAGTATATTTTATGAATATACCATGACAAAACCCACATTCCATCAGCATTTATTGGGACTCTCTGTACTCTTAGGATTTTAATAGAATGAAAGAAAGGAAAGAGGACTCACAGAGAAAGTTCTCTCCGAGCTCATCGGCGGCGCGTGAAGCGATGAGGAAACTCGATGGGTGAGGCGCAGGGGAAGTCTCCGGCGAGATCGGGGCGGCGCGGTCGCGGTTGGGCGCTCTCGTGCGGTCCCTGGAAGTTCCAGAGGCGCGGGCACGGCCGGAGCACACGACGTCGGCCACAGGGCGCTGCGGTGCGGGGTCAGCACTCCGGATTCGGAGGCGGTAGCGGCGGGTAACAGTATGGTGGAGGCTCGCCATGGCTGCCAGAGCCGGCACGCAGGCAGGGCGACGCGCGGGTTCGTCGAGCGGATCCAGGTTCAGATGGTCGGGGTCGGCCGATCTGGTCGACGTCTGCGCTCACCAGGGTGATCGCCGTGGCGCGACGGCGAGGTTTGATTTTCTTTTGGTTTCGCTTGTGAGCGTTGTCGATGTGCCTGGCTGTTGAACACAATATTTGGTGTAACTAACTGGTTGAAGGAAAAATGACACGGACACACGGGTCCGGACACGACGATTTCTGTAATGGTGGTTCTGCGGTTGATGATGGTGTGGAGGTGATGGCAGGAGTCGGGTGTTGTTGACGGCTGGGAAGGCGGCAAGGTGGTGGAGGTTAGCAAGGGGTTTCATTAATTTTGTTTTGGGTGTGAGTTCTCTGGTGTGGTATTGGTTGGAGCGGCCCGGGTGGTGGTGGCGTAGGGGAACGGCTGCGACGGTGGCGGTAGGATTTTGGTGTTTGACAGGAAGGAGGAGAACGGGGGTGGTGAAGGGAAGAAGAGGTTTTTGGTGTTCTGTGGAATTTGTTGGGAGTTTTTAACAGAAAACAAATGGACTCCTCCTCCATATACGGGTGGATTTCCTATATGATTGTGATGGATAAGTCCTCCCTTAATTTAAATCCAAAATAGTTATCTAAAAATAGACTTAATCACATCTAAAGGAAATTTTGATAACAAAATAATTTAAAGTGGTACTTAATCCGTATCAACAACTTAAATCATATAAATTTGAACAAATCAAATACACTTTTTAAATCAAGGTTTATCCAATTCATAATTCAGCAATAAATTAGAATCGATATTAGTTTAAAATAAATATTCGATAATAACAAATAATTCAATTCAGATGAATTCATTTACCCATATCAATCAAATGATCAACCTAATGTTTTTAAGATAATATTTAATACACGTAATCCAAATCCATTTCAAATAACTATTAATCACAAAATCTAAACCAACAATGGACTACCATAAAATTTATTTAATATTATCAAGTAACTAAATTCTATAATTTAAATCTATAAATGATCTACATAAAATTTACAAAATACTATTTAGTATTTGTCAAGTAATATTTCATATTAATACTTAATATTATCAAAATAATTTCAATCGTACAAAAATCAAATCTTAAATCAATAAATAATTTACAAAAATTATTTAAATTACGTTTGATATTATCAAATAAATTAATTTATATATATTCAAATCTTAATCAATAACTTATTAATATAATAATATTTTCTAAAATATTCGATATCGTCATTTGATCGTAAAATATCCAAAAATAAATTTTAAAAGTACTTTGATAAAATCTTTAATTATGGTTTCACAATACTTATAATTTTTAAAACCATCTTTGAAACTAATTTATAACGAATAGTCAATAATAATATTTCTATTAAAACTAAATACTATTTTCAAACCATTAATTTAAACTTAGTTAGTAAAATAAATTGTAGCAAAATAAGGTTTATACGCTTCAAGGACAATTTATTTCAAAACATGATTAAAATAACTTAAATTTTTGAAAATTTGGGAAGAGGGGTTACACTGCTGATGGTAAGTTGTACAAGGTCGACTTGAGTGCTGCGGCACCGAGAATGAGCCGACCTTCAAAGTCCTTATCTCACTTGGGTGCATCTACTGCGTGCACAACCAAGTCGAGCAAGGCAAATCCAGTGGTCTTGAACTCCCGTGCCTCCTCTGGTTGTGCGTTTGAGGTCCGTTCAAGTCACTCCAAATGTTGTGGTTCCCCCACTTCTGATCGGGATGCCTGTTTGGTATTAGATCAGGGGGCGCAGCACTCACTTGACCACCCCGGCGCTTGGCCTTGTCATGCGCCTGAAGGGGGTGCAAAGGTGGCACTCTCCTCCAACGATCTGCGTAACGTGATTACTCACAAGCGCCGATCAGAAGAGTTGACTGACAAGCATGATGCGCCTCTCACGGGGCATACTTGTGTTGTGGTCACCATCTACTGCTGTTACAAAGCGACAGTCCCACCAAGGCAGTCGGTGTTCCAGCGGCTGCAACCATCGACACCTCACCGACGTCACCTCGGGAAGAAGGTGTTAACAGAAGAGGAACCAATGGTTGCTTCATGCAACGTGATCTCCAACTCCTCGTCAGTCCGAAAGGTGACTGGCAGTTTCTCTTCCTCGTCCAAGAGCCAGCCGAGGAAAACCAAGACAGCTGTCTCATCCTCCGGAGTGTTCAAAGGCACTCGAGCGAGGAAGAAGTTCTTGGAGGAAGCCGGGGGTAGTCAGGCCCTTGTCGAGCCTCCTTCCGAAGACTAGTGCGTCCAAAGCACACCTGAGGCAGATCCTCGAAGCGAAGTCAGCCTTCCAGAAGCCCCGGAAGACGAGGATATCCCCCAGAACATAGCTGGGGGTATTCTAGCATCTGCGGACCCAAGTTCCGGAGACGAAGAGGCCCTTTAAGACGGAGCTGAGGGTAATCACGCCCTTGCAAATGCGCCCGTCGTGAATGTTCTCCCGAACATAACCGGGGGTAGCCAAGACGAAGCTCCAGGAGAGGCGAGTCCCCTACAAGAGAGCGAGGCCGAGAGTGAGGCCTCAACCCATTCATCCACTCCCGGCCGCGTCATGACAGTAAACGTGACTGGAGCTAAGGTCGAGTCTGATGCGCTGCCAACAGACCTCGTCCAGCGTATAGATACCCTGGAGGGAGGACTCAAAACCCTCTCTCTGCCTCCATACAAATACTGACTCAAGCAGTGTTTAAGATACGGTCAACTTTGACCAGGACACTTTCTACCGGTCCCGATCCAGGGGCCAATGGAGAGTCGAGTGTACCCCTTCAACGGGTATCCTCGGACGCAGATCGCCGAGAAGCACCTCGGACGTCAGAGCCCTCAAATGCTCAACATCCGGTGGTACCACCTGCACGAGCGCTTTGAGTCCAAGACGAGACAAGAGGAGCGCCAAAAAATGGGCATCCCCCAGCCTTATCCCCTCGAGTGGAACAAGGTGGTTTATCCTCCGAAGTATAAACCACAAACACTGACGCCATACGACGGGAAGGACTTTCCTCGTCGCTATCTGACGTACTTCCAGTCTCAGACGGGACATCTTTCGAAGGAGGACGTGCTACTCACCAGCATATTTGTTGGGGCACTGAAAGTAGTGGCGTACGACTGGTACTGCAGCCTCCCCGACAATTCAATATCTTCCTTCGACGACCTGACGTGCCTCTTTCTCGACCGTTTCTATGACGGCAAAAAGGACATGACAATGGCGTCCCTTATAGAGATACGCCAGAAGGAGAAGGAAACAATTCGAGTGTTCATCGAACGCTTCCGACAGGCCTGCTTCAGACTGCCCCCGGGCATGCCAGAACATGCGCATCTCTCCTCCTGCAGTATGAACATGCTGCCTGCAGTCAAGCTCTGGCTCAACTCTACTCCTCTCCGCGGCTTCTGCTTCAATGATTAAGGAGCTCCAGTCGGGGGGAGGAGTAGAGTTGAGCCAGAGCTTGACTGCAGGTAGCATGTTCATACTGCAGGAGGAGAGAAGCGCATGTTCTGGCATGCCCGGGGGCAGTCTGAAGCAGGCCTGTCAGAAGCGTTCGATGAACACTCGAACTATTTCCTTCTCCTTCTGGCGTATCTCTATAAGGGACGCCATTGTCATGTCCTTCCCGCCGTCGTAGAAACGGTCGAAAAAGAGGCGTCAGGTCGTCGAAGGAAGATATTGAATTATCGAGGAGGCTGCAGTACCAGTCGTACGCCACTTCTTTCAGTGCCCCAACAAATATGCTGGTGAGTAGCGCGTCCTCCTTCGGAAGATGTCCCGTCTGAGACTGAAAGTACGTCAGATAGAGACGAGGAGAGTCCTTCCCGTCGTATGGCGTCAGTGTTTGAGGTTTATACTTTGGAGGATAAACCACCTTGTTCCACTCGAGGGGATAAGGCTGGGGGATGCCCATTTTCTGGCGCTCCTCTTGTCTCATCTTGGACTCAAAGCGCTTGCGCAGGTCCCTGATCATCTCGACCACGTCTTCCGTGGAGCTGGAAGTCGGGGAAGGTGGTACCACCGAATGTTGAGTATTTGAGGGCTCTGACGTACGAGGTGCTTCTCGGCGATCTGCGTCCGAGGATACCCGTTGAAGGGGTACACTCGACTCTCCATTGGCCCCTGGATCGGGACCGGTAGAAGGTGTCCTGGTCAAAGCTGACCGTATCTCAAACACTGCTTGAGTCAGTGTTTGCATAGAGGCAGAGAGGGTTTTGAGTCCTCCCTCCAGGGTATCTATGTGCTGGACGAGGTCTATTGGCGGCGCATCAGACTCGACCTCAACCCCAGTCACGTTTACTGTCATGATGCGGCCGGGAGTGGATGAATGGGTTGAGGCCTCACTCTCGGCCTCGCTCTCTTGTAGGGGAGTCACCTCTCGTGGAGCTTCGTCTTGGCTACCCCCGGTTATGTTCGAAAGAACATTCACTATGGGCGCATTTGCAAGGGCGTGATTACCTTCAGCTCCGTCTTGAAGGGCCTCTTCGTCTCCGGAACTCGGGTCCGCAGATGCTAAACTACCCCCAGCTATGTTCTGGGGGATATCCTCGTCTTCAGGGGCTTCTGGGAGGCTGACTTCGCCTCGAGGATCTGCTCCAGGTGTGCTTTGGACGCACTCGTCTTCGGAAGGAGGCTCGACAAGGGCCTGACTACCCCTGGCTTCCTCCAAGAACTTTTTCCTCGCTCGAGTGCCTTCGAACACTCCGGAGGATGAGACAGCTGTCTTGGTTTTCCTCGGCTGGCTCTTGGACGAGGAAGAGAAACTGCCAGTCGCCTTTCGGACTGACGAGGAGTTGGAGATCACGTTGCATGAAGCAACCATTGGTTCCTCTTCTGTTAACACCTTCTTCCCGAGGCAACGTCGGAGAGGTGTCGATGGTTGCAGCCGCTGGAACACCGACTGCCTTGGTGGGACTGCCGCTTTACAACAGCAGTTGATGGTGACCACAGCACAAGTATGCCCCGTGAGAGGCGCATCGTGCTTGTCAGTCAACTCTCCTGATCGGCGCTTGTGAGTAATCACGTTACGCAGATCATTGGAGGAGAGTGCCACCTTTGCACCCCCTTCAGGCGCATGGCAAGGCCAAGCACCGGGGTGGTCAAGTGAGTGCTGCGCCCCCTGATCTAATACCAAACAGGCATCCCGATCAGAAGTGGGGGAACCACAACATTTGGAGTGACTTGAACGGACCTCAAACGCACAACCGGAGGAGGCGCGGGAGTTCAAGACCGCTGGATTTGCCTTGCTCGACTTGGTTGTGCACGCAGTAGATGCGCCCAAGTGAGACAAGGACTTTGAAGGTCGGCTCGTTCTCGGCGCCGCAGCACTCGAGTCGACCTTGTACAACTTACCATCAACAGCGTGCATGATTGTGAGCGCATGCTTCTGGCTTGTTGCTGGCATAGCACGTTTGGGACGCATGGCCCGTGCTGCCTTGGACTTCTTCGTACCAGGCCGCTGGGGCGCGTAGTACTCAGAATCCAAATTCTCCTCGCCACTACAGCGAGTGAGTCTGTCAAAGACAGAGACCTTCTGTGGTGTATCAGAGGTGATGCGCGGGGCATTGGCTGCGCCTTTGCTCCGTCGACGCATCTTCCTCGCCTGAGAGGGAGATGGCTGGGGAAAATGGTTAGCCGCACGTTTCCCAGAGAGATGTGCTGCACCAGCGGACGCATCTTGGTTGCTGGTATTTGCCATCCAAAAGACTCGCCATTATGTCTCGGGCCAGACAATTTATGTCATTTCCTGAGTCAATCCGCTCAGAGTCCTCATGACGAAGCCAGGATCATTGAACTCCAGGCTAGCCACATGGGTGATCTTGCTAACCCCATACAACATGGTGTTCCTTCCACAGAAAGCTGTTAAGGGTCAAGCTCTGGCCGACTTTTTAGCTGCACACCCCATTCCAGAGTCCTCAAGGCTCTATGAAGACATCCCGGATGAGGTCCAAGAATCAAACGTTACCGAAGAAGGCTCCGTCTGGCGGATGTTTTTCGATGGCGCTTCAAGAACAGGCCCCAAAGGCCAAATCATCGCAGGAGTGGGGGTGGTATTAGTCTCCCCCGATCAACTGGTCATCCAGCGTGCTTACTCCCTTTCGAAACCGTGCTCCAACAACGTTGCCGAGTACAACGTGCTCATTATGGGACTCCAGCTAGCACAACAGCTGGGAGTGAATCATCTGGAAGCCTACGGCAACTCAAAGCTCGTCGTAAACCAGATCAGAGGGCAATACGAGGTTCGCCATGAAGATCTGATCCCCTACCATGAAGTTGCATTGAACATCGTCTCAACCTTCACCGGGTTCTTCATCGAACACGTACCTCGTCTACAAAATCTAGAGGCTGATGCTCTGGCTGGCCTCGCTGCCTCCTTGGCGGCACCCCTCGGGACTCAACACTACGTCACGGTAGTGGGTCGAGACTTGGTCTGCCCCAAAAACAACCTGCGCTCACAAGTGGCCCACGCTATGTCAAAGGGTGCCGGTGTTAACGTCCGAGATTGGAGATTCCTGTTTATCGACTTCGCTGTCTACAGAATTCTTCCAGAGGACCCGAAAGAAGCCGTCTCAGTCAGGAGGCGCTCTCTGCGGTTCTACTATGATACAGCTACTAAAATGCTGTACCGACGCTCCTATGATGGACTTCTCCTTCGATGTTTGTCCAACGAAGAAGCAGCCGAAGCTCTTCGAGAAGCTCATGATGGAACCTGCGGGGCCCATCAACCTGGTCCTAAGTTGCAGGATCGACTGCGACGCATGGGCTACTACTGGCCAACCATGGCCGCTGACGCTGTTGAATATGCTAAGAAGTGCCATGCGTGCCAGCTTCACGCAGACTTCATTCATACACCGTCCGAACCACTACATCCTACAGTCACCTCCTGGCCCTTCGAAGCTTGGAGAATGGACATTGTGGGACCAATCACCCCTCCTTCATCGAGAGGATACCGCTTCATCCTAGCAATCACCGACTATTTCTCCAAATGGGCAGAAGCAGTTCCTCTGGCAGAAGTGAAAAGCTCCAGGATGATCAGCTTCATCAAGCACCACGTCATCTACCATTTCGGGGCACCCCAAAGGATCATCCACGATAATGGTCCTCAGTTCATCAGCCATGTTTTCAGCCGATTCTGTGACAAGAATCGTATTCAAAACGTAGCATCAACCGCCTACAATCCGACAGCAAATGAATTGGCCGAGGCATTCAACAAAACTATCGTTAGGCTACTCAAAAAGGTCGTGTCATCTAACAAACATGACTGGGACGAAAAGCTCGGCGAATGCCTTTGGGCCTACCGCACAACGGTACGGACCCCGACAGGCAACACACCATTCTCCTTGGTCTACGAAAGCGAAGTGGTACTGCCTCTCGAGATTCAGATACCCTCACTCCGCGTAGCAATCACAAACCAACTCACAGAAGAAGACAATCAACGTCGTCGTCTGCGGGAACTGGAGGCACTTGACGAAAAGCGTCTTCTAGCTCAACAACGCATCAAACTCTACCAAGCCCGTATATCACAGGCTTTCAACAAGAAGGTCAAGCAGAGGACTTTCCAAGTTGGCGACCTGGTTCTGGCAGTCAGGAGGCCGATGGTGTTGACTCACAAAATACCAGAAAAGTTCAAGCCCAAATGGGAAGGACCTTTCATCATCGAGACAGTATACTCAAACGGTGCTTACCGCCTCGCCAAACCCAATGGGGACATGTGCTTCCACTCCACAAAATGATACGCTTCCGGAACCCAGCTGTTCCGTGGCATCCTCCAGTAGAAGGGCAACCACGTCCACATCACCTCTGAGTTGTCCCCCTACATCCTACAAGACAGAATCTTACACCCTGTAAGACTATGCTATCCTTCATGTTTACCACGTCCACATTACCTCTGAGTAAACATCCCGTACAGACAACCCCCGCATTGCCGTACATTGATTGCAGAACTTCCACGTCCATATTACCTATGAGTAGTTCCGTGTACCCCCAGAGTCATTCCTACCACGTCCATAACACCTCTAAGTAGGAAGATTCTATCATTTGAACCCCATATTTGCCACGTCCACATTACCTCTGAGCAAATATATTGGGTCCTTCAAACTTATTATCTGTACCTAAAACCAAGGTACGCAAAAGATAATAGGTCCACACAAATCATCAAAGTTCATGACAAACAAAAATGAACACATCGCAGAAAATGGTGTACTTCTTTATTTCTAAAAAAGGAGAGTAAAGGATTACACTATCCCCAGCAAGAGTTGCAAAAATACAAAAAGAAGAGACTACAATCCCTAAATATCCCTAGCGGAACTTCCATGTCCATAATACCTCTGAGTAGTTCCGCGTATCTCCCTCTAGAGTCATTCCTACCACGTTCTTATCACCTCTGAGTAGGAAAGCTCTACCATCAATCCCATATTTACCACGTCCATATTACCTCTGAATAAATATGTTGGTTTTCTCTCTCTCTCTCTCAACTTATTATCTGTACCTAAAACCAAGGTACGCCATGGATGATAAGTCCACATAAATTCCCCAATGGAAGTTGAAGAACAGTTTGGCAACTCTAGAGGGGGGTGAATAGAGTTTATATAGAAAAATAGCCAATTAAAAATAACTCTTTCACCAACAATAAAAAATCAGAGTAAAGTGCGGAAAATAAATGAAGAGCAGAAGAGCATACGCAAACACAACGATTTTAACCTGGTTTCCCTCGTGGAGGACTAGTCCAGGCCTGAGAACTCTAGCTCAGGATTAAATCCACTATTTGTGAAATAGTAGCTTACAACCCGTGCCTTTTCTTCAGAAGAGCACGTCAACTTCTAACAGAGGATCGCAGTGGCGATTTGCTTGGAATTTGTCCAAGCGACTTCTTCACTCTTGCACAAGAATCCTAACTGAGAGATGCTGAGCACTCGAGACTTAGGAGGCGTGTGGCTAGTAGATAGGAAGGGTATGGCTTATTGAGCTTGTAGGAGAGAAGAGAAGAGAAGATTGAGTGAATTGAAATGAGAGAATTCATGCCCTATTTATAGTGTTTTTAGAGGCAGAATTCGGCCAGAATTCGGGTAGGAAAATTCAAAAATTTGGCCGTTGGACAGCTAGCAACCAGCTAACCCTAAAATTAGGGTTCCTGATTTCTAGGGGACAGAGTTTGGCCCGAACTCTGTGTGGAGGCAGAGTTCGGTCCGAACTCTGTCTCCAGAGCACAGAGTGGTCCTAAGTGGGACTTGTGGGCAATTTTTGTTTTGGTGGAGCTTGGGATTTTGGGTAGGCTTATAGACTAAGTTCCAAGAGCTCAGCATAACTCAGAGTACATACTTCTAGACTCAATAAAATGTAAAAGTACAGACTCGAAAATACACTGAGAGTCGGAAACTGAGCTGTTGTCTGTCCTGAACTGAATGCAGACGTCGTGTGTCGTATTGAATTTATACAGATATTATTTAGTCAATGTAGTCAATATTTGGTTGACTGTGACTTTGTGTCAACAATCTCCCCCATATTGATAATTGACAAAATAATAAATGTATATTTCAATATTCATACCTGGACACAGTTGGTTAAAACACAGTTCCCCCATAAACAATGCCGAGCTAGAATAAGATAGCTCCCCCGTAATCAGTGAACGGTGCCGAGCTAGAATCAATAGCTCTCCCCCGTAAATAATGCATAGAACCTGTGGCCTGATAAAAATATTTTCCCAAAAGCAAACACAAGCACAGATAAATATACATATTTCTTCCCCTTTTGGCAGTTAGCAATATAAAGGATCATATAGACTGCATAAGGAAAAGTATGGGAATAGCAGTATAGACCATGAAAAGTAATCCAACCACACCAAGCAGAGAAGAAACAGTATAATACTAATAAAACAAGTCACTGACATAAAGTAGAACTACGAAAAATAGCATAAAATGTTATCCACCAACCAACACATCATCAGGGTTTGAAGACATAAATCCAGTACATAAATCCATAACAAACTGAAATAACTAAAATCAAAAGGCAACTAAGACCATCAGCAGTGTCAGCAGCATATCAAGCCAATCTCCATCATGGAGCACGAGAAGGTCCTGGAACATCGAAAAGGTCCTGGAACATCTGAAGATCCACAAAAGCATCATCCGGATCCATATACCTCATGACCCACGGATCATCTATACGATGACCCGCGCGATCTGGATCCCGCTCAATAGGCACATGCAGATCAGGATGACGAGCAAGTGAATACCGTATATCATGCAGAGAGTTCCCAAGGGCACTGATCTGCAAGGTGGTACGGTAATCCTGCTGCGTCCAGCGATCATCCTCAACGGCAAAACGATCGCGAAGCATAGTCTGAAGAGAATCCAGGTTGGCAGGAGGAGGAGGTGCATCCTGACCGAGTGGAGGGGCATCAGGCTCCTCATCAGCAGAATGCTCAGATGACTCAGAAGCAGCGACAGGCTGAAGGCGTCGTGCCTTGGATAGAAAGGTAGGTATAGGCATGAACGGACAATCATCAAGTGGTATATGAAAAGCACGAAAGATCAAAGGAAGATACAGAGGATAAACCAAAGCTCGTGGTTTCCTCCTACAGTGAATCATCCAGTCCATCATGGTACGTGGAAGATTGAAAGGAATTCCAAAATGAAGATGATAAAGAGCAGATATTTCAAGATAAGTGATGTCATCATGGGAACCTGCTTTGGGTAGAATGGTGTTAGAAATAATCCAATGAAGGTCAGAAAAATATGGGTTGAGATATTTAGCCGTGAGCTTGCGAGGACGTGTGTATGGAGTACACAAATCGTCCTTGAAGCTCTCAAGGAAAATTCCGTCGGGAAAACGGAACGAGCGAACGTCAACTAGCTTTTCCCTAGAATTGGGCTCTAGAAGATCAAGATATTCGGCTAAGTCAAAGTCATCAAAAGATATATTGATACCTGCAACTCGTGAATAAATATGAAGGTCATCAAAGGTTAAGTTGCAGTAGAACATTTGAACGGCATGACGATAGATAGCAGAAGTTGTGGTAACTAGTTCATCAAGATAGAGATCATGGAATAAAGAATCATATTGAGAGAATATAGAAAAATTAATAGGATGTCCTGTGAATACCTGACGATTCCGAAAGTCACTAAACCAGTTGTTTGATGCATCTTGTGAGACAAAAAGTCTGTTGTCATAGGTGGAAGGATTTTGAGGACGAGGTGGATTGAACAAAGGATGAGGAGGTTGAAGTTGTTCAATGATTTGTTCAATTGATGGAGAAGGATCCGAAGAGGAAATACTCTCAACTCGAATTCTCTTCCCACGATTGAACAAGCAAGGAGCCATAAAAAAAAATTAACTAGAAGATAGAAAATAGGAATGGTACCTCAAACAAGTAATAAACAATGGAAGAGAATGGAGAGAAACCCCTTTTTCTTGATTTTGAGAAGCAATGGAGCACTCTAGATCAAAAACTAGGGTTAGGGTTTCAAGGAAAGAGTTTGTATAGGTGAGAAAGGTGGTAATAGTGAAAGAGAGAGATGGAATCCCGACAAAAATAGGGCTTTGTCTTTGGTCGGGTGAAATATTGACCATTGGATTAAAATTGATCCAACGGTAGAGCCAGATCCCGACCCTGGAACCTAAGAACCGAACTCGGCCCGAACTCTGGTAGGGGCAGAGTTCGGCCCGAGTTCTGGATCAATGGTCCAGAACTGAAAACAGGCAAAGAACATGAAGAAAATGTTTAAGAGTTAAACAAAAGATAGTTGAGGACAACAAAGAGTGTTGAATTTAAAAAAATAGATAGAGAGGTACTCAGAAAATAGAATGAACTTTAGAAAATCTCAATTAGGCAATATTAAATCGAAAATGAGCCATATAATAAATAAGGACATATACTGTGGTTCAATAGTCCAAATTTGCCATGGGTTAGCTGCAGGGGCCGGATCCCAGCTAGCGGTAGTCCTGAGGACTAGTGCACCGTGTCGCTTAGGCTTTTACGCCTTGTTGTCAGAAGGACCCTTTCGGCTTGTACCCATACCAAATTCTTCGAAAAAGAATCACAATATACTCGATATTTACGCAGGTGAGTTTCAATTTATAACTGCTTCATCTAAAATTCCAAGTTCACGACAAAGAAAATTGAAGCGCTCTTCGGATAGTGGCTTAGTAAAGAAATCTGCCAGCTGATGATCAGTGTCAATAAATTCTAAGTTAATCGTGCCATTTTGCTGATGATCACGCAAAAAGTGGTGTCTGATCTCAATGTGTTTAGTGCGTGAGTGGCAGACAGGGTTCTTAGTCAAATTGATTGTACTAGTATTGTCACAGAATATAGGAATATGCATGAAAGATAACTTATAGTCATCAAGGGTTTGCTTCATCCACAGAATTTGTGCACAACAACGCCCAGCTGCTATGTATTCAGCTTCTGTTGTGGATAGTGCAACAGAGTTCTGCTTCTTGCTAAACCAGGAGACTAAAGCTTTTCCTAATAAATGACACGTGCCGCTCGTACTTTTACGGTCGACCTTGCATACAGCGAAGTCAGCATCGGAGTAACCAATAAGATCAAATGATGTTGACTTAGGATACCATAGGCCCACTGTAACCGTACCCTTAAGGTATCTAAAGATACGCTTAACCGCGGTCATGTGTGATTCCTTAGGATTAGCTTGATATCTAGCACATAGGCAAACACTGAACATGATATCGGGACGACTAGCAGTTAAATAAAGTAAGCTGCCTATCATACCTCGATACTTACGTTGATCAACAGGTTTGCCACTCTCATCTGGTTCGAGTTTGGTTGAAGTAGCCATTGGCGTGCTGATTGGTTTGATGTTGTCAAGATCGAACTTCTTCAGCATGTCCTTGGTGTACTTTGATTGGCAGATGAAAGTTCCATTAGCCAGTTGTTTTACTTACAGACCAAGAAAATAGTTGAGCTCTCCCATCAAGCTCATCTCAAATTCCGTCTGCATACACTTGGCAAATTCTTGACAAAGAGTTTCATCAGTAGACCCAAAAATAATATCATCAACATAAATCTGAATTAATAGAATGGTGTCTTTGAAAGATTTAATAAACAATGTAGTATCAATTTTCCCTTTTGAAAAACCTTTCTCAAACAAGAAACTGCTTAGCCTTTCATACCAAGCTCTGGGGGCTTGTTTAAGGCCATAAAGCGCTTTCTTCAGCTTGAGCACGTGGTCGGGAAATTTGTGATTTTCAAAGCCAGGGGGTTGTTTGACATAAACTTTCTCCTTAATAAAGCCATTCAAGAAAGCACTTTTAACATCCATTTGAAATAATTTAAAGTTCTGATGATTGGCAAAAGCACAAAGCATCCGAATGGATTCTAGTCTAGCAACAGGAGCATATGTCTCATCGTAGTCGATACCTTCCTCTTGATTGTATCCTTGAGCTACTAGACGGGCTTTGTTACGTGTGACTGAACCATCTTCATTTACTTTGTTTCTAAAAACCCATTTAGTACCAATTATCGAGTGATTAACCGGTCTAGGAACGAGTTCCCATACTTGGCTTCTCTCGAATTGGTTGAGTTCTTCTTGCATAGCAGAAATCCAAAATTCATCATTAAAAGCTTCAGAAATGTTTTTAGGCTCTACTTGTGAAATGAAGGCAGTGCTAGCAACGGAGTCTCTTAGTGATGATCTAGTAGTTACTCCACGTGAAACTTCTCCTATAACTAAATTTTCTGGATGAGAAGGTTTGAAAGAGAATTTCTTAGGCAAACCCTCCAGAGAATTAGTTTCGGTTGAAGTATTCATTGGAGTAGAAGTTGATGGCTCAACGTTATCATCAAGTGTACTTGCTGCACTGTTGTCTTCATCAAAAGTCACATTTGTTGACTCTTCCACAATAAGTGAGCGTTTATTGAAAACTCTATATCCCTTACTCTTGGCGGCATAACCAAGAAAGATACCATCGTCAGCTTTGGCATCAAATTTGCCTAAGTTGTCTTTGGTGTTAAGGATAAAACATCTACAGCCAAAAACTTTAAAATAAGAAACATTGGGGGTTCTCCCAAACCAAAGCTCATAGGGTATTTTCTTCGTAATGGGACGAATAAGCACCCTATTCAAAATATGGCATGCTGTACTTACAGCCTCTGCCCAAAAATATTTCGGAAGAGAAAATTTATTCAACATGACTCTAGCCATATCGCCAAGAGTCCTATTCTTTCGCTCCACAACACCATTTTGTTGAGGAGTTCTAGGACAAGAAAATTCATGATCAAAATCATTTGTATTACAAAAACTTTCAAAATCATAATTTACGAATTCGCCTCCATGATCACTTCGGATTCGAGTAATCATGTAGCCTTTTTCGTTTTGAACTTTCTTTACAAAAATTTTGAAAGCAGAAATAGCATCGCTCTTATTAGCGAGAAAGAAAACCCATGTAAATCTCGAAAAATTATCAACAATAACAAATGCATAAAGTTTGCCTCCAAGGCTAGCTATTCTACTAGGACCAAATAAATCCATATGAAGTAGTTGCAAGGGTCTAGTAGTACTTACAGAGTTGATAGAATGAAATGAGGATTTAGTTGCCTTGTTTAGTTCACATTCGGCACATACCGTGTCCTTTTTGAACGTGATGTCAGGCAATCCTCTCACTAGCTTCTTGGTGGAAAGCCTGGATATAGCATCCATGTTGGCATGACCAAGACGCTGGTGCCAAAGTAGTCGTTCGTCTTTGTGGGCATATAGACATCTACCTGCATTGTTAGTATTTATAGAAAGATAGAAAATATAGATGTTGTCCTCTCTTTTCCCTTCAAAAGCAATGTCTCCTGTTGACCTATCATAGATGTAGCAACTGTTTTGTCCAAAGTTAATATCATATCCATGATCAGCAAGATGACTAATGCTGAGCAGGTTATGCTTTAACTCGGTCACTAGGCAGACACCCTTTATTACAGGAGAAGGAGGATGACCAATGATACCATTACCTATAATGTGCCCTTTGAGATTGTTACCGAAGGATACGTATCCTTCTCTCTTCATCGATAGTGATGCAAAAAGATTTGCGTCTTCCGTCATATGTCGCGAGCATCCACTATCGAGAATCTACTTACTTTCAGTTGAGGAGGGAAGGTCCACCTACATCAAGAGTAGATGTGACCTTTGGTACCCGAGTTCTTGAGGGTCCTGAAAAGTTAGTCTTTGGAAACCAAGCATATATCCTTTTATCTACAAGTCTTCTAATTCTGCACTGTGGTGAGATGTGTCCATGTAATCCACAATAAGTACAGATAGCATTCTTATTTATACTAGGAGCATGAGAATAATATCTATAAGCAACAGGATGAGGATGGACATGATGTGAAGAGTTAGCATGGTGAAGATGATTATGCATGGAATAAGTGGCATGTTGATGGTGTCTATGAGGCATAGAATGATGGTATTGTCTATGATGTGTGACATGCTGATATTGTCTAGATGGCATGGCATGATGATTTTGTTTATATGGTATATGAGAACCTTGTCTATATGGCATTGCATGATGATTTTGTCTATATGGCATGGCATGATGATTTTTATGTGTGGAGTGATGTTGATTGTGTCTTTGTGCATGATGAGTGTGTACTGAGTGAGAATTGTTCTTACGTGCACGTGGTTTGTGAAAGTTTGTGTATATAAATGCATGGTTATGTGCTGCATGAGAATGACGTGATTGACTAGCATGAGTGGTATTGTGCCCATGTGATTGGGTTTGAGGTTGGACAACCTGTTTACCCAATTTAGTTTCTAATCTTTTAGAAACAGCTTGCAGTTCATCAACCTTAATATTTAAGCCATAAATCTTAGTCATAGAAATCTTGTGTCTACTCTTTTCTTCAGCAAGCAACGTGTTGAGAGTAGTGATTTCTTGAGTTTGTTGCTCAATACGTGCTTCAGCATCATGTAAGCTTAATTTAAGCTTGGATACTTCATCAGTGTCATTAGTGGGTGATGTGTTTCTAACATTATCAAGAAGTAAAGAAATTCTTTGTATCTCATCTTCTAGACTTTTGATTTTGTCCTTGGCATGTTTATATTTACCGATGACCTTTTTATGATCATCGAGTAAATCAGTGAAAGCATCGCCAAGTTCATCAAAAGAGAAGTCATCCAGAGTTTCGTTAGATACCTTGTTGGAAGTTGCCATCAGGCACACATTTGCTGTATCTTGAGGAGAGTCCTTTTCTTCCTCAGAGTCACTCGCTTCACTTTCATGCCAGATGCCTGTGTTGGCATATTTCTTTGATGAGTTCCTTTTGTATGGCTTCTCATAGTGGTTGCTCTTCTTCAGGAATGGGCAGTCTTTTCGGACATGTCCAGTTTTCTTGCAACCATAACAAGTTGGTTCCTCTTCATCGTTTTCTTGAGATTCCTTCTTCCTTCGATTGAAGCGAAGGAATTTCCTGAAGTTGCGAACCATGAGAGCTTGGTCTTCATCATCCGAGTTATCTTCTTCGGTCTCATCATGATTAGCTCTTCGTTGATGAGCTTTGAGTGCGATCTCCCTGGTCTTCGGAGCAGGCTCTTCGAAGTCCTTGAGGTCAAGCTCGTGAGTCATAAGCTTACCCATCAAGGTCTCCATTGACATTGTTGTGAGATCGTTTCCTTCTATGATGGCTGTCACCTTAGGATTCCAAATCTTTGGTAGCCCTCTGAGCAGCTTACGAATCTTCTCGTGGTTTGAGTACTGCTTTCCAAGCGAAGATAGAGGATTGATGATGTCGAGGAATCTTGTGATCATTTGAGTGATCGTCTCACTTGGCTTCATCTTGAAGGCTTCGTATTCTTGAGTGAGACGGCTAATTTTGGATTCCTTGACCTGTGTGGTTCCTTCATGCGTTACTTCTAGAAGTCTCCATACTTCATGAGCAGTGGTGCATGTAGAGACCCTGTTGAACTCATTCCTGTCTATGGCACAGAATAAAGCATTAATCGCTCTAGCATCTAGACTTGCCTGTTTCTTCTCCTCGACAGAATATTTGTCGTGTGGTTTCTCAATGAGGTCACCATCGACAACTATTCTGGCAGGCTTTTTGTAACCGTCAGTGACGACAGTCCACAGGTCAAAGTCTAGAGACTTAAGATAGAAGCTCATCCTTGTTTTTCAATATGTGTAGTTAGTCCCATCAAATAGGGGAGGCCTATGAGTGGACTGACCTTCACCATGATTGGAAATCAAGGATTGTGTGGTTGCCATGGATCAGCTCTTAGGATGTTAGTCCTTGTAAAGAGAACAGAGCTCTGATACCAATTGAAGAACAGTTTGGCAACTCTAGAGGGGGGTGAATAGAGTTTATATAGAAAAATAGCCAATTAAAAATAACTCTTTCACCAACAATAAAAAATCAGAGTAAAGTGCGGAAAATAAATGAAGAGCAGAAGAGCATACGCAAACACAACGATTTTAACCTGGTTTCCCTCGTGGAGGACTAGTCCAGGCCTGAGAACTCTAGCTCAGGATTAAATCCACTATTTGTGAAATAGTAGCTTACAACCCGTGCCTTTTCTTCAGAAGAGCACGTCAACTTCTAACAGAGGATCGCAGTGGCGATTTGCTTGGAATTTGTCCAAGCGACTTCTTCACTCTTGCACAAGAATCCTAACTGAGAGATGCTGAGCACTCAAGACTTAGGAGGCTTGTGGCTAGTAGATAGGAAGGGTATGGCTTATTGAGCTTGTAGGAGAGAAGAGAAGAGAAGATTGAGTGAATTGAAATGAGAGAATTCATGCCCTATTTATAGTGTTTTTAGAGGCAGAATTCGGCCAGAATTCGGGTAGGAAAATTCAAAAATTTGGCCGTTGGACAGCTAGCAACCAGCTAACCCTAAAATTAGGGTTCCTGATTTCTAGGGGACAGAGTTCGGCCCGAACTCTGTGTGGAGGCAGAGTTCGGCCCGAACTCTGTCTCCAGAGCACAGAGTGGTCCTAAGTGGGACTTGTGGGCAATTTTTGTTTTGGTGGAGCTTGGGATTTTGGGTAGGCTTATAGACTAAGTTCCAAGAGCTCAGCATAACTCAGAGTACATACTTCTAGACTCAATAAAATGTAAAAGTACAGACTCGAAAATACACTGAGAGTCGGAAACTGAGCTGTTGTCTGTCCTGAACTGAATGCAGACGTCGTGTGTCATATTGAATTTATACAGATATTATTTAGTCAATGTAGTCAATATTTGGTTGACGGTGACTTTGTGTCAACAGAAGTACCCAAACCTATCACGTCCATACTATCTCTGATAGGATTGTCACACCTAAACAGCTCTACCATTCATGCTTCTTGTTCAAAGTATTTCAAAACTTGTCCAAAAGTTTTAAAAACTTTGAAGGGGGTCTTGTAGAAGCATGAAAAAGAAGGGATATTTCTTTTAATCCCACATCGGAAAGGAGAAGAAGGGAGGTCTCATTCCACTCTATATATAGAGCCCTCTTGCCTCCTTTGAAAAGGGCACCAAAATAAAATAAAAAAAGGGAGCCCATTATCCAGGGAGCCCGTTCGAGCCACAAAAGTTGCAGTATTCTTCTGGGTTGGCTGGAAGTTCTTCACTCGCTGTCATGGCGAGGATAATTTGGACTTTGAGTACTATGCACCCCACGGGCTGGTACGAAGATGTCCAAGGCGGCACGGGCCATGCGCCTCAAACGTGCTATGCTAGCAGTAAACCAGAAGCATGCGCTCACAATCATGCGTGCTGCGGATGGTAAGCTGTACAAGGTCGACTCGGGTGCTGCGGCGCCAGAAACGGGCCGACCTTCAAAGTCCTTGTCTCACTTGAGCGTATCTATTGCGTGCACAACCAAGTCGAGTAAGGCAAATCCAGTGGTCTTAAACTCCCACACCTCCTCTGGTTGTGCGTTTGAGGTCCGTTCAAGTCACTTTAAATGCTGTGGTTCTTCCACTACTGATCGGGATGCCTGTTTGGTGTTAGATCAGGGGCGCAGCACTCACTTGACCACCCTGATGCTTGGCCTTGCCATGCGCCTGAAGGGGGTGCGAAGGTGGCACTCTCACTTGACCACCCCGGCGCTTGGCCTTGCCATACGCCTGAAGGGGGTGCAAAGGTGGCACTCTCCTCCAATGATCTGCACAACGTGATCACTCATAAGCGCCGATCAGGAGAGCCGAGCAACAAGCATAATGTGCCCCTCACAGGGCACACTTGTGCTACGCTCGCCATCAACTGCTGCTACCGCAAAATAGTGGCTCCACCACCAAGGCAGTCTGTGTTCCAACAGTTGCAGCATGCTGTACATGTCTTCCAGCGCATCACTCCGCCCCGTCAGAGTGAATCACTTCTTCGTCAACGTACATGCGCATCTACCAGCCTGGGGCTCTTATCTTCTGAAGGAGTTCACCGTCAAAGCTTCTTCGAACAAGGAGAACCATCATCCACAGTACAATGTCTTGCCACGGAGGAGGATCAGTCGAATCCATCTTCGTCGAGAAGTCAAGGGAGAGACAACAAGACTCTCTCAAACTGTTGCTATTTATAGGCCAGGGCAAATTAAACCCATGCGCCAAGTGGCAACCTTTCCGAAGTCAGTGCAATGAACTTATATTTTTGATGAATGAACTCGCCTCTTCGAATTCAGCTAAGTCAGAGAGTCATTAATGACTCGAAGAACTCAATAGACGGACCATTAAAGATGTGTCAGAAGCGGATGCGCCGGCCAGACCGCACATCACACAGACGCGCCCTTCAACATCAAGCGCATCACACAGACGCGCCTTTCAGCACCAAGCGCATCACAGGGGATGTGCCCCCATGCGTCCCCATATGCCTAGTGGAACGCCAACCAACGCGCCCACTCAGCTGTCCATCGAATGTCACAAACATTAAATGCTGAACTGACAGAGTTGGCAGCACGCCTCCCAAAGTCTAAATAGTCGACAGCTTTTTCAGAAGACGAAGCATCACCAACGTCAGCATCATCATTACTTCCCTCCGATGGCTACTGCCACGTGGCACCCAACCATCTCGTATGCGCCTCCGCAGCCATGCGCCCAAATCTGCATACGCCTCAAAAGCTGTGTGCCTCAGACTTTTCACTGATCCCTAAAGACAGAAGGAAAGTCACTGTTACAACTCTGCATGCGCCTCAAAAGCCATGCGCCCCAGACTTCTCCCTGATCCTAAAAGTCAGGAGTAAAGTCACTACTGAAGCTCTGCATGCGCCTCAAAAGCCATGCGCCCAGAATGGTTCGTGACTCCTAAAGGTTACGAGCCAAAGTCTCCTCATGCGCCCATCCTAGGCGCATCCTACCAGATCATTCCCCACCAAATTCGAGATCTCCGAGCCATGGGTCGATGACACGTGTCCTTTGACTCGACTCATCCGAAATCTCAACAACAGAAAGATCTTCTCCTCTGCTACGTGCCGGTCCACAACAGCAGTATGAAGAAGTCAATCCCTCGATCAGGGCACATCGTCCATGCGCCTCCATCAGCAATCAACACGTGGCATCCCCGCATACAGGCGCATCCTACATGCGCGCATGAGCAGCCAGCCTGCAAAACTATAAATAGAGGGATCATTTTCTTCTTCTATCTGGGGACCGACCTACATGCACACATATCAACCTCCACAACGAACAGACAGAGACTTCGCACCACCGGAGAGGCAGATACAGACACTCAACGTCTTCCTCCTCTCAGCAAGCTCCAGCACCCAGAGCAATCCAGACCTTCAGAGAACCGATAACCGTCGTCAGATCGTCAACGGAGTCAACGCATTACCACTCACTCCATTGGCATAAGGAACCCAGATTAAACAAAAGTGTACTCCTAGGACTACGTCTCAGTCCTATATTGTAATACTGTTCTGTTTGTATTGAAATTTACAATCAAAGAATTTTAATGGCAAACAGGTTTGAGGCCTTCCATCGTCGTACATGTGACCGTTTCGGAGTATCAAACGGTGCACAAAGCCCTCAACCATGCCATTCGTTTCGAGCTCCAGTATCCTCTAGCTGCTGCCGGCATTGTGCATAATTCTCATCATAAATGCCCTAGCTATGCATGAGGCAACTGTAGTGCCCCATCCCGCGAAGTCAATCTGAGGAATAGAAATGCCGACGGCATTCGGACTTATCCTTACAACGACAACTCGAAGACATCGCTCAGGTGGGGTAGTTTTGGTGAACTTGCCTCATCCTAGCCTTCACAAAATAAATCGCATATTTTCAACTCGCACAAGTAGGCTTGATAATAAAAGAGACGAATCCATATAGCTAAAGAGAATAATCCCGACATGTCAAATTGAGTTAGAATATGGAAAGGTCCAACGGTCGGCTTAGAGTTGGTACACGGCGTGCTTTGAAAATGACACTCAGTCCTTCGTCCCGTGGCTTGGGAGAAGGAAAGTTGGTTGAGTAGGCAAAGTTATGATCGTAGCCTAAGTCATAGGCGTCGCCCGCATGAATGCTTCATAAAGCATGCACGGTCCCATCGTCCAAGGCTTGGCATAGCCTTGGCTTGCCCATGAGTTAAGTCACGTTGAGCGGCTTATGACTTAAGTCTAGGCACCCGATGACTTGGTCATTCGAAGTCGAATGCGTGCACGACACGATCCGCAAAGGCAAAGCTTGACGCAGCCTTTGCTCGTTAAGTTGTTGCGAAGTTAAGTTAGGCAAAGTTATACCGGTCGACCTAAGACATTAAAAGTACAGTCTCGTATTTTCGTGATTTGTCAGAGTTAAGTAGTCCCACGATCTCAAGGCCCGTCGAATTGGGCAGGAGTGTTGCGTAAAGCACGATTGGTTTAAGACACGAGCTACGGTGGGTTTTCAAGTCGAGTTTAGAAAAAGGGGGCCATCAAGTAGTCATTTCTAAGTTGAGTAAAAAGGATATTGCATCAAGGGAGAAGGCTCGCGACCGTGGGTCATCGACGGATCTCAATGAGTATCAAAGGAGAAGGCTCACGACCGTGGGTCGTCGAAGGATCTCAAGGATAGAAGTCTTGAACATGGTTTTGAAAGAGAGTGTAACACTGAAAGAATGATGACTGTGTGAGACGTCAGTTTGAGTCGAGTCTTGCATGGTCATGGACAACTTGTCGACAAGGGCGATATTTCCTCGAACGGCAACCTTGGGCCATAGGACCGACTCAGCCTAGGAGGAAACAGGGTATAGTGGTGCATAAGGTTTGAGTACAGGGTTAAAGCGGAGGCTTACAACGGATGCTAGCTATTTGCGTTGGAAGGTCCCCGATTTAACAAAAAGCTATACGTCTCAGGATAGCTTGTGATGCTAGTGGCCAAGTTCATATAGATGTCGGTAAATAGCGGATATCCGCGTGTATGCCTTTGGATTGAGTCGAGTTGAATGTGTGTACAAGTTGAAACACAAAGTTTGGGCCTAAGATTTGGCTTCAACATAGGCGTCGTGCTTCGGCACGAGACGTGGCGTCGAGTCTCAAGTGTTAACATGTGAGTTGTATAAGTTGGGTTTGATTTGTTCGAGTTTAAGTCAGGAATCGTCGCAAGTCAAGTTGGTTAAGTGACACTAAGTTCACAAGTCTCGATTGGGTAAGTTGATGATCAAAGTAGCAAGGGCCGTAAAGCGACGATATGGTTAAGTCTTACTGAAATGCGAGGCACGGCCTCAGTAAGGGTTTGTAGCACGGTCATATGGAAATGGAGTCTATCGTGTAGTTGCGTCTCCGATTTTGGGTCGTAAGGCAAACACGACTCGATAGGTTAACGTTGTTGGCACGAGAAGGGTCTTAAGGCAAGGTATGAGTGAACGTTGTCGTTGCAAGCACGAGATGGTCTAGAGACACAAAATAGGCCAAGTCGTCGGTCCTAAAATGATCCTAAGGCAAGAGTAGAAAGACAATTGATAAGAAGGGACTATTTTGCACAAAGTAAATCAAACGTGTCGGTTTTGTATGGGTGGATGAGGAGCTTATTCCACCAGTACAGTTGAGTACTGATACCCATATAGTTTTTATGTGCAGGCACAGGTAGAAGCTCGTGGCACGGAGCTCGCTTGGATGCGTCGAGGCACGAAGTTCCTTGGCGATTCGAAGCGTACAGCCGCATGGAGTCAAGACTTATACGTGACATAATGTATGGACGTCGCCTTCCGAAGCATCCTCTGGCTCGAGACATGTATTGAGAGATGAAAGAGAGCTGAGTAAACTTGTAAAATGTGAGAAGAGTGAGCTTGAGTGATTGTAATCTTGGTCTTGTGCCCCCAATGTAACTGTTGTTTCAATATCAATAAAGAACTTCTTTGAATAACTTGTGTTTGTTCTAAATTTCTGCTGCGTATTCAATGTCTCTGCTTGGGACTTCTGTGCGACGACCCCGTCGCAGCCGCTGAAATCGACCGTTATGGAACCTGCCTTGCACGAGCGCAAATCTAGGCTCGTGCGGCATCACGCTTTAGCGAGGACGATCGATTCTACGGGAGTGGGGCGTGACAGCAACAATGCTGCAAAGCGTCCAAATAACGGTAGCAACCAAGGACAAAACCCTAGCCTCGTTGCACAAAATATAATTATATCAGACACAATGCCAGCGAGTGTCATACCTTAAACATCGACTACCAATTTTATGGAAAAATGGGCACTATGCTAGAGATTGTCTTTCCCGAATACAGAGACAGGACGCTCCGCCGTAACCAAATCAACAGAATCGAGGCCCAGCACCTTGAGCTCCTCAACCTGCACAACAAAATGGCCAGGATCGTTGTCCAAATGCTCAAGGGCACGTCTATATCATGACTCGAGATGGGATGTTCGCGTCTGATACGATCGTGACAGGTATACTATTTTTTAATAACAAAACTGCTCGTGTACTGTTTGATTCAGGCGATACGTATAGTTTTATATCGACGGACTTTACCGTCGAGCACAAAATTTTCGTGATACCGTTAGGCCTCGATCTTAGCGTTCATATACCGTTGGGCACGTTACTACTTGCAAACTTAGTCTGTAGAGACGAAATCATCTGTATAGGAAGGAAAAAAATTCTATCTTGATGTGATAGTTCTAGACATTAAGGACTACGACATCATTCTTGGAATGGATTAGCTCGACCCTTGCAACACCACCATTGACTGCGTAAGAAAGACGGCCACCTTTCGTATACCTGGAGTACCCGAATTATGCTACTCGTGTGGTGAAGTATCGTCGACCTGCATGATGATCTCGGCAATTTTTGCTTGGAGGATGATATATTCTAGATGTGAAGGCTATTTGACGTCCATTCGGGACATGCAACTGAAAGGTGCAAATGCGGGTCAGATCGACGTTGTGACAGAATTTCTCGATGTATTCCCGGATGAGCTACCTGGCATGTCCCCCGACCGAGAAATCGAGTTCAGCATTGACACATTACCTGATACCCGACCGATTTACAAGGCCCTGTACAGAATGGCCCTTACAGATTTGAAGGAGCTCAAATTCCAGTTGCAAGAGTTACACGTCATGGGATTCATTCATCCTAGAGTCTTGTCGTGGGGTGCGCCTGTGCTATTCGTCAAGAAAAATAATAGGTCAATGCGGCTCTGTATCGACTACGAGAATTGAATAAAGCCACCGTCCGAAATAAATGCCCCCTGCCCCACATCGACGATTTGTTCGATCAGCTCCAAGGTGCTATGGTATTTTCGAAGATTGACCTTCGATCGGGCTACCATCAACTCAAGATCAAGCCAGAGGATGTGCCGAAGTCTACCTTTTGTACTCGCTACAGCCACTCCGAGTTCTTGGTAATGCCATTCGGCCTGACAAATGCCCCTGCTGACTTCATGATTCTAATAAACCAGGTGTTTCGTTCATTTTTCGACAAATTCGTAGTAGTCTTCATAGACACCATCCTCGTCTACTCGAAGGATCGAGTGCAACACGCAGAACATCTGCAGACCATACTCCAGACCCTCCGAGAAAATTACTTGTTTATGAAGAGAAGCAAATATGAGTTCTGGCTAGACAGCGTGTCATTCTTTGGGCACATCATCTTCGCTTCGAGAAAGACTTCGCAAAGATTGCCTCGCCATTGACTCGTCTCACCGAAAAAGGAGTCACATTCGAGTGGTCAGACGACTGTGAAACTTCTTTCCAAGAGCTAAAATAACGGCTCGTTTTGGCTTCGATACTTGCTCTTCCTGAAGGGACTAAGGGATTTCAAATCTTCAACGACGCTTCTGGCAAGGATTGGGGTGTATGCTCATACAGCAGGATAAGGTAATATCTTTTACTTTCGGATATCTAAAGCCGCACGAGAAGAACTATCCCACTCATGACCTAGAATTAGCGACAACTGTGTTTACATTGAAACTGTGGTGCCACTATATTTATGGTGTCGCATGCAGGATTTATACGAACCACAAGAGCCTCAAGTATCTCTTCACCCAGAAAGAACTGAATTTGCGACATAGGCGATAGCTTGAACTGATTAAAGACTACGACTTATTGATCGACTACACACCGGGCAAGAAAAATGTTGTGGCAGATGTGCTGAGTCAAAAATATATAGCTTCACTATCCATCAATAGTCGACTACTGCACAACTTAAAAGAAATGGGCATAGAACTCCGGGTTCGATTCGTGGACGTGCAGCTAACACCACTGTGACTAGAGACAAGCCGATTGGAAAGGATCAAGTCTGCTCAGAAGTATGATCCATACCTGGAGAAGATACGGAAGCTGATATCAACAAGAAAGGCATCCGACTATGCAGAGGACGAGTCAGAAATATTGCGAGTGAAAGGCAGGCTATATGTCATTGATAATCTAGAACTCAGAAGGAGATAATGTCAGAAGCACATTATGTAAAATATTGCTTACATACTGGGAGCACTAAGATGTATAAGGACCTCCGTATTGTCTTTTAGTGGCACGACATGAAGAGGGATGTGGCACTCTACGTCGCAACGTATGGCCTGTCAGCAGGTTAAAGCTGAGCACCAGAGACCGAACGGGGAGATGCAGAACCTTGTCATTCCAGAATGGAAAAGTGGTCATATTACTATGGACTTCATTATTGGCCTGTCAAAGTTGCCGCGGGAGAACGATGTCGTCTGGGTCATCGTCAATCGATTAACCAAGTAAACTCCCTTCATTGCCAGTAAAGTCACTTGGAGCATCGATCGTCTTGCTCAGATCTACCTTGATGAAATAGTTCGGCTGTATGGGATTCCAGTATCTATTGTCTCAGATCGGGATGGACGATTCATGTAATGCTTCTGGTGTAGTCTTCAGTCAGCAATAGGGACCAAATTAAAGTTTAGCTCAACATATCATCCTCAGATCGATAGCCAAACAGAGCGGGTGAATCAGATTCTCGAAGACATGTTACGCCTCTATACAATCGACTTGAAGTCAAGATGAGATGTTCATCTACCATTGGCCGAATTTACATATAACAACAGCTATCAGTCCAGCATCCAAATGGTGCCGCATGAAGCTTTATATGGCCGAAAGTGCAGATCATCTATTTACTGGGATGAAGTCGGGAAACAGCAGATACTTGGCCCAGAACTGTTGGAGCAGACTATACAAAAAGTTAAGTTGATACGGAAGCGATTGAAGATAGCACAAGTCGGCAGAAAAGCTACGCCAACACTCACAAACAACACTTTGAATTCCTGGAAGGCGATCACGTGTTTCTTAAAGTAACGCCTATGTGAGGATGCACGAGATTTGGAGCTAAAAGAAAGTTAAGCCCAAGATTTGTCGATCCTTTCGCGATATTGAAACGAGTCGCCCCAGTAGCTTACCAGATTGTATTGCCTCCAACACTGTCGGATGTGCATGATGTTTTCTACGTTTCTCAGTTGTGAAAGTACATGTATAATCTATAAATCTATCTTTATATCTGATTACTATACACAAATAAACTATACAATTGTCACACATTTATCACCACATGTATGTATGCAATTTGGCCAAGTATTAACCTTCCTTTGGGTCGGCTATTAATCACATGAATGTACAACACAAACATCCAACATCCTTCATATACTATCTATACAAGAGAGGTCACTTTGGCGACATCTTATTTTATTTGGTCTATTTAGAATATTAGACAACTATTACTAGTCATAAAGAATCACAAAATAATTTGAATGTTAATCGAAGTTTACATGATCGAATCCTGTTCAAATCTTTATGTACATGCATATTTACAAAACTATAACTCAAATAAAGTAATCAAAAGCAAAAGCATGAATTATAATTTGATAAAATTGAGCATTATCAACATAACAAAATTCATGTAATAATCTACTGAAAATATGCATAAACAAATTACATCAAATAATCCATAAAAAATACATAAAAAATAATCTACTGAAGATATATATATATATATATATATATATATATATATATATATATATATATATATATATATAAAACAGATCACATCAAATAAAATAATTATAAGCATGTGAATCTTTTTGCTGTCTATCATATATTTATATATATATATATATAAAATAAAAATAAAAAAAATATATTTATATATATATATATATATTTTGAAATAAAACATTTTATTGAAAATCATAGGAGGCTCGGAAGGAGCCTTACAAGCGGGGCAGAGCTGAAACGACAAAAGAGCTCTTAAGGAAAACAAAGACAGACGAAAGAAAAGCTAAAACGAATTTACAAAAAAACGAAAAGGAAATTACAAAATGAGGGGGATCAATTCGAAAATTTGAAACCAAAATTTGAATTTTCGAAACCAGCTGTCCGCTCCGCACGAGTCACGAGGGTGGACCAAGCGCGCGGTTCGAGGAGGGACTCTCTACCCGATGGGAGAGCCGCGCTCGCCCCGAGGGGAGGCGGCTCACGGCTCAAGGAGCCTCGCCCCCCCTGATGCACAGAACGGGCCGGAGGCCGCCGGCAGGGAGAACCGAAAGCAGCTCCGGCGAGGGGACCGCCCCAAGAGCAAGGGACTCGCCCTAGGGGAGGCTCACGGCTCAGGGTATATATATATATATATATATATACATATATATATATATATATTTTTTTTTTTTTAAACGGCAGCTTTATTCCAAAAAACTAACAGAGCAGAGCTACAACCTGGTCCCACGAGCAGGACCAAGATTCAAAATTCAAACAAACACTGAAAGGAAAACAGAAACGACAAAACGCGAAACCCAACGGCTGCCCCACGCGAACCAAGGGGCGCACGGCCCGAAGCTCCAGAGTGTGGGGCCCGATGGAGCGCAGGGTCCTAGGAGTCTCGGGACTCCCGAGCGAGAGGGGGGCCTCAAGCCTGGGAGGGAAGCCGCGTCACCGGGAGCTGCGCCGCCGGGGGATTCGGATCGACGCCACGGCGACAGCGAGGGAAGACGCCTCGACGGCAGGGGGGAAGGCCCAGCGGGCCAACCACAGGGAGGAGGGCGGTCGTAGGGGGCAGGAGTGCCGGAGCCCGGGGAGCCACGGCGGGGAGGGGGTCCACCGGGGCCGACGCCACGGAAGGGGAGGGGGAAGGGGAAGGAATCGCGGAGGTGGCCGAGGCGGGGGAGAGCCGGATGTGACCCCGGGATGAGGCCGAGGGAGAGCTGGAGGCGCGCCGCGGGAGAGCTGAAGGCGCGCTGCGGGAGAGCCGGAGGAAGCCAAGATGAGGGATAGCTGGGGGGACGCCGGGCCAAGGCCGGAACTCGGCGGACCCGAGGCAGCTGGAGGGGGCCGGCGCGGAGGGCGACCCGAGGCAGCTGGAGGGGACCAGCGGGACGCGCCGAGACGACTAGGAGGATGGCGACGAGAGCGCACCCCGGCCGAGGAGGTGGGCGGGGCAGAAGCGGAGGCGGGAAGAGGAGCGGGAGGGTGGTTGGCTGACGGGGCGGGGCGCTCCTCGACCAGGGACCCAGAACCACTGCCAGAAGGAGGGGTCCCGCCAGTAGGCCCCGACGGACGGAGAAGGAAGCGAAGCTGAGGCGGAGGTCGGAGGAGGGGGATCGGCGGCCGAGAAGGGCAGGGACGGCGGGATGCCCGCTGCCGCCACAGGAGGGGCTATGACAGGAAGGGATTCGGGAAGGGGAGGAGGGACTCCTGCCTCGGCGGAGGGAGCGCCTGGACGGAAGACGGAGTCCACGGCCAGGACGGGAGGCGCCGAGGGGGGCTGCTCGAAAGAGGCGGGAGGAGGCGCGAGAGGAGGAGGGTGCGCGGCGGAGCAGCCCGTCGCCTGGGCGGCTGCCGGAGGGGAGGCGACTACCTGGGCAAGGGGGGGCTGGGATGGGGGAGCACCGGGGGCTGCCGACGGCGGGGGAGGCGGGGCTGGGAGGTGATCAGGGGTGACTCCCGGAGGCGCGGAGGCAGGGGCCGCCTGAAGGAGGGGGACCGAGGCGGTCGACACCGGGGGAAGGGGGGGCGGAGGGGGGGGGGTTGTGCCTATAAGGGGGCGCGGCTCAGCAGAGAGGACGGGGACCGGCGGGAGCGGTGGGCCGGTGCCCAGAGCTGGCGCCCTTCGGCCGAGAATGGAAGCGGTCGGGGGCCACCGCGCGCGACGACGCCGGCGACGCCGAGAGGGGCTGCGGCGCCGGGGAAAAGGAAGGAGAGGGGGGGTCCCGCCGCACGTCGGGCAGACTCCGGGCGGCCATCCGCAGGGAGCGGGGAGGCCGGAGAAGTGGGGGGGGGGCCACGTCCGGCGGTGGGGCGCCGGCGGTCGACCGGCCTCCAGCCCAGCACGGTGGGGGCGGGAGCTCCTCTCCAGGGGACCCGAGTCCAGAAGCCTCCCGACATTCATGAGATATATATATATATATATATATATATATATATATACATATATATATATATATATATATATATATATATATATATATATATATATATATATATATTACAATTATGGCTCTCTCCGTCCCCGACTCTCTGGCTCCCATGGGGTGCTCCCCTCCCTCCGTGACTGCTGCCTCAGGCAGGGCCTCCCTCCGTCGCCGCGGCGGCCTCCGCTCCCGTACAGCGCCCCATTCCCTCCCCTCCTGCCCTCTCGTCGTTTGGTCCCCCATCTGACACGATGTTATCACGGATTAGTACTATATGGATATTTACATGAGATGTTATCCCCCTCGGGTGCATCGAATACATCATGTCATGTGTTTTTAACGAACATCATGTATTCTATGGACTCTTATTATTCATGCACACTCATGTGCTCTCATGTACTCTCATGATCTCATGAGCTTCATGTATAAAACTTTCATGTATAATAACATAACTTTTATAGATCCTTGTGTATTGATTGGGGTACGGGGGAGTAGAAATAGTCATGTGAACAATTCTAAAGTAGTGTAATCATGTATAAACTCTGTAGTATAATTATGTATAAATCAAACCGTTCACATGTCTATCTTATACTCTAAATCATATAGTCACTTACAGTTCTCTATTACCATATATAGATATCTTTTGTTTATCAGATTCTCTCTTTCTCTTCAAGCTTATTTCTTACAGCGTTTCATATATCATATTCTATAGCATGCTTTACATTTCCTGCCATGACATGAACTGCGTGAGATGTATTGTGCTCATTCCTGTCCTGATTTGACCCGTTGATAAAATTTTACAGGTAACATGGAGGACCACAGCTAGTCTAGAGGATACTAGTAGAGCTTGGAGTAGATGTCTAGAGGTTGTTATCTTATTCTTGTTTGTCTTGGAGATGTATTTCATTTTAGATATTGAGATTTTGTGGTTGTTAATACAATTGACTTAGTTCACTTCTGGTTGTATCCCTTTTGTAGATTTCTTATCTATTTCATCGTGCTGATTATCTACCTCTTATTTGTGATTGAGATTGTATTCTCTTATGATTGTCCTCCATTTGGAGATAATATCATATAGTGTTATTTGTGATTGTGACCTAGAACATCATTCTACCGCCGACACTGCGGCGTAGGCTGGATGTACCCACTTCTTGTACCCTTACACTGGGTACGGGTCGTGATAGTACCCCTCCATTTATTTGTGCGGGTGCCGCTCCGGAATCCCTCGTAGGGGCGTAGCTTATTAGTGCTACCATAGCCGCGCCTACCTCTGCTCTGACCGGCAAGCCCGCGCCACCCTTATCCGGCGCAGGGGGCTGCTCCAGCCTCCCAGCGTGTCCCGGTGATTGGATGCGCGTCCCGGTGATTGGATGCGCCTCCTTGCATCGACCATTTCCTCCGAGCTTCATTTTCCTATACTACTTAGTGCTAGGAAACCGTCGGCCTCCCGGGGCTCGGCTCCGGCGGACCCCCTCCCCATTGGGCCGTTGTCTTACGCAGACAAGCTCAGACCGGATCGCTCCACCCAGATTTTCACCACCATCGCAGAAATGGAGCTCCCACAAATCGAGTTCTCTCTAGACACTGATACCATCAAGGTGCCTTTCATAGCCAGTAAAATATTAGACCTGTCTACTACCTTTCTGCATACTTTTGTTCTAAAATTATCTCTCTCCTGTCCGAAGCTTCCACGGGTACAGGAAACGATCGCCGGATGGGGGCTCCACTCGGGATATAGGGTAGCGCCCCTAGACCCTCAACACATCCTCTTGCATCTCTTCTTTGAGGCTGACCACAGGATTGTCTGGGTTCGAGGCACAGGAAGGATCGACAATCACACTTTCAAAATCATCAAATGGTCCCCAGATTTTAATACTGCCGAAGACTCCCCGATCGTCTCGGCATGGGTCACGTTCCTGAACGTCCCTCTAATCTGTTTCGCCCCTGTAGCCCTGAAGAGGATTGCGAGCTCCTTCGGCACGTTCGTTGTCGTGGCAGAAGAAACTAGGAGTCTCTCCAAGGGTAACTACGCCAAAATATGCACAGAGCTAGATCTTTCAAAAGACCTACCCAAACACATCCAGATCTCGCTAGGAGACAAGGTGGACACCCAATACATAATATTCGACAATAGCGTCATATTCTACAAGCACTGTCAGACAAGAGGTCACACCATAGAGCACTACTTCTGTGCACACCCAGAGTTAAAGAAGAAGGCCCCCAGCAAGGTTGTCCATACCAAATAGACCAAGATTATCCACCAATCCCCACTTCTGCCTTGTCCCAACACCCACGTCAGATTTGAGGCTAGCTCTGGTCATTCTAATAGCCTAGCTCAGTCTCCCCCAAGAAGGGCCATGGTCCCTCTGCCGCCACCGGTCATCAACCTCTCCAAAAAATTTGACCTCCTAGAAACCGACACCACCGACATCACTGAAGTAGCCTTCGAGATCAGCGGCGACCTAGTAGAAGACCGTGCCGTTCTCCTTCTAACTGTACCTACGGGTGCCAATGCCGAAGAACCCCACTCCCAACAACAAGCGCCTCTGGATAATGCTTTGGTGTGCTACAAACCTCACTCGTCCCACATAAAAGCCACTCAACCCAGCATCATCGAAGATCTCACCTTGGCAGAGGAAACAGAGAACAGAGACGCCTACGGAGGGGAAGCAGATGCAATTGCGTTAGACGAGATACCAAAAAATTTGATAAAAGCTATTCCATGCCCCAACACAACAACCCCCTCTGACCCCCGCAAATTAACAAAAATTAGCATGAACGCCCTGGCAAACATCGTCCAAGCCCCAGTGACCAGGCTTCAACAGGGCATCGACGCTCACATCACCACCAAGGACAGCTATTTCGGAGCTTTGGCAGAGATCAATGGAAAGGCTTACATACACTCGAATGAGGAGATAGACACCGAAAAGTCGGACAGAAAGGAAGCTATCACCTCCAAAAAATCCAGAAAAGGACGTGCTAAAGAAGCTTCGATCATGACCACTAGGTCGACAACGAAACTCACCAAACCCCCCTCCAAAGCAACTCCAATGCTTAACATCCTTTCGTGGAATGTCAGAGGCCTCGCCAACAAACCCATCTTGAGAAGATTAAAAAGCCTCAAGCGTATCCACAGACTCGATATCTCAGTGTTCATCGAACCTAAAATTCCTTCGAACAAAATCAAATCCATTCAGTTGCAGTTAGGTTTCTCTTTAGCAATCGATGGCTGCCACGACATCAGGATCTTCTTCTCCGCCGACGTGAATCTCGGCATCATCCTCGACTCGAGACAGACACTTACATGTTGGGTGGGAAACCTCATGCCCCGGGCTCGCTCCCATCTGTAAGTCATCCACGGCAGCTGCAACATTCCTGAGCATAAGCAGCCGTAGGAAGACCTGAAGTCAGCACAGCTCAACCACATCGACCTCCCCTGGCTCTGTGTCGGCGACTTCAATGCCATCACATATAGAGAAGAAAAATCAGGTAGCCAACCACCTTCTACGTCGGCCATTCACGACTTCACCAACTTCATCTTTAACACCCATCTATCTACCCTCCAGTTCGTCGGCAGCACTTTCACCTGGTGCAACATGCAAGAAGAAGCTCGAAGACAATACTCCTGCCTTGATTGTGCCCTCATCAACCCCAAATGGTTGGACATGGAGATCATATCCAGTCTATCTCACCTCAACGCGATCGAATCAGATCACTCACCTCTTCTCATTGAAATCAACAGCAAATCGAACCAGATCAAGAAGAGTTTCCGCTTTCTCAACTTCTGGAGCCATCCTCCCCAGTTCATGAACACGGTTGCCAATGCTTGGCTAACAAGAATACCCTTGACCCGCTGGTCTGTGTTGCGAACAAACTCAAGGCCACCAGGAAAGCTCTCACTGTATGGAGTAAAAGTGCTTTCGGTGACATCTTCCAGGCGGTCCGTACGGCGAAGGATGATGTCATCCGCACAGAAATTTTGTTCGCCACCGAAAGATCTCCCGCGACTCGTGCCTCCCTCAACCTTACCAGAGCGCTGCTAAACTTTTGGCTGAAAGTTAAGGTAGTCTTCTGGAAACAGAAAGTGAGGCTTATATGGGACATCAAGGGAGACAAAAACATGAGCTACTTTTACTCATGTGTCAAGGGGCGCAGACAACAGCTCAATCTTCTCCAAATCGCGGACGAAAATGGTCAAATTATCAAAAACCAACGGGGATTCAAACGACGGTCGCTAATTTCTATTCCCAGTTGTTAACCAAAGAAGCCATCACCTTGGATAAAGAATTCCTTATGGAGATCCCTCGCTTGATAGAAGACAGTGACAAAACCCAGCTGCAGCTTCCTCCCTCAGAGCAAGAAGTCAAAGAGGCCGTTTGGGCTCTAAACGAGCACAGTGCTCCCGGACCAAACGGATTCACCGGTGTTTTCTTTAGAGCTTGTTGGGACAGCATCAAGGAGGATTTCTACGAGGCGGCCTCCATTTTTTTCCAAGGAGCCAGATACTCCCGATCGATTTCATGCGCCAACCTTATCCTCATCCCCAAGCAGGACAATCCGGAGACCTTCAAGGACTTTCACCCCATAAGCTAGTGCACCTTCACTAACAAAATCATATCGATATTGCCAACCGCATGACCGAGATACTCCCTTAAATTATCTTTAAAGAGTAGAGTGGCTTCGTCCACGGCAGAAACATTTTAGACAACATCCTGCTGGCACAAGTGATGATCACGTGCATGAAATTACCGGCCAGGGGCGGCAATATTGCTATCAAGCTGGACATGGAGAAGGCATATGACAGGCTAGACTGACAATTTATGATTTGGGTCTTCAGGGCCTTCGGGTTTTCAGAAACCTGGACCAACATCGTCTGGAGATCGATCAGCAATTTATGGTTTTCTACGGTTATCAACGGATAAGCGGAGTGTTTCTTCAAATCTAGTCGAGGTGTTAGACAAGGTGATCCATTATCATCCACTATTTTCATCATTGTTGCGGAAGCGCTGAGCAGAAACCTCAATAAAATGCTGGGTACCCCATACATCCAGTATTTTCACACCGCCAGCGGTTGTCCGATCATTACCCACCTCGCATACGCCGATAATATCCTCATCTCCTCAGGCGATGTTGGGTCAGTGGAAGCAGTAAATAACACATTGCAGAGATATGCAAACTGTTCTGGCCAGCGCATTAACCCCAACAAGAGTGTCATCTATGCTCACCATAAGACCAGCAGAGAACACTCATCCTCCCTCACCAAAATCACTTCCTTCTCCGTAGCGTACCCGCCATTCCCCTACTTAGGATGCCCGATGGTCTATGGTAGGTCCAACACGGCTGTCTTCGAAGGTGTGGTGGGAAAAATTAGGAAAAAAAACTCGAAGGTTGGCATAACGCGATTTTATTGCCAGGCGAGAAGATGATTCTAATTAAACATGTGCTCTCCTCCATTCCCATCTACACCATCGCCACTTGCTCTCCCCTAAGAAGGTGCTTTCCACCATTGAAAATGTCTTCACTAACTTCTTTTGGAGGCATAGCGATGGCAAGGTCAAGCATCATTGGGCCAGTTAGGACACCTTGGCTAGACCCACAAACGGGGCCTCGGTTTTAACAGACTGTCGCATGTCGTTGATGCTTGCTCGATGAAACTTTGGTGGAAACTTCGAGTGAGTCATAATATTTGGGCTAGATTCATGAAGGCCAGATATTTTAGGCACATTCACCCTTTCGTCGCCATCTCCAATTGCAAATCATCCGTATCTTGGCGTCGCATCCTCCACGGCCGGAGTCTCGTTGAGCCTCTGATTCGATTACATCTGGGATCTGACGATTCATCTTCATTCCATGAAAGATGGGCCGATGAAGACCTCCTCCATCAGTACCCGATGGCCCCTCCACACAGCGTCATCTGAGATTTGTGGGATAGTTTGGGCGACTGGCTAAGGGAGTGAGCACATGAATGGATTGGGGAGGCGACAACTGGTACATTGCTGACAGTTGGATTGAAGATCAACTCGGTCCTCGACTCTCTGTAGTGGTCTTTGTTCTCCAATGGTTGTTTTTTCTTAGCTTCGGTAAGAAGCGTTGTCCGTGGCATTGGGACGGCATCCTGAATCATTGGCCCCTTCTGGCAGCATTATATCCAAAAATATGGTCCTTCCTGATTTGGAGAGCTCATCACAAGAAACTCCCTACCGATGACGCTTTCATCACCATCCATTACAGCTTAGCTTCCGCTTGTCACTGTTGCTCGGCGAAACAATCAGAAACCGTTGACCACATTCTTTACACTGGAGAATTGGCAGCACAGGTTTGGAACGCACCCTCTCTATGTTGCAAGCAGTATTAAGCTGGTGGAAGCTACAACGATCTTCTTGCCACTTGGGGAAAAGTCTCGTACGACCAACAAATCGTTGTAGCCGCCACCACGTGGGTATTGTGGAAAAATTGTAACAAATTCAGAAACGAGGGACACCAATATACGGCTACCCAACTGATCCGAGAGGTCCTATGACAGATCTACAAAGTCAACAAAAACTGTAATCACGGTCAGGAGGTATTCTGGAGATCCTTACTCCCCTGATTCTAGGGCATTGGACGGGAACCACCTCTTGTGACCTTCTTTTTCTGTCTTTCTTTTGCGCTTACTTGCAAAGGCTTCAGCATTTTGCACCTTTGTGGGGTTGGTTCATATATATATATATATATATATATATATATATATATATATATATATATATATATATATATATATATAATCCAAACTCCCTAATTTTATTCATAACAAGGCGCAAAGTACCGAAGCCTTTACAAGTAAGCGTAAAATGAAGATCGACAAAAAGAAGGATGCAAGAGGTTGGCTTCCGCTCAAGACCAAAGGAGTCATGAGAGAAAAGAGTGCCAGAAGCCCTCTTGGCCATTTTTACATTGTTTGCTAACTTTGTAAATATGTCAAAGGACCTCCCGAATTAGTTTGTTGGGCGAGTATTGGTGTCCCTCATATCTGTATTTGTTTTTGTTTTTCCAGATGACCCACGTGATGGCGGCTGCAACGATCTGGTGGCCGTAAGAGGTACTACCCCAGGAAGCAAGAAGATCGTTGTAGCTCCCACCGGTCCGGTCCTGTCTGTACTGGAAATAGAACACGGTCGATACCTTGCGGCCAAATCTCCATAGCAGAGAATGTGGTCAACAGTTTTGGATTGTCTAGCCATGCAGTAATGATATACAGACAGTAAGATAAAATCGATGGTCATGAGAGCGTCATCTGTTGGAAACTTCTTGCGATACGCTCTCCAAATCAGAAAGGACTATTTTTTTGGGATGCAATATTGCCAGAAGGGAGCAATGATAGGGGAAGCCGTTTCTCTACCTCTGACAATACTTCTGTCCAATGCTAAGAAGATAGATCTGTTGGCCGACATAGACCACTACAGAGAGTCGGGGTCCGAGCCGATCTTCAGTCCGTTGGATAGTAGCGCTTCAGTCGTCGCCTCCCCAATCCATTCCTGAGCTCGCTCCTAATGCTAGTCATTTGAGCCATCCTACAGATCACGAATAGCACTGTTTGGGGAAGCATCCGGGTATTAGGGGAGGAGGTCTTCTCCGGACCATCGTTCGTGGAATAAAAATGATTCGCCTGACCCTAGTTGTAGTCGAATCAGGGGCTCCGCTAGGCTCCGGCCGTGAAGGATGCGACGCAAAGATGCCGACGATCTGCAATTGGATGTAGCGGCGGATTGGTGAATGTGCCAAAAATATATGGCTTTTATGAACCTAGCCCAAATCTTACGACTCACTCGAAGCTTCCACCACAATTTCATAGAGCAAGCATCAATGACTTGCGACACCTTGCTAAAACTAAGACCCCCGTCAGCTGTGGGTCTGGCCAAGGTATCCCAACTAGCCCAATGGTGCTTATCCTTGTCGTCGCTGTGCCCCCAGAAGAAGTTAGCAAAGATGTTTTCAATGATGGATAACACTTTCTTAGGGGGAGAGCAAGCGGCAAGGGTGAATAAGGGGATGGAGGAGAGCACATGCTTAATCAAGATCATCTTTCCGCCGGGTGAAAGGATCGTGTTGTGCCAACCCTCCAGTTTTTTCCTAATTTTGCCCTCCAGCCCTTCGAAGATACCCACGTTGGATCGACCATATACCAATGGGCACCCTAAGTAGGAGAAGTGTGGGTAAACGAAAAAGGAAGTAATGTTGGTTAGGGCGGAGGAGTGTTTTATGTTGGCCTTGTGATGGACATAGATAACACTTTTGTTGGGGTTGATGCACTGGCCTGCACATTTGGCGTATCTTTGCAGCGTGTTGTGAACCACTTCCACGGACCCTACGTCGCTGAAGGAGAAGATCAAGATGTCGTCGGCATATGCAAAGTGGGTGATGATCGGGCAGCCGCTTATAGTATGGAAGTGGTAGAAGTGAGGGATGTCACGCCCCAGTCCCAAAATATATAGGACTAGAAACGTAGACATGCCAGCCGTATAATAAATATACGTAAGTTGTAAAATGCAGTAGAACCGTGACTAATCTCATCCACACAAAATAAATGAATAAAAAATATTATATAATGATAATAAATTGTCTTGATACAATATGTTGGGTGGAGATACATCCAATACCAACAAAATAAAAGGAAGAGGTACATGATATACAAAAGAAATGATGAAGGTAGTAGGATGGATCCAAGATACGTCATCCTCGAATAAGTGGAAAAGACCACGATCTCGACTAGAATACCTGCGGAAGGCACGAACACACACCTGGGGAGATAACCAGGTCCTCAGAGGGACGTAACAAGACACATAATATCATGCCAATATAACTGAATATAAATTGCTCAAATAAATAAGTCAATTGAATTATAACATGGTCCAATACATACCATTAAACTAGCGTACCATCCCCCCAACCAAACAAGGATAGGAGATGGTAAACTAATTCATGATGACGTATCTTTCCATGCTATGAATCCAATATGGTATCCGGACCCCAACAAGGTTCTGTACCTGCTCATCAAAATAGTGAGCCACACCTACAACTAAACAAGGACAAGATGTGGCAAACTAGTCCGCGACAAGTTACAGTTCCAAGCCACGATCAGATACAAGTACCTAAACCAAAAATACTCGTACCTAACGGATAAAGGTGCCTAACCGTTCTAAGTGAAATGTAGTTAAAAACAATCCTTCCTACGTATGGGTCCTAGCTAAAATGGGATCGGCATGGTCCCCCCTTGGGGCACCAGGGGCCTCAAGCAGTAAGAGCATAATGTTTTGCAGAACGTCAGTGGCCGTCAGTAATCAATGGGTCATCAACCCCGTATCTCCAGCGGAGCATCCGGGTCACAAGGGAAAGTGCATCGTAGCCCATACGCTAAAGAATTGTCCTCCCCGTCCAATGCCTAATATATTGTATCCACAACACAAAACCTCTATAACCGTTAAGTCAAACTAGCATGCAATTCTATTAGCGGTTAATCCTATCGCACATCTTATACGTACTGGTGGCCAGCCAATCACGCACGTCTGTGTTCTATATGCGACACACAACTTCTTGGTGTAACGTGTCAAGGCCAATGAATGCAACACACAAAGGTGGTCCCTTAAATGTATAAGAAAATAATATATAGCAGAAAATATATAACTGAACAGTAAGAATCTATCAAGTTATGCCATGTATCATAGTTTATTTTGCATAAAAAAATAATGAATAATGCATGAAATATGAGCTAAAATAAATAAACAACAAGTGGCAAGGTGTCTTGCCTAGTAGTGACGCCTGGTGTGCTGCGGTGATCAAGGTGGCACAAACTGCGACTTCAGTGTTACAACTACGCTAGACAGCCTTGATAATACGGACTGTTCCATTGGGTCCAAAAGAATCAATTTAGCTAGGGTCGACATAAAGAAGTACAATATTGGCGAGGGATTGGAAATAATGGGCTTAGTCATGACCAGGAGGATACGGATAGTCCGAACAAATTTGATAAATAAGGTATATACTATTTTTAAAGAACCACTTATAATACTGGAAAATATATTATTAGTAAAAATAGTTTCTAGATAAATATTTGAAAAATACAAAAATTGCTTTTAGGAAAAACCTTAAGGTTGTCAGGATAGGTTTTGAGATGGAAGTCTATATTTTTAAATAAGTAAATTAATCAAATAACTATTTAGGGTTTATAAACTTATTTTGAAAATAGACTTAGACTATTCACATCAAAATATTTTAAATAAATATTTTGGAAGTCTAGAAAATTATTTGTGCTAAAATCTTATTTTCATCGAATTAAAATAGTTTGGCAAAACTTTTTGAAAATAGCTAGAAACACTACTAAATATATTTTATTTGGTTATAAAAATAATTATATCATAAAACTATTGCCAGCACCTATTTTATCTAACAATATAAAATTATTAAGAAAATATAACACCAAAGATAATAATAATAATAATAATAATAATAATAATAATAATAATAATAATAATAATAATAATAATAGTAATAGTAATGATAATGATAAAATACTAAACTTTATAATACAACACATTTGCTGCTCTTTAGTAAAAAGAAAATAAAAGGAAGGAAAGAAAGAAATAATATTAATAATAAATTAATAATAATAAAATATTACACTTTCCATCCAACCTGCTGTTCAAAGAAGTCCCTTTATCTCGTGAAGGGAGAAAGGGACTGTACTTATGTGGAGAGAGAGGTGAGAGCCAAATAAAGAAGGAAAGGGCGAAAGTGGCGAGCGGAGGTGAGGGAAGCCGGAGGTCAGGAGAGAGGAGAGGTGCGGTAAGAAAAGGAAATGAGTGGAGAGGGTCGGAGGGCGGCGTTGGCTGACGTGGTGGCGGCTTCGAATGGGGAGGCTGGAAAGGCGCGGGAGGAAGGTTGGGGCGCTCTCCTTCAGGCCATGCGGCACCGGATGCGAGGGTGTTGACACAAAGTCACAGTCAACCAAATATTGATAACATTGACTAAATAATACTTGTGATAATTCAATACGACACACGACGACTACATCCAGCTCAAGCCAGACGACAGCTCTGTTTTGCAAATGCAAGTCATTTTTCGAGTCTGTAATTTTATATTTATTGAGTCTAGAATGATTGTAAGCTGAGTTATGCTGGGCTCTTGAGACTCAACCCATAAAACCTATCCAAATCCATAAAGCTCCACATCTAAAATCAGCCCAATGGACCCTTGGACCCATTCTGTGCTCTGGAGACAGAGTTCGGGCCGAACTCTGCCTCCACACAGAGTTCGGGCCGAACTCTGTCCCCTAAAAATCATCACCCTAATTTTTAGGGCTTGCTGGTTGCTAGTTGTCCAACGGCCAAATATTTGAAAATTCCTACCAGAATTCTGGCCGAATTCTGCCTGATAAAACCCTATAAATAGGCCAAGAATTCTCTCATTTCAAATCATCCAATCTTCTCTTCTCTTCTCTCTTAAGCTCAATATAAGCCATACCCTTCTTCATCTACTAGCCACAAGTTTCCTAAGTCTCGAGTGCTCAGCATCTCTCAGTTAGGAGTCTTGTGCAATAGTTCAAGAAGTAGCTTGGAAAATTCCAAGCATCGCCACTGCGATCCATTGTAAGAAGTTGACGTACTCTTCTGAAGAAAAGGCACGGGGTGTAACTACTATTTCACAAATAGTGGATTTAATCCTGAGCTAGAGTTCTCAGGCCTGGACTAGTCCTCCACGAGGAAAACCAGGTTAAAATCGACTGTGTTTGCGTATGCTCTCTTGCTCCTTATTTATTTTCCGTATTTACTCTGATTAATTTTAGATTGTGAAAGAGTTGATTGTTTAATTGGCTATTATTGCTATAACTCTATTCACCCCCCTCTAGAGTTGTCATCTGTTCTTCAATTGGTATCATAGCTCTGTTCTCTTTACAAGGACTTACATCCTAGAGCTGATCCATGGCAACCACACAATCCTTGATTTCCAATCATGGTGAAGGACAATCCACTCATAGGCCTCCCCTATTTGATGGAACTAACTACACGTATTGGAAAACAAGGATGAGTTTTTATCTCAAGTCGCTAGACTTTGACCTGTGGACTATCGTCACTGACGGTTACAAAAAGCCCGCCAGGATAGTTGTCAATGGTGATCTTGTTGAAAAATTACATGACAAATATTCTGACGAGGAGAAGAAACAGACAAGTCTAGACGCGAGAGCTATTAATGTTTTATTCTGTGCTATAGACAGAAATGAGTTCAACAGGGTATCTACATGCACCACATCTCACGAAGTATGGAAACTTCTAGAAGTGATGCATGAAGGAACCACCCAAGTCAAGGAATCAAAGATAAGCCGTCTCACTCGAGAATACGAGGCTTTCAAGATGAAGCCAAACGAGACGATCACGCAAATGTTCACAAGATTCCTCGACATCATCAACCCCCTGTCTTCGCTTGGCAAGCAATATTCAAATCACGAGAAGATTCACAAGCTACTTAGGGGGCTACCAAAAATTTGGAACCCTAAGGTGACAGCCATCATAGAAGGAAATGATCTCACAACTATATCATGGAGACCTTGATGGGAAAGCTAATGACTCATGAGCTTGACCTCAAGGACTTCGAAGAGCCTGCTCCTAAGGCTAAGGAGATCGCACTCAAAGCTCACCGACGGAGGGCTGAACCCGAAGAGACGGATGACGACAACTCAGAAAATGATGATCAAGCTCTCATGGTCCGCAACTTCAAGAGATTCCTTCGCTTCAATCGAAGAAAGAAGGAACCACAAGAAGTTGGAGAAGAAGAGCCAACCTGCTATAGTTGCAAGAAGACTGGACATGTCCAAAAAGACTGTCCATTCTTGAAGAAGAGTAACCGCTATGAGAAGCCATACAAGAAGACCTCCTCAAAGAAATATGCCAACACAAGCATTTGGCATAAAAGCGAAGCTAGTGACTCCGAGGAAGAAAAGAACTCTCCTCAAGATACGGCTAATGTGTGCCTAATGGCGACGTCCGACAAGGTATCAAACGAAACTCTTGACGACTTCACTTTTGATGAACTTGGCGATACTTTCACCGATTTACTTAGTGATCACAAAAAGGCCATTGGTAAATACAAACATGCCAAGGACAAAATCAAAAGTCATGAAGTCAAAATACAAAGACTCTCTCTATTACTTGATAACATTAGAGACACTACACCCACGGATGTCACTAATGAGGTATCTAAGCTTAAAATAAGCTTACATGATGCCGAGGCACGTATTGAGCAACAAACACAAGAAATCACAGCACTCAACACGGAGCTTGCAGAAGAAAAGAGTAGACACAAGATTTCTATTACTAAGATGCATGGTTTGAATTCTAAGATTACTGAATTGTAAGCTGTCTCTAAGAAACTAGAGACTAAATTGGGAAAACAGGTTGCTCAACCTCAAATCCAATCACATGAGACACACACAAAGCATGACACCACTCATACTAGTCAACCACGTCATCCTCATGCTACTCATAATCATGCTTACATGTACACACACTTTCACAAAGGACATAAACCACATGCACGTAGAAATAATCATCATATGTCACATAAACATCATGCTACACATAGATACAGTCATCACCATGTTGCACAAAGACACAATCAACATCACTCCACATATAGACAATCTCATCATGTCATACCACATAGACAATATCATCATGCCATACCATATCAACAATATCACCATGCCACTCCACATAGTCATCATCACCATGCTGAATCTACATATCATCACACTTCTCCTCATTATTCTGCTTATAGACATCATCAGCATGCTCCTAATGTAAATAGGAATGCTACATGTACTTATTATGGTTTATATGGGCACATTTCACCACAATGTAGAATTAGAAGATTAGTAGATAGAAAGATATATGCATGGTTTCCAAAAACTAACTCTTCAGGACCCTCAAGAACTTGGGTACCAAAGGTCACATCTACTCTTGATGTAGGTAGACCTTCCCTCCTCAACTAAGAGTAAGTGGATTCTCAATAGTGGATGCTCGCGACATATGACGGGAGACGCAAATCTTTTCGCATCACTATCGATGAAGAGAGAAGGATATGTATCCTTCGGCAATAACCTAAAAGGTTATATTATAGGTAATGGCATTATTGGTTATCCTACCTCTTCCGTAATAAAGGATGTCTGCCTAGTGACCGAGTTAAAGCATAACCTGCTCAGCATCAGTCATCTTGCTGACCATGGATATGACATTAACTTTGGACAAAACAAATGCCTTATTTATGATAGGTCAACAGGAGACATTGTTTTTGAAGGGGTAAGAAAGGATAATATTTATATTTTCTATTTGTCTATAGATACTAACATTGCAGGTAGATGCCTATATGCTAATAAAGATGAACGGTTACTATGGCACCAGCGTCTTGGTCATGCCAATATGGATACTATATCCAGGCTATCGACCAAAAAGCTAGTTAGAGGCTTGCCCGACATCACATTCAAAAAGGACACCGTATGTGCCGAATGTGAGTTGAATAAGGCAACCAAGTCATCTTTTCATTCCATAAACTCTGTAAGCACTACTAGACCCTTGCAACTACTCCATATGGATTTATTTGGCCCTAGTAGAGTAGCCAATCTTGGTGGAAAACTCTATGCCTTTGTTATTGTTGATGACTTTTCAAGATTTACTTGGGTTTTTTTTCTTACTTATAAAAGTGATGCTATTTCGGTTTTCAAGATCTTTGTTAAGAAAGTTCAAAACGAAAAAGGCTACATGATTACTCGAATCCGAAGTGATCATGGAGGCGAGTTCGAAAATTCTGATTTTGAAAAGTTTTGTGATTCCAATTATTTTGATCATGAGTTTTCTTGTCCAAGAACTCCTCAACAAAATGGTGTCGTGGAGCGGAAGAATAGGACTCTTGGCGATATGGCTAGAGTCATGTTGAACAAGTTTTCACTTTCGAAATACTTTTGGGCTGAAGCTGTAAGTACAGCATGCCATATTTTAAATAGGGTACTTATTCGTCCTATTACGAAGAAAACACCCTATGAGCTTTGGTTTGGAAGAACCCTAAATGTTTCTTATTTTAGAGTTTTTGGCTGTAGATGTTTTATCCTTAACACCAAAGACAACTTAGACAAATTTGATGCCAAAGCTGACGATGGTATTTTCCTTGGCTATGCTGCCAAGAGTAAGGGATATAGAGTTTTTAATAAACGCTCATTAATTGTGGAAGAGTCTACAAATGTGACTTTTGATGAAGATAACAGTGCAGCAGCTACTCTTGATGATGATGTTGAGCCATCAACGTCTACTCCAATGAACACCGTAATCGAAACAAATTCTATGGAGAGCTTGCCAAAGAAATTCTCTTTCAACCCATCACATCCAGAAAATTTGGTAATAGGCGAGGTTTCACGTGGAGTAACTACTAGATTTGAAGAACAGTTTGGCAACTCTAGAGGGGGGTGAATAGAGTATATATAGAAAAATGACCAATTAAAAATAACTCTTTCACCAATAAAAAATAATCAGAGTAAAGTGCGGAAAATAAAAGGAGATTAAAAGAGCATACGCAAACACAGCAATTTTAACCTGGTTTCCCTCGTGGAGGACTAGTCCAGGCCTGAGAACTCTAGCTCAGGATTCAAATCCACTATTTGTGAAATAGTAGTTTACAACCGTACCTTTACTTCAGAAGAGCACGTCAACTTCTAACAGAGGATCGCAGTGGTAATTTGCTAGGAATTGTCCAAGCGACTTCTTCGACTCTTGCACAAGAATCCTAACTGAGAGATGCTGAGCACTCGAGACTTAGGAGGCTTGTGGCTAGTAGATGGGAAGGGTATGGCTTATTTCAGCTATAAGAGAGAAGAGAAGAGAAGATTGGATGGTTTAGAATGAGAAAATTCATGCCCTATTTATAGTGTTTTTATAGGCAGAATTCGGCCAGAATTCGGGTAGGAAAATTCAAATATTTGGCCGTTGGACAACTAGCAACCAGCTAACCCTAAAATTAGGGTTCCTGATTTCTAGGGGACAGAGTTCGGCCCAAACTCTGTGTGGAGGCAGAGTTCGGCCCGAACTCTGTCTCCAGAGCACATAGTGGTTCAAAGGGGATTTTTAGGCAGTGTTTGATTCAGTGGAGCTTGGGATTTTGGGTAGGCTGTAGACTAAGTATCAAGAGCTCAGCATGACTCAGAGTACACAAGTCTAGACTCAATAAAAATATAAAATACAGACTCGAAAACACACTGAGAACCGGAGACTGAGCTGTCGTCTGTCTTGAACAGAATGCAGACGTCGTGTGTCGTATTGAATTAATACAGACATTATTTAGTCAATGTAGTCAATATTTGGTTGACTGTGACTTTGTGTCAACAATCTCCCCCATATTGATAATTGACAAAATAATATATGTATATTTCAATATTCATACCTGGACACAGTTGATTGTAACACAGCTCCCCCATAATCGATGCCGGGCTAGAAAGAAGAGCTCCCCCGTGATCAGTGAACGGTGCCGAGCTGGAAGTAATAGCTCTCCCCCGTAAATAATGTATAGAACCTGTGGCCTGATAAATAATATCTCCCAAAAGCAAAAACAAGCACAGATATACGAAACAGATATACGAAAATATACATAGTTCTCCCCCTTTTGGCAGTTAGCAATATAAACTGTAGTACAGACAATGAAGAGTGATGCAACCACACCAAGCAGAGAAGAAACAGTGTATGACTAAACAAAATGAGTCACTAGCATAAAGTAAAACTATGATAAAATGTCATCCACAAAACCAAGTGTCAAACACACAACCAGAGTTTTGAGTACATAAAACCAAGGACATAAAATCATAATAAACTAAATAACTGAAATAAAAAAGCATCAACTAAGATCATCAACAGTAGCAGCAGCAGATCGAGCCAATCTCCATCACGGAGCACGAGAAGGTCCTGGAGGGTCTGAAGGACCAGGAAAGGAGCGACGGGGGTCCAGAAATGCAGCATCCGGATCCATGTAACGCACGACCCATGGATCATCAATGCGATGGCCCGCGCGCTCAGGATCCCGCTCCATGGGAATGTGCAGATGACGAGACAGGGAATACCGTATATCATATATAGAGTTTCTGAGGGCACTCATCTGCAGAGTAGTACGATAGTCCAGCTGGGTCCAGCGCTCGTCCTCAAGGTCAAAACGCTTCCGGAGCATAGTCTGAATAGACTCAAGAGTGGCAGGTGGAAGTGGTGTATCCTGACCGAGTGGAGGGGCGTCAGGCTCCTCATCAGCAGACTGCTCAGAAGTCTCAGGAGAGGCGACGACTGCCTGAGAACGTCGTGCCTTGGACAGGAAAGCAGGAGCAGGCAAGAACTGACAGTCATGAATAGGAATAATGAACGTACGAAAAACCATAGGAAGATATAAAGGATAAACCAATGCTCTTGGTTTCTTTCTACAATTGATCATCCAGTCCATCATTGTCCTAGAAAGATTGAAGGGGATACGATAATGAAGGTGATATAAAGCAGATATCTCAAAGTAGGTAACTTCATCAGTGGAGCCAGCTTTTGGCAAGATAGTGTTAAAAATGATTCGATGAAGTTCATAGAAATATGGGTTGAGGTGCTTGGCCATAAGTTTGCGAGGACTTATGTTAGGAGCACATAATTCCTCCTTGAAACCTTCAAGAGAAGTATCGCCAACAAATTGAAGTTGACGAGCTTCCACAAGTTTATCCCAAGCATCGAGATTAAAAAGATCAAGAAAATCCCCCAACTCAGAATCATTGAAAGTAATGTCAATACCGGCAACCCGGGAATAGATGTGGGTTGCATCGAAAGTTAAATTGAAATAAAACATTTGGATTGCGCTACGGTAAATGACAAAGTTTGAGGCAACTAACGCATCCAAACATAGATCACGAAACAATGATTCATATTGAGAAAAGATTGTAAAATTTATCGGATGTCCCCCGAACACCTGACGAGTCCGAAAGTCGCTAAACCATGCATTAGACGCGTCTAGCGACACAAATAATCGCTCGTCATATGTATTCGGATCATGGGGACGAGGCGGGTTGAACAACGGATGAATGGGTTGTTGTTCAACTACTTGCTCAATTGGAGGAGGAGGATTCGAAGAGGAAGCTCCCTCAGTTCGAGTCCTTTTCCCATGATTGGGCAAGCGAGGAGCCATTTGCAAGAAAATAGGGAACTTGAAATGGAGAGAAAGAAGGGGATATACCTGAAATCAACAACAAACAGTGGAAGAGAATGATGAGAAACCCCTTTCCCTTGATTTTGAGGAGCAATGGAGCACTCTAGATCAAAAACTAGGGTTAGGGTTTGAAGGAAAGAGTTTGGAGAGGTGAGGAAGGAGGTAATAGTGAAGGAGAGAGATGAAAACTCGAAATATAAGAGAGGGTTTTCGTTGGTCGGAAGAAATTCTGACCGTATGATCTAAACTGATCCAACGGCAGAGGCTGATCCCGACGCTGGACAAATAGGGACCGAACTCGGCCCGAACTCTGTTAGGGGCAGAGTTCGGCCCGAGTTCTGGATAAGTGGTCCAGAACAGAAAATAGGCTGAAAAGATGAAAAATTGGTTAAGTGTTGAAGAAAAATAGAAAGGATAAAAAGTTTGAAGAATTCAATGAAGTACATAGAGAGGTACACAAAAGTCAGAATGAACTTTAGAAAAATAAATTAGGCAATATTAAATCGAAACAACCCATATAATAAACAAGGAAATATATTGTAATTCAATATTTCGAATTTGCCATAGGTTAGCTGCAGGGGTCAGATCCCAGCTAGCGGTAGTCCTGAGGACTAGTGCACCGTGTCGCTTAGGCTTTTACGCCTTGTTCTCAGAAGGACCCTTTCGGCTTGTACCCATACCAAATTCGTCGTAAAAGAATCAAAATATACTCGATATTTACGCAGGTGAGTCTCAACTTATAACTGCTTCATCCAAAATTCCGAGTTCACGACAAAGGAAATTGAAGCGCTCTTCGGATAATGGCTTAGTAAAGAAATCTGCTAGCTGATGATCAGTGTCAATAAACTCTAAGTTAATCGTGCCATTTTGCTGATGATCACGCAAAAAGTGGTGTCTGATCTCAATGTGTTTAGTGCGTGAGTGACAGACAGGGTTCTTAGTCAAATTAATGGCACTAGTGTTGTCACAGAATATAGGAATATGCATGAAAGATAACTTATAGTCTTCAAGGGTTTGCTTCATCCACAGAATTTGTGCACAACAACGCCCAGCTGCTATGTATTCAGCTTCTGTTGTGGATAGTGCGACAGAGTTCTGCTTCTTGCTAAACTAGGAGACTAAAGCCTTTCCTAATAAATGACACGTGCCGCTCGTACTTTTACGGTCGACCTTGCATCCAGCGAAGTCAGCATCAGAGTAACCAATAAGGTCAATTAATGTGGACTTGGGATACCATAGGCCCACTGTAATCGTACCCTTAAGGTATCGAAAGATACGCTTAACCGCGGTCATGTGTGATTCCTTAGGATTAGCTTGATATCTAGCACATAGGCAAACACTGAACATGATATCGGGACGACTAGCAGTTAAATAAAGTAAGCTGCCTATCATACCTCGATACTTACGTTGATCAACAGGTTTGCCGCTCTCATCTGGTTCGAGTTTGGTTGAAGTAGCCATTGGAGTACTGATTGGTTTGACGTTGTCAAGATCGAACTTCTTCAGCATGTCCTTGGTATACTTCGATTGACAGATGAAAGTTCCATTAGCCATTTGTTTCACTTGCAGGCTAAGAAAGTAGTTGAGCTCTCCCATCATGCTCATCTCAAATTCCGTCTACATACACTTGACAAATTCTTGACAGAGGGTTTCATCAGTAGACCCAAAAATGATATCATCAACATAGATTTGAATCAACAGAATAGTGTCTTTAAAAGATTTTATAAACAGTGTAGTGTCAATTTTCCCTTTTGAAAAACCTTTCTCAAGTAAGAAGCTACTTAGCCTTTCATACCAAGCTCTGGGGGCTTGTTTGAGGCCATAAAGCGCTTTCTTTAGCTTGAACACGTGGTCGGAAAATTTGTGATTTTCAAAGCCAGGAGGTTGTTTTACATAAACTTCCTCCTTAATAAAACCATTCAAGAAAGCACTTTTCACATCCATTTGAAATAATTTAAAGTTTTGAAAATTAGCAAAAGTACAAAGCATTCGAATGGATTCTAGTCTAGCAACAGGAGCGTACGTCTCATCGTAGTCGATACCTTCCTCTTGGTTGTATCCTTGAGCTACTAGACGAGCTTTGTTACGTGTGACTGAACCATCTTCATTTACTTTGTTTCTAAAAACCTATTTAGTACCAATTATCGAGTGATTAACCGGTTTAGGAACGAGTTCCCATACTTGGCTTCTCTCGAATTGGTTGAGTTCTTCTTGCATAGCAGAAATCCAAAATTCATCATTAAAGGCTTCAGAAATGTTTTTAGGCTCTACTTGTGAAATGAAGGCAGTGCTAGCAACGGAGTCTCTTAGTGATGATCTAGTAGTTACTCCACGTGAAACTTCTCCTATTACTAAATTTTCTGGATGAGAAGGTTTGAAAGAGAATTTCTTAGGCAAACCCTCCAGAGAATCGATTTCGGTTGAAGTATTCATTGGAGTAGAAGTTGATGGCTCAACGTCATCATCAAGAGTACTTACTGCATTGTTATCTTCATCAAAAGTCACATTTGTTGACTCTTCCACAATAAGTGAGCGTTTATTAAAAATTCTATATCCCTTACTCTTGGCGGCATAACCAAGAAAGATACCATCGTCAGCTTTGGCATCAAATTTGCCTAAGTTGTCTTTGGTGTTAAGGATAAAACATCTACAACCAAAAACTTTAAAATAAGAAACATTGGGGGTTCTCCCAAACCAAAGCTCATAGGGTGTTTTCTTCGTAATGGGACGAATCAGCACCCTATTCAAAATGTGGTATGCTGTACTGACAGCTTCTACCCAAAAGTATTTCGGAAGTGAAAATTTATTCAACATGACTCTGGCCATATCGCCGAGAGTTCTATTCTTCCGCTCCACAACACCATTTTGTTGAGGAGTTCTAGGACAAGAAAATTCATGATCAAAACCATTTGCATTACAAAAAATTTTAAAATCATAATTTACGAATTCGCCTCCATGATCACTTCGGATTCGAGTAATCATGTAGCCTTTTTCATTTTGAACTTTTTTTACAAAAACTTTGAAAACCGAAATAGCATCGCTCTTATTAGCGAGAAAGAAAACCCAAGTAAATCTCGAAAAATCATTAACAATAACAAATGCATAAAGTTTGCCACCAAGGCTAGCTATTCTACTAGGACCAAATAAATCCATATGAAGTAGTTGCAAGGGTCTAGTAGTACTTACAGAGTTGATGGAATGAAATGAGGATTTAGTTGCCTTGTTTAGTTCACATTCGGCACATACCGTGTCCTTTTTGAATGTGATATCAGGCAATCCTCTCACTAGCTTCTTGGTAGACAGCCTGGATATAGCATCCATGTTGGCATGACCAAGACGCTGGTGCCAAAGTAGTCGTTCGTCTTTGTGGGCATATAGACATCTACCTGCATTGTTAGTATTTATAGAAAGATAGAAAATATATATGTTGTCCTCTCTTTTCCCTTCAAAAGCAATGTCTCCTGTTGACCTATCATAGATGTAGCAACTGTTTTGTCCAAAGTTAATATCATATCCATGATCAGCAAGATGACTAATGCTGAGCAGGTTATGCTTTAACTCGGTCACTAGGCAGACATCCTTTATTACAGGAGAAGGAGGATGACCAATGATACCATTACCTATTATGTGCCCTTTGAGATTGTTACCGAAGGATACATATCCTTCTCTCTTCATCGATAGTGATGCAAAAAGATTTGCGTCTCCCGTCATATGTCGCGAGCATCCACTATCGAGAATCCACTTACTTTCAGTTGAAGAGGGAAGGTCCACCTACATCAAGAGTAGATGTGACCTTTGGTACCCGAGTTTTTGAGGGTCCTAAAAAGTTAGTCTTTGGAAACCAAGTATATATCTTTTTATCTACAAGTCTTCTAAATTTGCACTGTGGAGAGGTGTGTCCATGTAATCCACGGTAAGTACAGATAGCATTCTTATTTATACTAGGAGCATGAGAATAATATCTATAAGAAACAGGATAAGGATGGTCATGATGTGAAGAGTTAGCATGGTGATGATGATTATGCATAGAATGAGTGGCATGGTGATGGTGTCTATGAGGCATATCATGATGGTATTGTCTATGATGTGTGACATGCTGATATTGTCTATATGGCATGGCATGATAATTTTGTCTATATGGCATATGATGATCTTGTCTATATGGCATTGCATGATGATCTTGTCTATATGGCATGGCATGATGATTCCTATGTGTGGAGTGATGTTGATTGTGTCTTTGTGCTTGATGATTGTGTACTGAGTGAGAATTATTCTTACGTGCACGTGGTTTGTGAAAGTTTGTGTATATAAATGCATGGTTATGTGCTGTATGAGAATGACGTAGTTGACTAGCATGAGTGGTGTTGTGCCCATGTGATTGGGTTTAAGGTTGAACAACCTGTTTACCCAATTTGGTTTCTAATCTTTTAGAAACAGCTTGCAGTTCATCAACCTTAATATTTAAGCCATATATCTTAGTCATGGAAATCTTGTGTCTACTCTTTTCTTCAGCAAGCAACGTGTTGAGTGTAGTAATTTCTTGAGTTTGTTGCTCAATACGTGCTTCAGCATCATGTAAGCTTAATTTAAGCTTGGATACTTCATCAGGGTCATTAGTGGGTGTCGTGTTTCTAACATTATCAAGAAGTAAGGAAATTCTTTGTATCTCATCTTCAAGACTTTTGATTTTGTCCTTGGCATGTTTGTATTTACCGATGACCTTTTTGTGATCATCGAGTAAATCAGTGAAAGCATCGCCAAGTTCATCAAAAGAGAAGTCATCTAGAGTTTCGTTTGATACCTTGTTGGAAGTTGCCATTAGGCACACATTTGCTGTATCTTGAGGAGAGCCTTTTTCTTCTTCGGAGTCACTCGCTTCACTTTCATGCCAAATTCCTGTGTTGGCATATTTCTTTGATGAGTTTTTTTTGTATGGCTTCTCATAGAGGTTGCTCTTCTTCAAGAATGGGCAGTCTTTTTGGATATGTCCAGTCTTTTTGCAACTGTAACAGGTTGGCTCTTCTTCATCATCTTCTTGTGAATCCTTCTTCCTTCGATTGAAGCGAAGGAATTTTCTGAATTTGCGAACCATGAGAGCTTGGTCTTCATCATCCGAGTTATCGTCTTCGGTCTCATCGTGATCAGCCCTTCGTCGATGAGCTTTGAGTGCGATCTCCCTGGTCTTCGGAGCAGGCTCTTCGAAGTCCTTGAGGTCAAGCTCGTGAGTCATGAGCTTACCCATCAAGGTCTCCATTGACATTGATGTGAGATCGTTTCCTTCTATAATGGCCGTCACCTTAGGGTTCCAAATCTTTGGCAACCCTCTGAGTAACTTACGAATCTTCTCATGGTTTGAGTACTGCTTACCAAGCGAGGATAGAGGATTGATGATGTCGAGGAATCTTGTAAACATTTGAGTGATCGTCTCATTTGGCTTCATCTTGAAGGCTTCGTATTCTTGAGTGAGACGGCTTATTTTAAATTCCTTGACTTGTGTGGTTCCCTCATGCGTCACTTCTAGAAGTCTCCATACTTCATGAGCGGTGGTGCATGTGGAGACCCTGTTGAATTCATTCCTGTCTATAGCACAGAATAAAGCATTAATAGCCCTAGCATCTAGACTTGCCTGTTTCTTCTCCTCGACAGAATATTTGTCGTGTGGTTTCTCAATGAGGTCACCATCGACAACTATCCTGACGGGCTTTTTGTAACCGTCAGTGACGACAGTCCACAGGTCAAAGTCTACAGACTTAAGATAGAAGCTCATCCTTGTTTTCCAATATGTATAGTTAGTTCCATCAAATAGGGGAGACCTATGAGTGGACTGACCTTCACCATGATTGGAAATCAAGGATTGTGTGGTTGCCATGGATCAGCTCTTAGGATGTTAGTCCTTAAAAAGAGAACAGAGCTCTGATACCAATTGAAGAACAGTTTGGCAACTCTAGAGGGGGGTGAATAGAGTATATATAGAAAAATGACCAATTAAAAATAACTCTTTCACCAATAAAAAATAATCAGAGTAAAGTGCGGAAAATAAAAGGAGATTAAAAGAGCATACGCAAACACAGCAATTTTAACCTGGTTTCCCTCGTGGAGGACTAGTCCAGGCCTGAGAACTCTAGCTCAGGATTCAAATCCACTATTTGTGAAATAGTAGTTTACAACCATGCCTTTACTTCAGAAGAGCACGTCAACTTCTAACAGAGGATCGCAGTGGCGATTTGCTTGGAATTGTCCAAGCGACTTCTTCGACTCTTGCACAAGAATCCTAACTGAGAGATGCTGAGCACTCGAGACTTAGGAGGCTTGTGGCTAGTAGATGGGAAGGGTATAGCTTATTTCAGCTATAAGAGAGAAGAGAAGAGAAGATTGGATGGTTTAGAATGAGAAAATTCATGCCCTATTTATAGTGTTTTTATAGGCAGAATTCGGCCAGAATTCGGGTAGGAAAATTCAAATATTTGGCCGTTGGACAACTAGCAACCAGCTAACCCTAAAATTAGGGTTCCTGATTTCTAGGGGACAGAGTTCGGCCCGAACTCTGTGTGGAGGCAGAGTTCGGCCCGAACTCTGTCTCCAGAGCACAGAGTGGTTCAAAGGGGATTTTTGGGCAGTGTTTGATTCAGTGGAGCTTGGGATTTTGGGTAGGCTGTAGACTAAGTGTCAAGAGCTCAGCATGACTCAGAGTACACAAGTCTAGACTCAATAAAAATATAAAATACAGACTCGAAAATACACTGAGAACCGGAGACTGAGCTGTCGTCTGTCTTGAACGGAATGCAGACGTCGTGTGTCGTATTGAATTAATACAGACATTATTTAGTCAATGTAGTCAATATTTGCTTGACTGTGACTTTGTGTCAACAAGATCATCATTAAGAGACTCTATTGCTAGCACTGCCTTTATTTCATAAATTGAGCCTAAAAATATTTTAGAAGCTTTCAATGATGAATTTTAGATTTCTGCTATGCAAGAGGAACTCAACCAATTCGAGAGGAGCCAAGTATGGGAACTCGTTCCTAGACCGGCTAATCACTCAATTATTGGTACTAAATGGCTTTTTAGAAACAAAGTGAATGAAGATGGTTCAGTCACACGCAACAAAGCTCGTCTAGTAGCCCAAGGATACAACCAAAAGGAAGGTATCGACTACGATGAGACGTATGCTCCTGTTGCTAGATTAGAATCCATTCGGATGCTTTGTGCATTTGTAAATTTTCAAAATTTCAAATTATTTCAAATGGATGTTAAAAGTGCTTTCTTGAATAGTTTTATTAAGGAGGAAGTTTATGTTAAACAACCCCCTAGCTTTGAAAATCACAAATTTCTCGACTACGTGTTCAAGCTAAAGAAAGCGATGTATGGCCTCAAACAAGCCCCTAGAGCTTGGTATGAACGGCTAAGCAATTTCTTGCTTGAGAAAGGTTTTTCAAAAGGAATAATTGACACTACACATTTCATAAAATCTTTCAAAGACACTATTCTTTTAGTACAGATATATGTAGATAATATTATTTTTGGTTCTACTGATGAAACTCTTTGTCAAGATTTTGCCAAGTATATGCAGACTGAGTTTAAGATGAGCATGATGGGGGAGCTCAACTACTTTCTTGGGCTGTAAGTCAAACAAATGTCAAATGGAACCTTCATCTGTCAGTCGAAGTATACAAAGGACATGCTGAAGAAATTCAATCTTGACAACGTCAAACCAATCTGCACTCCTATGGCTACTTCAACCAAACTTAAACCAGATGATAGTGGCAAACACGTAGATCAACGTAAGTATCGAGGTATGATAGGCAGTCTACTCTATCTTACTGTAAGTCATCCTGATATTATGTTTAGCGTTTGCCTGTGTGCTAGATATCAAGCAAATCCTAAGGAATCACACATGACCGTGGTCAAGCGTATCTTTCGATACCTTAAGGGTACGGTTACAGTGGGCCTATGGCATCCCATGTCAACATCATTTGACCTCATTGGTTACTCTGATGCTGACTTTGCCGGATGTAAGGTCGACCGTAAAAGTACGAACGGTACGTGTCATTTATTAGGAAAAGCTTTAGTATCTTGGTTTAGCAAGAAGCAGAATTCTGTCGCACTATCCACAACAGAAGCTGAATACATCGCAGCTGGGCGTTATTGTGCACAAATTCTGTGGAAGAAGTAAACCCTTGAAGACTATAATTTATCTTTCATGCATATTCCAATCTTTTGTGACAACACTAGTGCTATAAATCTGACTAAGAACCCCATTTGTCACTCACGCACGAAACACATTGAAATTCGTCACCACTTTTGCGTGATCATCAGCAAAATGGCACGATTAACTTAGAATTTATTGACACTGATCATCAGTTAGCAGACTTCTTCACAAAACCATTATCCGAAGAGCGCTTCAATTTTCTTTGTCGTGAACTTGGAATCTTAGATGAAGCTGTTGTAAATTAAGATAAACCTGCATAAATATCGAGTATATCTTGATTCTATTATGATGAATTTGCTATGGGTACAAGTCGAAAGGGTCCTTCTGACAACAAGGCGTAAAAGCCTAAGCGACACGGTGTACTAGTCCTCAGGACTACCGCTAGCTGGGATCAGGCCCCTACAGCTAACCCATGGCAGCTTCAAAATATTAAATTATGATATAATTCCTTGTTCATTATATGGTTCATTTTCATTTATCACATGCTGTAATACTATGATTTCAATTTCATATTGCTACTTCAAAATTAATTTCTGTTATTCTTTTGTTTACTAATTGGGTCCTTCCTATCTTTATACTCATATCCTATATTGGTTTGTCTATTACTTAACCAATATTTTTCCTGTTTCTGTCTGATTCCCATTCTGTGACCAGGATCCGGAATTCGGGCCGAACTCTGCTCCTAACAGAGTTCGGGCCGAATTCGGCCTCACTGTTCCAGAATCGGGAACAGCCCTAGCCGTTGATCAAAATGTTGATCCAATGGTCATTAATTGACCCGACCAAGAGAAACCCTTCCCCTATATTCAGTTTCTCTTCCCTCTCCTTCCTTCTTACCACCTTTCCACCTTCTCACACACAATTCTCTCAAAACCCTAACCCTACTTTCTCCTCTTTTGTGCTCCATTCTTCTCCAAACTCAAGGAGAAGGCTTATTTTTTCAATTCTCTTCCATAGTTCATCACTAGTTTGAGGTATAATTCTTTACTTTTCTATATCTCAATTTCTTTCATTATCTATTGTGTTATGGCTCCTCGTCTGTTCAACCACGAAAAGAGACTTCGGACAGAGAAAGCATCCTCGTCGAATGCTTCTCCACGCGTTGAGCCGCCGGTTGCACCACCCGTTGCACCGGCCATTGAACAATAAATCCATCCGTTGTTCAATCCTCCTCGTCCCAATGATCCAAACACTTACGACGATCGAATTTTTGTATCACTAGACGCCTCAAATGATTGGTTTAGTGATTTTCGGACACGTCCAGTATTTACGGGACACCCCATCAACTTTACCATCTTCTCACAATATGATGCACTATTTCATGACCTTTGTCTTGATGAACTCGTTACCTCTAATTTGGTCATCTATCGTAGTGCCATTCAAATGTTTTACTGCAACTTGACCCATGATGACACTCATATTTATTCACGAGTTGCGGGAATTGATATAGCCTTTGATGATTTTGAATTGGCCGAATATCTTGAACTTTAAGAGCCAAATTCTTGGGAAAAGCTTTTAGAAGCTAGATCCTTTATCTTTCCCGAAGGGATTTCACTAGAAAGCTTCAAGGACGACCTGTGTAGCCCTAACATGCGTCCTTGTAAGCTTTTGGCAAAATTCCTCAATCCTTATTTCTATGAGCTTCATCGGATTATTTTCAACACCATTCTACCCAAAGCGGGTTCTACCGATGAAGTCACTTATTTTGAGATCTCAGCATTGTACCATCTCCACTTCCATGTTTCCTTTAACCTTCCACGCACAATGATGGATTGGATGATCAACTGTAGGAAGAAACCAAGATCTTTGGTTTATGTATTATACCTTCCTATGATCTTTCGTGCGTTCCATGTACCCCTTGATGAGTGTCCATTCTTACTTGCCCCTGCCTTTCTCTCTAAGGCAAGGAGGCTTCAGGCGGCCATTGGCTCACCAGTAGTGTCTGAGCATTCTGATGATGAGCCAGATACCCCTCCTCTCTGACAGGATCCTCCTCTTCCTCCTGCCACTCTCGAGTCTCTTCAGGCCATGCTCCGAGATCGCTTCACTTTGGAGGACGATCGATGGACTCAGCTGGATTACCGGACTACTTTGCAGATGAGTGCTATCAGCAACTCGTTGCATGATATTCGATATTCCATGTCTCGTCATCCTACCATGCCCATTCCTATGGAGCGAGACCCAGATCGTGAGGGATTTCGTATTGATGACCCTTGGGTTCGTTGCTATATGGATCCGGATGCGGCATTTGTGGACCTACGTCGCTCCTTTTCTGATCCGTCGGACGGCGTCGGGCCATCTCATGCTCGATGATGGATATGGACTACTTTTGATGATGCTACTGAGGATCTTAGATTATGGTTTATGCATTTTGATTTAGTTACTTTTATGTACTTGATTTGTAGTAGACTTATTATGAGTTGTGCTTTTGAGACTTTGGCAGTACTATTATCAGTTTCTATGTTATTATGACTCTTGGTTATTATCTTAGTTCATATGCAGTTTCTTCTCTTTTTGGTGTGTTTGCCAGTTATTATCTATATATCTCATATTGCTAAATGCCAAAAAGGGGAGATATGTGTATATTCTGTTTGGTTTATATATGCTTTTGGAAGAATATTATTAACAGGCCAACAAGATTCACAGCATTGTTTATGGGGGAGCTATTCTTAAGCTCAGCACTAATTATGGGGGAGCTATGTCGTTATATGTGTCCAGGTATGGATATTGAATATACAATTATTATTTTATCAATTATCAATATGGGGAGATTGTTGACACAAAGTCACAGTCAACCAAATATTGATAATATTGACTAAATAATACTTGTGATAATTCAATACGACACACGACGACTACATCCAGCTCAAGCCAGACAACAGCTCTGTTTTGCAAATGCAAGTCATTTTTCGAGTCTGTAATTTTATATTTATTGAGTCTAGAATGATTGTAAGTTGAGTTATGCTGGGCTCTTGAGACTCAACCCATGAAACATATCCAAATCCATAAAGCTCTACATCCAAAATCAGCCCAATGGACCCTTGGACCCATTCTGTGCTCTGGAGACAGAGTTCGGGCCGAACTCTGCCTCCACACAGAGTTCGGGCCGAACTCTGTCCCCTAAAAATCAGCACCCTAATTTTTAGGGCTTGCTGGTTGCTAGTTGTCCAACGGCCAAATATTTAAAAATTCCTACCAGAATTCTGGCCGAATTCTGCCAGATAAAACCCTATAAATAGGCCAAGAATTCTCTCATTTCAAATCATCCAATCTTCTCTTCTCTTCTCTCTTAAGCTCAATATAAGCCATACCCTTCTTCATCTACTAGTCACAAGTTTTCTAAGTCTCGAGTGCTCAGCATCTCTCAGTTAGGAGTCTTGTGCAAGAGTTCAAGAAGTAGCTTCGAAAATTCCAAGCATCGCCACTGCGATCCATTATAAGAAGTTGACGTGCTCTTCTGAAGAAAAGGCACGGGGCGTAACTACTATTTCACAAATAGTGGATTTAATCCTGAGCTAGAGTTCTCAGGCCTGGACTAGTCCTCCACGAGGAAAACCAGGTTAAAATCGGCTGTGTTTGTGTATGCTCTCTTGCTTCTTATTTATTTTTCGCATTTACTCTGATTAATTTTAGATTGTGAAAGAGTTGATTGTTTAATTGGCTATTATTGCTATAACTCTATTCACCCCCCTCTAGAGTTGCCATCTGTTCTTCAGAGGGATCCTGCGGCGGAGAGGCTGGAAAGTGGGTCACTGCGACGAGTCCGCATCTCCGACTCGGTGGCCACGTACTCCGGATCTGGAGGACACGCCGCGAGGAGAAATGGTCGGGTGGGCGCCGGCTGTAGAACTCGACGCGATGGCGGTTTGTGGAGGTAAGGGTAGTGGCGGTGTGTGTGGGTTTGCTTTTGGAGAAATTTTGGGTTTTCCGGCGGGTGGCCGATTTTTGGTGGAGGTTTGGGTGTACGGTTCTGGTGCAGGTCGGTGGCTTCGGCGGGGAGTGTGGGGTCTGTGTTGGCGAAGGCCGATGATGTCGGAGGAAGTGGACAGGATGGTGGTGGAGGATGAGGTTGTGGTCGGGTCTGTCTGTGGGACAGTCCTTGGTCGAGGAACGGGAGGGAGCAGAGGAGGTGGTGGTTGGTGTTGATGATGATGGTGACGGAGTTTGTGTCGGAACGGTGGTTGATGGAGGGTTGGCCGTGGTCAGCGTGGGGCAAGGAGGAGGTGAGTGGTGGCGAAGAGAGGGGTGTGGGTGGCAGCGGTTGTGTCCGGGTTTGGGCGACCGCCGGGAAGGGGTTCGGGATGGGCTGTGGAAACAAGGAAAAATATTTTTAGTTCATGTCGGGGGTGTCCGACACAGAGATGGATATGTAATTGTAATGATATGGTTTAGTGGAACGACACCCGGGGTCGGACCCGAGGCATTCACGGCTGATACGAGAAAAAATTGGACACCGACACGATGCACATACATTTGTGGAGGATTTGTGGAATAATTTATGGATGAAAAACTTATGGAGGCTCTTGTAACGCCCCAGTCCCAAAATACTTAGGACCAAGTACGCAACATGCCAGCTGCACATATACGAAGAATACTCTAATATATGAAATCCTCGTATACGTACATAAGCTGTATATATATAATAAAATCACAGGCCAGAATATAAGTATATAATCTCATCACAGCTCAACACAGAAGAAACGAGAGTCCAATAAATAATGCATCAAAAGATAGCCGGGTGGACATACCCACTCCAAACAGCTATGAAAAATAGTCACAAAAATCGGAGTCCAACCTCCGCAAAATAGAAAGTAAATAAAAGAACATAAGATGTCCACTACATAATCTCAATAATCCTCTAAGATAAGAATAGAGCTAAATGCCAAAGGGAAATGCCTCGTCGCCCACAAAAGATGGATCTAATGCCGCTCCGTACTTCTGTGGAAAATCGTCTAATCCTGGAGAGATAACCAGGTCCTCAGAGGGACATAGCAAGATACAAGAAAATACCATGCCATATAAACTGTGAAAATATAATAGAAGAAGGAATGCATGCAATAGGGTACCTAACCGTACTATAGTGAATATGCAATAAAGAAAAATCCTCCACATATAGGCACTCGGGCTGTATAGCAGTGGCATCGTCCCTCTCATCGGAAATCAGTACAATCCGTCCATAACGTTCGGCGAACGTCAGAGGAAATCAGTAAGAAAACGTCCATAACGTTCCATGAACGTCAGAGGGAATCAGTACAATAGGGTGAGCCTGCGTCTCCAACGGAGCTTCAGGTACAATAGCAATATGTAAATGTGGCCCATACATCAAGGAATAGTTCTTCCCTCCCAATGCCTATTGGAGTCACATTCATGACTCATATGAACCTCTAGTAACTGCCAAGTCCACTAGCATGCAATTCTATTGGCGGTTAATCCTAACCGTCGCACGCCTCATACGTATCGGTGGCCGGTCGACTACGCGAGTACGTGTCCTACATGTGACTCATAATACGTGGTAAAGTAAGTGTCAAGGCCGTATGATATATAACAATAGCTCATCAATAATGGGTGGTCACTAGGCTAAGTCGATGTAAGAGAGATAAATAAAAGCAAGAAAATGACCGATAGAGTCGCTTGCACCCAAGTGTGACATGGACGCACAATTTTATAATAACAAATAAGAAATGCTGAAGATAACAACTGAAAATAAGAATATGTAAATCACAGAGTAAGGCGGCAAGGTATCTTGCCTGATGGTGCAAAGTGGCAAGTCCAGAAAATCACAATGTCAGCCAAGAAACGTCACAATCTCCAAACAACTCCGGACGCTGAAAAAAAACATCAAAAATGTACTCTGTGTATAAGATATACCTAGAAAATGCCTGTCCAAAAGTCTAATTCTGGAACAGGGGCAAAATCGTAATTTTGGGTCAAAACGATGTCCGCTGTTGGACTCGTTTTGCACCGAAATGCGTGCCAAAGTCTATGATCTCTAAAGTCGTCAAACTACATGTCTACAGATTCAGTTTGAGGAGACGAACTCAATGGTATGTCCAGTTTTGGATTCCGATGAGCCGCGTACAAAATCGCCCGTTTGAGTGGATCGCGGGCCCGCCAAAAAGGGGTTCCGATTCGACCTTCTCAGAATCGAACCAAACTTGGCACACAAGACCAGAATTTTGATTCGGACCTGTTGACGCAAGTTTCGTCTCGATTTGACGACTGTACACAAAGTTAGGGCGAAGTTTGCAAATTGGCGATACATGGGTATCTCGACGGATACGGACTGATTTCGTCGCGCACACACGATGAAACTGAGTTTCGTCAGTTCCCGCACATCGACAACGTCCATATGCGCCTTTCGATGCATATAGCACGCGACCACGTCGCCTGGTTTGTCGGAGCGCACGCCGTATCGAGAAAATTTCAGAATTTTATATAAATTTACACAGGTTTTCCTCCAACTTCAACATCAATTTACTTTTTACACGTTAATCGAAACGATGATCCAGAAGATGCGTTGCGATCTCGGTTATGTTGTCTTTTACTATTTTCAATTACTTTCTACAAATCTTTAGTGCACAGTAAGAAAATTGTCCAACAAGTTGTCCTTTAGAATTGAATTTAACAGTGCAAAAATATATTTTTTTGCTAACTTCGGTTCGATTTTTCGAACCAGCTAGATGGTTATGTCAAAATCCATCTAGAGGATCTCGAAGAGTGTCAAGTCTACTTTCCAGAAAATCTTACGGATCAAAAATCGGTGCTACGAGCAAAAAGTTACGTCGTCAGAAAGTAAGGTACCTTGAGTGGAAAAACTGCTTCGTGGATGACGAGGGCTGACTTTCGATGCTTCGTTCGTCGCGCACACAACTCCGTCGCTGGTGAAACAAACTCGTAGGCGAAGAGGGTATGTTTTGCCGCAATTTTTGTTTTGAGAGTCTAGGGTTTTGAGGTCTATAGAGGAAGTTATATATATAACAAGTGGGACGAAAATCCTATTACTATTATTATTACCAATACGAATCCGATGGCCCACGGGTTAAGAATTGCGTTCGGTTGCTGCAGCAACCATGGAGAGGGTGGGGCCCGCTCCTTTATGGGTGGGTTGACTTTCTTTTTTCTTTTTCTTTTTTTTTCTTTTTTTTTCTTTTCCTTTTCCTTTTCCTTTTCTTTTTTCATTTCTTTTTAATTCCCCTTTTTTTTATAACTATTTTCTATTTTCTATTATTACTATATTTAATAACTATATTCTATTTTATTTATTATTTCTAATTAAAACTCTTTTGAATAATACAATAATTAGATATATTTATATACACATATATTCCCAATATATGTACATATAAATATATACACCTTAATAAATCAATACATACACACATAAATATATACATATATACATATATACATATATACATATACATATATACATATATATAAGGTGTATACATATATACATAAAAAAATATATATATATACATATATACATATATATAAATATATCATATAAACTTACATATATACATATACATATATACATATATACATATATACATAAAAAAAAATATATACATATATACATAAATATAAATATATCATATAAACTTACACCCATACTATGCACTACACTCCTAATATTATGCATACATGTATTTTAGCAAAAAAAAATTACACAAAACTAACATTAAATAAATTTAGTAAATTAGGGGGTTTTACATCCTACCCAACTTAAAAAAAATTCGTCCTCGAAATTAAAACTACGGTAAGGGGGGTCGAATTGCAAATGCAAAATTTTAAGGGGCTAACAAATGAAAGTCGTCCCTTGGTTTTCGAACAAATGAGGGTAGTTGTACAAGGAACCCTATTGGCTAAATTTCTATAGGGTAAGTGTTCTTGGTTCAAGGCTCTACCCCACTTACAGAAGTTGGCTATCCGTGATAAACGTCGTTATGAGCCTTCTGAGAGGGGCTAAAAAGTGCAGGGGTTTCATATTGAATGAATCCATCTCTAATTTAAACTATATTGGTGGGGCAATATCTCGTAAGATCCACTTATACCATCTCTGCTAGGCTATGGTAGTTTAGAACAAGTCCTAACTCGAGAGGTTGGGCTAGTTCCGAATCAAATTGGTTTGATAGGTGTCGTAATTCAAAAATATGCCTCCCATAGTTTTTGTGTACATGTGGCCGATAGGGTCTCAATTGAGTATCACACTAGTGCAGGTGCATATTGGGCTTCGAGTAGATCACAACCATATATCGGGTCGAAAGTTTTGAGTTGAGTTTGGTTCTCAAATTGAAGCCGAAAGGTTTGTCGGTATTATGGTAAGGTTTATAATTAGCCCACTTGCTCAAGAATCGTATCATAAAAATAGAATACAAGGGGACGTATTTTAGTAGGACATGATATGTCTACATGAAGGTGGACTCGTATAGGTCTTGCAGATGGAATTTGTTGGAAGGTAGCAGCTGGTCTTGTGCTCCGAATCTAAATGCCATGGTCGAGGACCCAAAAATGTTCTAAATAGAAAGTGGGAATTCATGAGGCACTAATTATCGTTCTAACGGAAACCACTTATTCTAATCAATAGGCAATCCTAGTACATTCTAAATTCTACTGGGGCTCTACGATCTATATCCTACAGTAATTCATTTCTAGAAGTTAACAAAGACACCGCTCTATGGTTTAGTGGAGTTAGAAAGGTTCGAGTTGGAAGGTCATACCTCAATTTGTGGAGGAATATTACACAATGTACTAAGATATGAGATGTGATAGATATGAGTCAAGTTTTGAAGACCGTACTTTGATTCCAACAGATGTCTATGATTGTATGAATATATCTTTCCTGCCTATAGATGGTATGATGAACTGAGGAGGATATTACGGGTCTATCTTCCCTCAATACGAGCATCTGACTTTCCGAAATCTGTAAAGGCAAAAATAATAAGTGTTCCAGGGAGAGAGGACTGAATACGAATATGGGATTCTAGAGGCGTTTCAAATAGAGTTGTCAAGGCAGTTGCAGATGAGATCCTAGAGCCATCTATATCTCAATCCATATAGGATAAGCAAATAAAAGTGAAACAACTGTACGAAGGTTGATCAGACCATCATACACTAATTCTGATTAGACAATATATTAGTGGGCGTCCCCAATATACATATGTCGTGAACAAGCTCGATAAGGATAAGCTTGCAAAATCTAGGCTATAATAACGGTGTTTAGTCAGACTAGTCCAAATATTAGTACGCAAGATTTATGATTGAATGAAAACACGAGTAGTTCGAGGTTTAAGAATCTAAGCCATGTCCAGTGTTCGTGCTTATGCAATCGTCCTACTGTCTAATTTTCTCTGGCCTTGGCTAACGTATGATGCATAGATATGATAACAGAAAATATTTAAATTATACCTACTACGACTTCTCCTTCTGTTTCCACATTCTCCACTGCTAACGAGAAGGCATGTCCATAATTCTGGCCGGGGTCCTAAACTCTAGTCCTGTCGTGTTGCATTGGCTGGGGTGGTAATAGTGGGCGAGGAGCTCCTACTGTTGGTGCTATAAGCCCAGACACCTGTTGTCCTGGTCGAGGTACTGGGAGTGTAGGAGCTGTCAGCCTTGGGATCTGTCGAGCATATACTATCGCCTGCTGCTCTGGACAATCCTTGACCATATGCTGGCTGGATCCACACCTCGAGCACCATCCATGACGGATCCGACAGTCTCTCTGGACATGTCTTTCCTTCCCACAGTAATGGCAAATGGGCTTCTGATATGGTGTGGGCCTCTGCTGGTACTGTCCTGTGGGCCTCCTGATAGGTCCATCCTGTGTAGCTCTAGCCGGTACGACTGCTAGTGTATAGCGTCTCGATGTCTGCTGCTGCTCCTTGCGAAGAATCTCCTAGGCACGAGTTTCTTCCAAGACAGCTGAATGGGAGACTCGAGACTGGGTAGTCGTATAAGACTTGAGCTCTGGTGCAAGACCTGATGGAATCTCCTCGCCTTTTCTAACTCTATCGGGATCAGTCCTGCACCAAATCTACTCAGGCGATTGAACTCTGAGTCGTACTCATCAACTGACATGTTTCCTTGCTTCAGATGAAGGAACTGATCGTAGAGACCGTCTCGAATATAAATGAAGAAGAATCTTTCATAAAAAAAGATCGTAGAACTGCTTCCAGGTGATCCCAGTACCTAGTCGCCTTTCTTCTGCCTTCCACCAGTGGTGAGCATTATCTTCTAAAAGTAGGTCCACTGCTGTCATCCAATCACGTACTGGCAACTGGGATGCCTTCAGTAGCTTCTCCGTGCTAGTAAGCCTTGCTGATACCTCTAGTGGCTTCTCAGTACCTCTGAAGGACTTAGGGTTCATATCTGTAAAGTTCTTGATAGAGCCTTCATAAGGATGCAGAGCCAGTATTGGTACCAGTGTCGGAGGTGGTGGTGGAGGTCTAGCCAATGATGCCATTATTGTCTGTCTCATCAGCTCAGTCTGCTGCCACTGAGCCTGCATCATGGCGTACATAAACTGGGAAGTAGGGCTCCCATCAGTCGGTGGTGGAGGCATCTGAGGTCCCGACTGTGGTGGAAATTGCTGGAGGAATGGGGGTGGTGGAGGCAGTAGTACATTCCCTTCCGGTGGCATGGTAGTAGTCTGTCCAGCCTGGCTGCCTAGGGGTGCTGCGATATCTGGATACTCCGTCGTCGGTGTCGTAGTAGGCTGCGACTGTCCTGGCAGGTATGGTGTCGCTGGAGTCATTGGAGGATTCTGTTCCTCTTGGCTGGCCGCATCACCAGAGGTGATGGCCAAGGTGGAAGTGTGTCCGTTTCTTAGATTCATACTGTTGGCACGAGGAAGAATAGGACAATATTAGGAGAAGTTAGATATGAGGTAATTCAAGTAATCAAAGAAGTTTGAAAAGATTGGAAGTCAAGGGAAGTAGTATTTCTGGATGAGATATTCTTATTCCTATATGCAGGCTTGTTGGGCACAGTCATGTAACCCAACAATATTTTCTGACCTGCATGGGCCACCACAAAAACATGTAACGTCCCAGTCCCAAAATACTTAGGACCAAGTACGCAATATGCCAGCTACACATATACGAAGAATACTCCAATATATGAAATCCTCGTATACGTACATTGTCACCCCAAGTTTTTAGAAACAGGGGTATTTTTGTCATTTTACATTTTTGAATATTTTTAAAATTTATTTTATTATTTATGATATTATTTTGGGGTTGAAATTTATTTTATTATTTATGATATTGTTTTGGGGTTATTTGAGTCGGGTTCGAATTTCAACTCAAGCCGACTTGAAACGGGGACCCGGGGGTAGTTTGACTCTAGTGGGACCCACACACTAGTTAGACATGGCCCACATGATATTAATTTTAGTCCACATGATATAAATATTTTAGTTAGAGGTTAGACTAATTATTATGGATAAGGTTAGTGTGATTAGAGACTTTAGAATGACTAATTTAGCCCCAACCAATTAGCCCTTTTCTAATACTCATAGCATAGGTTAGTGGGAGCAGTTTGGACCTTACCATAATAGGACAAATAGCCCCATATGGCTAGCCACTTTGGCAGAGGATAGGCTCAAGTTCATTTCATTATTCTCATCCACACTCTCTCTCTTGTTCTGCCCCAAATTCCTAGAGAGCAATCCCTAGCAATTTCTCCACCAAATCCTTCCATTTCGCCACCAAATCTTCTTCTTTCCTTCTTCATTCTAGCCAAGGAGGAAGCTACCCAAGTTTGGGAGGATTCGGAGCTCGTTCATGTCCTTTTGGAATCTTTACGTGTCGGTGTCGCTCCAGGAAGGCTTTTCTTCGATTCGATCTACCGGGAGGTATAAATCCCTTCTCCTTTTTATTTCTTTATGCATATAGGTCTATTTTGAACCCATAGGAATGACCCCCATGCTTGTATCTCCATTTGTGTCGATTTCGTGTCCATTTGGAGGTCATAGGAGTGTCCTTTGTGTTGTAGTTGTGTCCATGTGGGAAAACCCCAAATTTGGACACACTATGTGTTGTTGTTATGTATGAATGAATTATTACATGTTTAATCTCATATTTTTGTATTAGAGATGTGTTCTATAGTGTCTCATATATATATATATATATATATATATATATATATATATATATGTATATATATATATATATATATATATATATATTAGTGTAGAGAGTGAGTTCTTGATATATTATGTTGTATACTTGTGTTGTTTTGTCTCAAACTACCCAAATCCATCATGATTTTTATCCACGTTTTTAATTTCAGCCCTAACTTAGAAATATCATAACTTCTAGCTCAAAGCTCGGTTTAATCTTTTGTTTTTTTTAAAAGAAGCGTATTGAAGTTAGCTTTCCAAAAACATATATTAATAGGCCTAATTCTTTCTGTAACTTTTTGGAGAATTATTTGAGTGTCAGCTATACGAAAGACAAACGCGTTCTCGGTGTTTTCGCGATTCCGGGAGTTTCCGGAAACGAAAACTCGATCCGTTTGAAGTTTCAGAAAGCTAACACATAAATCTATAACATAATTTAATCCTAGATTTTAATTCATACTGAGATGGTACAGTATTGATTATTAGTAGGAGTTACTATTCGGCATATGCATTTTGTGCACCCTTGTGTGTAATATAATGTTCTATTTGATTTTAACCCATGTTAATATATATACATTATGTAATTAAATAGAGAATACAAGCATGAGTAAATGTTTAAATAAATGATGTATGAGGTGTAAGTATCCTATCTAATGTAAGCATGTATAAGTATGGCTTGTAATGAATATGTAGGTTCCATAGTATGTAATGTATGGTGCATATAGTAGTGCAAGAGAATAAATGAATGATGAATGAATACAAGCATGAATGTAATGTAATAATAGATGTAATGTATGCAATATACAAGTTAATGAGATGTAATGTTCTATGTTAACACAAATCCTATATTACCTCATGTACCCCTTACACTATGTAGACACTATCACACTTGATACTTTGTTCACATACACTTTGACACTCTTTGATATGTATACACAATGTATGCCCATTTAACCCTCACTTGCCCCTTTGCCATATTCACATACACACACATAGCCTCTTAAATAAGTATTTATGAATACAGTTACTTAGCTATGTATGTATATTATATATATGTTAGCATATTGTGTTGTAATATATAAGTTTATATAACCATTTGAAATGCCATGATTATAGACCTAATGTTGAATACCAATATATGCATGTGTATATATGTGTAGACATATATAGTTTAAAGTAATAGATTACCTAGTGTATATCCAATGTGAATTCTTGCCTATTTGAGTATTGAATAATTGCATGCTATATAGAGTTGGGTGTATGTTGGCTTATATAGCCTTGTATTGATGTGTGCTTGCTAGGATAGTCTTGGTTAGGCCTAGTAAGACTTGCTGGGTTAGGACATGACCTAGTTTGACCTAGTTTGACTAGTGCAGTTGATCAGAGTTGACCAAGGGTTGACTTTGGCCTAGTTTGACCTAGATTCATTTAGAATGTATTGTAGTGCTTTATATTACCCTTCTGGACATGTTGTGACTTGTGCTGTTCCAATTAGGAGCCAGACACCTCTCCTCGGATAGTATCTTTACCTTGGACATTCAGATATCAGGCGAGTACATTCTCTGATCATTTCATATCCTACTTAGAATTATTTCCGGTATTAAATTACTTTACTTGTGCTGTCATGACATTATCACGGATTTGTACTATACAGATCTCGTACTCCTGTGCTTTCACCATACATGTACAACTTTTTAGTGTAAATCATGTACAACTCTTTAGTGTAGATCATGTACAACTCTATTGTGTAGATCTTATACAACTCTGTAGTGTAGATCATGTACAACTCTGTAGTAGAGATCATGTACAACTCTATAGTATAGATCATGTACAACTCTTTAGTGTAGATCATGTACAAATCTGTTTCGTTCATATGTGCTATCCTGTACTCTGACTCACTAGCTACTGTTAGTTCCTTACTTATAGTAGATATTTCTATTACAGTTTTCTCTCTCTGTTTACATACTATATTCTTCAGTACATGTATCTTACTTTACTGCATGATTATATTTTCTAACCTGCTATGAACTGTGGAGATGTAATGTGCTCGCTCCTGTCCTGACTGGACCTGTTGATAAATTTTACAGATAGCCTGGGATTGCCTGCTAGCCTAGAGGAGACACAGTAGAGGTTATTTAGATAGTTATTTCATTTTGTCTGGAGTTGTATTTACTTGTGGATTACTGTATTTGAGTTTTGAGATGTATTTCTGGGATTATGTATCTTAGACACTTAGACTTCTATCTCATGTATCTCTTTTGGATTTCATGTTTATCTATCTTTATCATTCTACCTTAGATTGTGATTGAGTTGTACCTCTGTGTTGGCCTTCTTGTGGAGAGTATTCATATTATGCTAGTTATAGTTAATGACCTAGAACAGCATTCTACCGCTGACACTGCGGCGTAGGCTGGGCGTTGTTACGTACTCGTACCCTCACGGTGGGTGCGGGTCGTGACACGTTTTTTGTGGTGGCCCATGCAGGTCGAGTTTATGTAGTGGTATTCGAACTAGAGTACCTCTACAGCCTGCAGTAGAAATAGGATATATTTTGAAGGTACTCAATTACGGTTAGGATTCCTTGAAAGATTCCTGGGACGACCCTTGAGAATCTTATTTTAACTTCGATTTGAAATCTATTTTTTCCTGATTTGATTTACCTTTACTTCCTGTTATTAAACTTGATTTTGATGGATTATTGTTAAATTTTGAATCTTGATGTTAGTGGTTGAATTTGAGTCTGTATTTTTATGATTTTTGATGGATTATTGTTGAATTTTGAATCTTGATGTTAGTTGTTGAATTTGAGTTTGTATTTATATGTATATGTATATTTTTTTGGAATTAAGGTATAACCTGATAACATACTTGATAAGGACAGTGAGAAAGGTAAAAGTCTACTTTATTATGGAATTTAGAATTTATTACAGTCATATTTGCTAGCATGACAAGGACGTAGAGCCTGATATAGCTATACTTATCTTAGTTATGAAATCTAGATTTTCCTGCAGCCATACCGGGTGGCGTGGTAAGAATTCTAAATAACATGATTATAGGGTGTATGCCTTATTATGGACTCTATCGTTTATTGCAGCTATGCTTATTGGCGTGGCAGAATTCTGACACCATAATTTCAAGAAGACGCATATGATTATCAGATTGTACCTTAAATATTTTTGAACATGTTTTCTCTACTTTTGTTTCAGTCCTTCAAAAAAAAAGAGAATTGTTATTTGTTTGTTTTGTTTTGTTTCTCATTTATTTAACTTAGGAGTATCTTTAGCTATTTTTATAAACTTTGTGTAACTTCTTACTATGAAATTCTTCTTAATACAATGAATTGATGATTTTGCTAGACTTTATCTTGGATTTAAAAATTTAGCTCTGGGTTTCAAAATGGGTTTTTCTTTTAAACAGATAAGCAAAAACAGATTGTATCGTTATTTCTTTCTTGCTATTATTCTTGTATTAAATAATAATAATAATACTGTCTTGATTACGTCAATCACCTGCTTGCAACCTTGGTATGAATCTAATTGTTGGTCTTAACGTAGAATTAAAATTTTATATTGGGACATGAGAATATATATGAATATATATAGTGGACACTTTCGTGACACTTATGCATGCTATCCTTGATTTTCACCTATCTGAATACATATTAATATGTCGTTAATGTTTAAATTTTCAAAATCCCAATATTTTTGATTCTCTGCTTTTCCTAGCTTAACTCGTAATTTAAATATAAAATTTTATGATAATAGTTTTATTTATATCACTGCACATGTATGTTATACGTAGGGTTTCAATTCAAAAAAAAATTTGGTTGAGTTTTGTGTTTAAATTTGTCAAATCTGAGACTGTGTGCATATTAACCCTTAATACGGGATTTTAAATGTTAGTTCAAATTGATTGTTTTAAATGTAATATTTAGAGCTGTGTACATTGTTGTTGTAGGGATATAAATTTAGGTTCCTTATTCTTACATGTTAGGTTGTGATAAACATTGAGTTGGTTTTGATGTGCAAATTCACCAAAATCCTGAAAACTGAATACATGTTAACATTTTTACATTGATTTCCATGTTTAGTTCAATTTCAGATTTAACATGTAATATTGAACTGTATGCGTAGATAAATGTATTGATAGTATATTAGGGTTTCATTTCTATCATGTTAGGATGTATTGGGAGCATTGAGATTAGTTGTGATGTTTCAAACTCCTAAATTTTGAAATTGTATTATGTTAATATTGTACTGGTTTAAATGTTAGCTTATTTTTAGATTTTGTATGTAAATGCTGAACTAAAACTGGGTTTAACCTTTCAATACTAAGCTATAACCATATACAAGGACACACACACACCCTAACTTAGTATACCCTGTCATGTAACCTAACTCTTCCTCTCTATGTCATGATTATATATCTATATAGATATATATAGAGCTTAGGCATACATGTTATAATGTATATACACACATAACTAAATCTCTACCTCTTTATATATACATATATACATGGTTAGCCATGCATGTTATGAGCAAATGAGTTGTGTATTGTAGATTGTTTAACCAATATGCCATGATTAGTGTAACTTGATAGTTATTGTTTGAAACCCCAAATTCTCCTATGCACTTTCATGTATATTTCACATACACACACGCCTATTATCTAACCATATGAACATGTCCACATACACCCATACACACACGAACTACATAACTTGTACATAATGCTAGCTTTTCCCTCTCTAACGCTATATATATAAATATATTGTGATTGGATTTCCATGCAATTGGCTTTCATTCTTTAACTTTTGATTTTGATTTTTTGAATAGTACCCCTTATTAGATAAATGGTAGTTAACTTTATTTTATTTTGATAAGTACCAGTTTTCATATAGGATGGTAGACTGCCTTACAGTCTTGATGATTGTTATTTCTGTATCTTTTCTAGTTTAGCACCCTAGATTGTTTGTTTGTTTTGATACCATATGACCGTTTTGGTTTAGCATGACTAGTATACCTAGATGAGACTTTCACTACCACCGTATGCCATGACCCTGTATGTCATCCTTTTAAATCGTATGATTGTTTAAGTTCTGAGACTTTGATTGTGGGGGGTTTGACCTAGAAGGAGTATGAACATTTTAATTTTGAGGATAAAATTTTTCTAAGGTGGGTAGACTTGTAACACCCAGTTCTCTAAAATGAGGGTAATTTTGAAATTTTGTAATTTTAATCATTTATTGATTTGACATTTAAATCATGATATAATTTTTAGCAATTTTTAAATCATTTTAAAACTATTTAAAATCATGACTTATGATTTTGATGTTTTGCTAGTGAAACCCTAGAGACTGTTTGACCTAGAGCCTAACCATGTGATTAGGATATTTTAATGTCATTTCTGGCCTAAGGATATTTTGCATTTGACCTCTTTGAATTATTTTGATATTTATTGCGTTGGTGATTGTTGATTTTGACCTTTGATAGGTGTGATTTTGTGATGGTTTTGTGTCCGTATCGGACACGTATCAGTTTTTATTTACAAATATTTGATGTGCCTCAAAGAGATTTTTTTTTTATTGCTGATTTTTTTTTGAAAAGTATTTGAATGAGATTGTTTTCTGCATGTGTTTCCTGTGATTGCTTTGTTTTAATTTCGAGGACGAAATTTTTTTTAAGGTGGATAGATTTGCCACCCCCAGTTTTCAGAAATAGGGGTATTTTTGTCATTTTATATTTTTGAATATTTTTAAAATTTATTTTATTATTTATGATATTATTTTGGGGTTGAAATTTATTTTATTATTTATGATATTGTTTTGGGGTTATTTGAGTCGGGTTCGAATTTCAACTCAATCCGACTTGAAACGGGGACCCTGGGGTAGTTCGACTCTAGTGGAACCCACACACTAGTTAGGCATGGCCCACATGATATTAATTTTAGTCCACATGATAGAAATATTTTAGTTAGAGGTTAGACTAATTATTATGGATAAGGTTAGTGTGATTAGAGACTTTAGAATGACTAATTTAGCCCCAACCAATTAGCCCTTTCCTAATACTCATAGAATAGGTTAGTGGGGGCATTTTGGACCTTACCATAATAGGACAAATAGCCCCATATGGCCAGCCACTTTGGGAGAGGATAGGCTCAAGTTCATTTCATTATTCTCATCCACACTCTCTCTCTTGTTCTTCCCCAAATTCCTAGAAAGCAATTCCTAGCAATTTCTCCACCAAATCCTTTCATTTCGCCACCAAATCTTCTTCTTTCCTTCTCCATTCTAGCCAAGGAGGAAGCTACCCAAGTTTGGGAGGATTCGGAGCTCGTTCGTGTCCTTTTGGAATCTCTAGTCGCTCCGGGAAGGCTTTTCTTCGATTCGATCTACCGGGAGGTATAAATCCCTTCTCCTTTTTATTTCCTCATGCATATAGGTCTATTTTGAACCCATAGGAATGACCCTCATGGTTGTATCTCCATTTGTGTCCATTTCGTGTCCATTTGGAGGTCATAGGAGTGTCCTTTGTGTTGTGGTTGTGTCCATGTGGGAAAACCCCAAATTTGGACACACTATGTGTTGTTGTTATGTATGAATGAATTATTACATGTTTAATCTCATATTTTTGTATTGGAGATGTGTTCTATAGTGTCTCATATATATATATATATTAGTGTAGAGAGTGAGTTCTTGATATATTATGTTATATACTTGTGTTGTTTTGTCTCAAACTACCCAAATCCGTCATGATTTTTATCCACGTTTTTAATTTCAGCCTTAACTTAGAAATATCATAACTTCTAGCTCAAAGCTCGGTTTAATCTTTTGTTTTTTGTAAAAGAAGCGTATTGAAGTTAGCTTTCTAAAAACATATATTAATAGGCCTAATTCTTTCTGTAACTTTCTGGAGAATTATTTGAGTGTCAGCTGTACGAAAGACAAACGCGTTCTCGGTGTTTTCGCGATTCCGGGAGTTTTCAGAAACGAAAACGTGATCCGTTTGAAGTTTCAGAAAGCTAACACATAGATCTATAACATACTTTAATCCTAGATTTTAATTCATGCTGAGATGGTACAGTATTGATTATTAGTAGGAGTTACTATTCGGCATATGCATTTTGTGCACCCTTGTGTGTAATATAATGTTCTATTTGATTTTAACCCATGTTAATGTATATATATTATGTAATTAAATAAAAAATGCAAGCATGAGTAAATGTTTAAATAAATGATGTATGAGGTGTAAGTATCCTATCTAATGTAAGCATGTATAAGTATGGCTTGTAATGAATATGTAGGTTCCATAGTATGTAATGTATGGTACATATAGTAGTACAAGAGAGTAAATGAATGATGAATGAATGCAAGCATGAATGTAATATAATAATAGATGTAATGTATGCAATATATAAGTTAATGAGATGTAATGTTCTATGTTAACACAAATCCTATATTACCTCATGTACCCCTTACACTATGTAGATACTATCACACTTGACACTTTGTTCACTTACACTTTGACACTCTTTGATATGTATACACTATGTATGCCCATTTAACCCTCACTTGCCCCTTTGCCATGTTCACATACACACACATAGCCTCTTAAATAAGTATTTATGAATACAGTTAACTTAGCTATGTATGTATATTATATATATGTTAGCATATTGTATTGTAATATATAAGTTTATATAATCATTTGAAATGCCATGATTATAGACCTAATGTTGAATACCAATATATGCATGTGTATATATGTGTAGACATATATAGTTTAAAGTAATAGATTACCTAGTGTATATCCAATGTGAATTCTTGCCTATTTGAGTATTGAATAATTGCATGCTATATAGAGTTGGGTGTATGTTGGCTTGTATAGCCTTGTATTGATGTGTGCTTGCTAGGATAGTCTTGGTTAGGCCTAGTAAGACTTGCTGGATTAGGACATGACCTAGTTTGACCTAGTTTGACTAGTGCAGTTGACCAGAGTTGACCAAGGGTTGACTTTGGCCTAGTTTGACCTAGATTCATGTAGAATGCATTGTAGTGCTTTATATTACCCTTCTGGACATGTTGTGACTTGTGTTGTTCCAATTAGGAGCCAGACACCTCTCCTCGAACAGTTTCTTTACCGTGGACATTCAGATATCAGGCGAGTACATTCTCTGATCATTTCATATCCTGCTTAGAATTATTTCCTGCATTAAATTACTTTACTTGTGCTGTCACGACATTATCACGGATTAGTACTATACAGATCTCATACTCCTGTGCTTTCACCATACATGTATAACTTTTTAGTGTAGATCATGTACAACTGTTTAGTGTAGATCATGTACAACTCTGTAGTGTAGATCATGTACAACTCTGTAGTGTAGATCATGTACAACTCTGTAGTGTAGATCATGTACAACTCTTTAGTGTAGATTATGTACAAATCTGTTTCGTTCACATGTGCTATCCTGTACTCTGACTCACTAGCCACTGTTAGTTCCTTACTTATAGTAGATATTTCTATTACAGTTTTCTCTCTCTGTTTACATACTGTATTCTTCAGCACCTGTATCTTACTTTACTGCATGATTATATTTTCTAACCTGCTATGAACTGTTGAGATGTAATATGCTCGCTCCTGTCCTGACTGGACCTATTGATAAATTTTACAGATAGCCTGGGATTGCCTGCTAGCCTAGAGGAGACACAGTAGAGGTTGTTTAGATAGTTATTTCATTTTGTCTGGAGTTGTATTTACTTGTGGATTACTGTATTTGAGTTTTGAGATGTATTTCTGGGATTATGTATCTTAGACACTTAGACTTCTATCTCCTGTATCTCTTTTGGATTTCATGTTTATCTATCTTTATCATTCTACCTTAGATTGTGATTGAGTTGTACCTCTGTGTTGGCCTCCTTATGGAGAGTATTCATATTATGCTAGTTATAGTTCATGACCTAGAACAGCGTTCTACCGCCGACACTGCGGCGTAGGCTGGGCGTTGTTATGTACTCGTACCGTCACGGTGGGTGCGGGTCGTGACATACATAAGCTGTATATATATATAATAAAATCACAGGCCAGAATATAAGTATCTAATCTCATCACAGCTCAACACAGAAGAAACGAGAGTCCAATAAATAATGCATCAAAAGATAGCCGGGTGGACATACCCACTCCAAACAGCTATAAAAAATAGTCACAAAGATCGGAGTCCAACCTCCGCAAAATAGAAAGTAAATGAAAGAGCATAAGATGTCCACTACATAGTCTCAATAATCCTCTAAGATAAGAATAGAGCTAAATACCAAAGGGAAATGCCTCGTCGCCCACTAAAGATGGATCCAATGACGCTCCGTACTCCTGTGGAAAATCGTCTAATCCTGGAGAGATAACCAGGTCCTCAGAGGGACGTAGCAAGATACAAGAAAACCCCATGCCATATAAACTGTGATAATATAATAGAAGAAGGAATGCATGCAATAGGGTACCTAACCGTACTATTGTGAATATGTAATAAAGAATAATCCTCCACATATGGGCACTCGGGCTGTATAGCAGTGACATCGTCCCTCTCATCGGGAATCAGTACAATCCGTCCATAACGTTCGGCGAACGTCAGAGGGAATCAGTAAGAAAACGTCTATAACGTTCCATGAACGTCAGAGGGAATCAGTACAATAGGGTGAACCTGCGTCTCCAACGGAGCTTCAGGTACCATAGCAGTATGTAAATGTGGCCCATACATCAAGGAATAGTTCTTCCCTCCCAATGCCTATTGGAGTCACATCCATGACTCATATGAACCTCTAGTAGCTGCCAAGTCCACTAGCATGCAATTCTATTGGCAGTTACTCCTAACCATCGCACGCCTCATACTATCGGTGGCCGGCCGACTACGCGAGTACGTGTCCTACATGTGACTCATAATACGTGGTAAAGTAAGTGTCAAGGCCGTATGAGATATACCAATACCTCATCAATAATGGGTGGTCACTAGGCTAAGTCGATGCAAGAGAGATAAATAAAAGCAAGAAAACGACCGATCGAGTTGCTTGCACCCAAGTGTGACTTGGACGCACAGTTTTATAATAACAAATAGGAAATGCTAAAAATAACAACTAAAAATAAGAATATATAAATCACAGAGTAAGGCGGCAAGGTATCTTGCCTGATGGTGCAAAGTGGCAAGTCCAGAAAATCACAATGTCAGCCAAGAAACGTCACAATCTCCAAACAACTCCGGACGCTAAAACAAACATCAAAAATGTACTCGGTGTATAAGATATACCTAGGAAATGCCTGTCCAAAAGTCTAATTCTGGAACAGGGGTAAAATCGTAATTTCGGGTCAAAACGATGTCCGCCGTTGGACTCGCTTTGCACCGAAATACGTGCCAAAGTCTATAGTCTCTAAAGTCATCAAACTACTTGTCTACGGATTCAGTTTGAGGAGACGAACTCAACGGTATGTCCAGTTTTGGATTCCGATAAGCCGCGTACAAAATTGCCCGTTTGAGTGGGTCGCGGGCCCGCCAAAAAGGGGTTCCGATTCGACCTTCTCAGAATCGAACCAAACTTGGCACACAGGACCAGAATTTTGATTCGGACCTGTTGACGCAAGTTTTGTCTCGATTTGACTACTGTACACGAAGTTAGGGCAATGTTTGCAAATTGGCGATACAGGGGTATCTCGACGGATACAGACTGATTTCGTCGCGCACACACGACGAAACTGAGTTTCGTCAGTTCCCATACGTCGACAACGTCCATGCGCGCCTTTCGATGCGTATAGCGCACGACCACGTCGTCCGGTTTGTCGGGGCAAACGCCGTATCGAGAAAATTTCAGAATTTTATATCAATTTACACAGGTTTTCCTCCAACTTCAACATCAATTTACTTTTTACACGTTAATCGAAACGATGATCCAGAAGATGCGTTACGATCTCGGTTATGTTTTCTTTTACTGCTTTTAATTATTTTCTACAAATCTTTAGTGCACAGCAAGAAAATTGGCCGACAAGTTGTCGTTTAGAATTGAATTTAACAGTCCAAAAAAATAGATTTTTTTGCTAACTTCGGTTCGATTTTTTGAACCAGCTAGATGGTTATGTCAAAATCAATCTGGAGGATCTCGAAGAGGGTCAAGTCTACTTTCCAGAAAATCTTACGGATCAAAAATCGGTGCTACGAGCAAAAAATTACGTCGTCGGGAAGTAAGGTACCTTGAGTGGGAAAACTGCTCCGTGGATGGCGAAGAGGGTATGTTCTGCCGCAATTTTTGTTTTGGGAGTCTAGGGTTTTGAGGTCTATAGAGGAAGTTATATATAAAACAAGTGGGACGAAAATCCTATTACTACTATTATTACCAATACGAATCTGATGGCCCACGGGTTAAGAATTGCGTTCGGTTGCTGCAGCAACCATGGAGAGGGTGGGGCCCGCCCCTTTATGGGTGGGTTGACTTTCTTTTTTCTTTTTTCTTTTTCTTTTTTTTTTCTTTTCTTTTCTTTTCTTTTCCTTTTTCTTTTCCTTTTCCTTTTTTCTTTTCTTTTTCATTCCCTTTTTTTTTTCTTTTTTTATAACTATTTTCTATTATTACTATATTTAATAACTATATTCTATTTTATTTATTATTTCTAATTAAAACTCTTTTCAATAATACAATAATTAGATATATTTATATACACATATATTCCCATATATATGTACATATAAATATATACACCTTAATAAATCAACACATACACACATAAATATATACATATATACATATATATAAATATATCATATAAACTTACACCCATACTATGTACTACACTCCTAATATTATGCATACATGTATTTTAGCAAAATTTTTTTTACATAAAACTAACATTAAATAAATTTAGTAAATTAGGGGGTTTTACAGCTCTCCTTATATAGGAGATGGATCTCCTATTTTGATAAGATGTAGGAAAATTTTAAAACCCCATAGATAGATTACTAGTAATCCAAATCAATTTAAAATTAAATCAAATCCAAATATGATCCAATTTTAATATGTACATAGATAATTCATATACATAAGTTACTAAATTAAATAAATAAAATATTAATTTAAAATTTCACACTAATTAAATTAAATATACTTTTCAAATTTACCATTAATTATTTATTTCAAAAATTACACTATTATTTAAAAATAAACTACTAAATAATTTCAAAATATATATATTGTATGAAATAATGTCATGCACCTCCTACACAAATAATATTTACATAAATATGCTTTTCTAGTATACCATTTTATAAGAATATTATTTATTATTATAACTGTATAAATAAAATGCTTTTTATAAATAAAATACATAAAATAATAAACTTGGAAATTTTGGTACGATAGCTAAAATAATTATTATATATGTTATTTTGAAACTATCGCCGATAATAAAATCAAAAACCATTTTTCTAAAAATATGTACCTCGCACATATTCGCACTCGACGAGTAAATACGAAAAACGTAAATTCTCGCATAACGTACAATACGACTACGTGACGTATAAATACAAAGAAAAAAAAAAGCAGTACTAAAAATATAGTAAGAATTTAGAGATTTTACATCTTACCCAACTTAAAAGAATTTTGTCCTCGAAATTTAGAAATTAGTAGGGGGTAAGAAGACACAAAGGGTATCGATAAGAAAATATGATCAAGTTATTGGGCGAGGCAAAGAAATAACGTTCAACATAAACATGCGATTAGTAAGTCGTAGCTTAGGTCATAGAAACAATATTACGGATAGGATTATGGATAAGGAATGAGGGTCATGAGTTTAAAGCTACAATTTAAAAGGTTAAGAGTTAACGTTAATCAAGATTATTATGCAATAAAGAATAGCATGGTATCAAGAGAAATAATTTAGGGATTTAGAAGATATGCCTTTTTGAGAGTAGGTTGATGGCACGATTAAGAGAACGAATTAAGTTCACACCTAAATTAAGCGATGATAGTAAATATAGGGCCGAGAAAAAGGACGGAAAATTTTAGAAGGAAGATATAGCAACATTGAGTGATAACAGTCATAATTGATAGGAAGGCTAGAGGAAGTTCTAGTATAACGCCTTCGTCCTTCTAAAATAGGGGAAGGCGAAAGCAGTAAGGAGTTCAAAGGCGATATTATCGAATACGAGTACGTGGTTCAAAGGCGACCGTATAATTTCAAAAGAATCGTCAAGGCATTCGTGGATGGCATTCTAGAGGCCAAGTTTTAATTTTGTCTCATCCACGTAGAACGATAAGTGAAAGTAAACCAAAGTGCACTCGGTTGATCAGACCTTCATGCACCAGTTCTGATTAGACAATATGTTAGTGAGCGGCCGCTCAATAGCATATTCTTTGATCAAGCTCGATAAAGAATTAGCTTGCAAATACTAGGCTATATTAGCATCATTAGTCAAGATGGTAAAAATATAGGCACATGAGGTTTTAGGTTGAAAGAAAGCAGAATTAGTTCAACTCCTTAAGTCTTTAAGTCATATCCTGTGTTGGTCTCCATACAGTCGTCCTACAGTCTTCTTGTCCAAGTCCTTGGTGTAGGAACGAAATCGTAAAGCAGAATACTCTAGGGGGTGAATAGAGTAGGCAGCAAAATATTGCTAATTAAAAATCTCATTAGCAATTAGATCACAGATATAAAAATAATCACAAAGTAAATGACAGTAATGAAAAAGTGATCAGAAGGCAAACGCAAATACCGAGATTTATACTGGTTTCCCTCTTATGAGGACTAGTCCAGTCGGAAGAACTCTAGCTTCCAGTTGAATCCACTATTGGAAAATTTTACAAGTTTTCTTACGAAGTCCTTGCAACTTCTACAGACGCGAGTTTTGATACGAAAAACTCGACCAACTTCAATTGTGAAGAGTTGTTTCTTCAATCAAGCCTCTGATTACAACCGCTCTGAAACTTCTAGACCGTACCGCACTGGCAAATCGACTAGAGGATTGTAACTGACTTGGGATTTGAAAATAAAAGCTTTTGAGAACTCTTTGGAGAAAATGTAAGCTTTAGAAAAGAAGAGATTGAAAGTGAATTGGTGTTTTTAAAATGATCGAAAATCCTTCTCTATTTATAGTTTTTCCAAAGACAGAATTCTGGCAGAATTCGGGCAGAACCCTGACAGAGCTCTTTGTGACAAACCGCAACTGAAGGGTGACCAAGTTAAAAATCAAACGTTCACATACGTTCAACTTGGCCGAACTCTGGCCGAACTATGCTAGGGTTCTGCCAGTTGATTTTGAGAAAAATAGTTTTGGCTTTTTGAAAAGTCCTTCAGAAACTTTTTGTAAAATAGGTGTTTTTCAAAAACATAGGTCATTTTGAAAAGATAGGTCAGGTTTTCAAAAACGATTTTAGGATAGCCTATTTGCCAGTACGACTTGGTGTACAATGTATTCCTAGACTCAATAAAATAAAAAAAGTACATTGCTTTGAAGGAAATATATTTGGAGTGGCAAACAACTTCAGTCTTGAATATAGTATATATCCATCGTTGAGTAATGTCCAAAACGTCATAGATAAACATCTGAATTGACTTGCATTTATATCGAGACAGAGTTTGATCAATAATTAAAATCAGGTTTGACCATGACCAATGGGCCAACAATCTCTTCCATTTTGATAATTGACAAACCTTGCCGATATAACCTCTGAGTATGGATCAATTCAAAAATGTGTAATACCAGAGAAAAGAAAAAATTGTTCATAACCTGCATTCATGAAGATGTTAGATCCTATTTCTCCCCCGTTGTCACTTAGCAAAATAATTGCAAAAGAGAAAGCTCCCCCGCAATAAATGCATAAGTAACAAACAGTGAAGAAACACAAGAAATATATATAAAACATTCATCACAGGTATGGTATAAATAGTTTAGAAAAGATAATATATAAACAACACAGGTATGGTATTTGTCACAGGCAGTTTATATGGAAGCATAAAAAGAGAGATAATGCTATAATAAAGCTGAAACAAATAAAATGCTGAGCTGAATAAGTGAACTAAATGAAACATATACCAAACTGAAGCATAATAAAAATATATCTATGAAAAGTCACAGATAATAACGAAAATAAAGAGTACTGATAATATCTTGGAATGTCGGAGCATTTCCAAGTAAACATAAGACAAAATATCAGTCTCAATAAGAATAACATCTCAAAAATCATCATCCTCCTCATCATCGTCATCGGCTGCAGCGCCAGCATGTCTAGATGGACCAGCTCCAGAAGTACAGCTCCAGAAGTATGAGGAGTGGCACTAGAAGTACGATACCAATCGTAAGCGTTCCCTGGCTGGAACAGTGAGTGGACCGCCTCATCATCAATGCGGTAGCTACAAACAGAAGGGTCTCAAGTTAGAGAGCTAGCAGAGTGACCCGTCTGCACAAATCTCAGATCGGTGAAGGAGTTGGCAATAGCCTAGAACCGAGTCACTTTACGGAACTCATGTTCCCTGGAAGTGTCAACATAAAATGATTGCATATCTGATAGGTACTGATGAATACCCTCAAATGTCATAGGGTAGGACTGAGGAGGACCAGGTGCTGTGGGAGTAGGTGCAGGAGGAGGGTGCAATAGCTGGAGGAACAGTGGCAATGCTGCGATGAGAGAGTTTGAGGAACTTGGGCTCAGGGTCAACAGCACAATTGGATAAGTCAATTTTGAATCTCTGAAAGATGCGTGGGATGATCATCGCATAAGAGAGGTTGCGATCTCTTCCGCGACATCTACCCATCATCTGAATGATAGTCTTAGGGGCAGAAAAATGAATCCCCTTAAGAATGTGATATAGAGCAGAAAGCTCAAGTGCAGTGACATCATCTTTGGAAGTGGATTTTGGAAGTAAAGTGGAATAGATGACGCGATGTAATTCGTAGTTAAACAAGTTCAAATTATTGGCCTTGAACTTTCCAGGACGAGCACGTACGGGCGCACAAAGCTCATTCTTAAAACTAACGAGAGTCGTACCATCTGGGAAATCGAAATCAGTGATGTCATCGAGCGGGGCACCTTCGTTTGGAATACCAAGGATTTTTGCTAACGTTTCATCAGTAAACTCGATATCTATCCCTCCGACACGTATTCTCGTGGTAAAAGTGTCTAACACGAAATTACAGTAAATAATCTAATGGCATTAGTAGCTATAGGGAATTGTAAATAAACAAAGTGTTATAACCCTAATGCCTCAAAGTAAGGACGGTGGTCGGGAAAGATAGTCCATTTGATCGGAGATCCGGTACAAATAGTACGTATAATGAAATCGACATACCACAATAGGGCTTGGTCGGGAGTTTTAAAGTAAAACTCGTTCGATGCACCGTCATCCGATTGAACCGAAGAAAAGAGGGAATCCGTATGCGGATCCGAAGACGATGCCTCTTCACTGGCATTGGTCTTCTTTCTCTTGAAAGGATTGAATCCCTTAGGCATTCCATCCCAAAATCTAGAAACCCTAACAATTGAAAGTAGAGAAAAGAAGGAATTATACCTCCCGAGAATTGGATATGCTGTAGAGGACGAAATTCTTCGCATGAATCCAAGGTTTGGACGAAGATCTCCACGCGGATTGGAATAAGGAATGTGGAGACGAACTAGGGTTTAGGGGGCACGGTTGCTGCTATGTTGATGATGTTTGGAAGAATAAAGAAGAGGGAGCCTCGGGTTCTGACTGGTACATATATATACCCAGCCGAACTCTGGCCGAATTCGGACATAACTCGGGCTGAATTCGGACATAACTCGGACAGAATTCGCCAAGGGTTGCCTAGCTATATATATATATATATAAAAATAACAATGAGGCCACATCTTTTTCATTAATTTGTTTCAATTGTTTAATTTAGAGTTTAGTAATTTTAAATCTTAATCATAATATAATTAATATTATTTTATAAATTAATATTCTTTACTCAGCATATGTCTCAGATTAGCTGTAGGAGTACTGTCCCAGCTAACGAAGGTTCACCGGGGAACTCTTAAGTACCGTTTCGCTTCGGCCGTAGTCGTGGTGACAGACAGACTCTTTTTAGGCTTGTCTCGAAAACAATTATTGAGTATCGAATAAATTAATTAATAAAAAATTAATTAATATTATTGATATCTAAAATTCTTAATTTTTGACGTAAATAATTGAAACGATCTTCCGCTAGAGGTTTTATGAGTATGTCAACTAATTGATTCTGTGTGTCTATGTATACAAGGTCTATATCTCTATTTTGTTGATGATCTCTAAGAAAGTGATGCCTAATCTCGATATGTTTAGTACGAGAGTGACATACTGGATTCTTAGTCAAATTAGTATAACTAGTGTTGTCACAGAAAATGGGTATGTGTGTAAAATACAATCCACAGTCTTCTAAAGTTTGCTTCATCCACAAAATTTATGCACAACAACGTCCTGCGGCGATATACTCAGCCTCGGTTGTTGATAATGCAACAGAATTTTGCTTCTTACTAAACCAAGAGACTAGAGCTTTTCCTAGAAAATAACATGTGCCGCTAGTGCTTTTTCTATCTACTTTGCATCCGGCAAAATCAGCATCAAAATAACCGGTCAGGTCAAACGATATGGTTTTGGGATACCATAAGCCGACAGAAGAAGTGCCTTTAAGGTATCGGAAGATACGCTTAACTGCGCACAGATGTGATTCCTTAGGGTTAGCTTGAAAGCGTGCACATAAGCCAGCACTAAACATAATGTCTGGTCGACTAGCAGTTAAATATAGCAAGCTACCGATCATACCTCGATACTTACGTATGTCGACGGGTTTGCCTTGTTCATCAATATCAAGCCTGGTTGAGGTCGCCATTAAAGTGCTAAGTGGCTTTTCTGCTTTCATGTCGAACTTCTTTAACAGATCCTTTGTGTACTTTGCTTGATTTATGAACGTCCCATTGTTGGTTTGTTTGATTTGCAGTCCGAAAAAGAATTTCAGCTCTCCCATCATGCTCATCTCAAACTCATTCTGCATACACTTTGAAAATTCTTGACAAAGAGATTCATCAGTAGATCCAAAAATAATATCATCTACATAGACTTGAATCAAAAGAATATTGTTATTCAAAGATTTTATAAATAATGTAGTGTCAAGCTTTCCCTTTGAAAACCCGTTATCAAGTAAAAAAGAGCTTAGATGATCGTACCAAGCACGAGGGGCTTGTTTCAAACCGTATAAAGTTTTCTTTAACTTGAAAACATATTCAGGAAATTTGAAATCAGTAAAATCGGGAGGTTGAGCTATATAAACTTCTTCTTTTATAAAACTATTTAAAAATGCGCTTTTGACATCCATTTAAAATAACTTAAAATTATGAAAACATGCAAATGCACATATCATGCAAATGGATTCTAATCTCGCAACTGGGGCATAAGTCTCATCATAGTCGATACCTTCTTCTTGATTGTATCCTTGAGCTACGAGTCGAGCCTTATTACGAGTCACTAAACCATTCTCGTTCAGTTTGTTTCGGAATACCCATCGGGTGCCAATGACCGGATGATTAATGGGCTTGGGAACAAGTTCCCAAACTTGATTCCGTTTGAATTGGTTTAATTCCTCTTGCATAGCATCTAACCAAAAATTATCACTACATGCTTCTTCAGTATTTTTGGGTTCAAACTGCAAAACAAAAGCAACACAAAAAGCTATATCTTTATTAGAGGAACGAGTACTTACACCCTTGGTAATCTCACCAATTACCAAGTCCTTTGGATGATCAGCCAAGAATCTCATCTCTTTTGGTGTAGTCTCAGGATTGCTAGTTCCGGCTTCTTTGCTTGAAAGTTCATCTGATGCTTGATGTGATGGTTCTGCATCTCTGTGTGAAGGGGCTAGTGGCATACAAGAAGAGCCCGTGCCACCTAAAGAGGAGAGCACGGTGGCGCCGACCGTGCCAGGAATGTGCAGCGCGCTGACAAAGGAGGGAATGCAACCCGCAGGTAACAAGGGGTTGAAGTTCGGAAAGACGGAGACGATGGCCGGCGCAACCGGGGCCGCCGGGAAATAGGGGCGGGAGGAGGGCCATGAAGGCTAGGAGGCGCAAGCGCCTGGGTGGCGCGAGAGACTCAAAATTCAGGTAGCGCCATGGGCACGAACCCGCAAGATGGCTGCACTAGGGAGGGATAGCCTTGGCAAGCTAGTGGCGCCGAGTACGGGAGCCCGCATGAGGGCTACGGCAAAGAATGGGTGGTGCCATAAAGAGGCTTAGCGGAAACCAAGGCTACGCCAAGAGAAGCCTCGATGCCAACGACTAGGCGGTCAACAAAAGAGCACGGCTCACTGCTCGAGAGGGGGGATGGCACACTGCCTGAGAGGGATAGGTCCACCAGCAGAGCCTCGGGTGACACGTGAGCGACGAGGCTGGACCGCTGCAAGGAAGAGGCCTACGAGGAGGAGGGGAGGGGATCAAGGGCTTCCACAGAAGCGGCAGAGAGCCAGGCTAATCTGGCCAGGGAGTCATCGAACTGAGGAGATGAACGGGGAGCCGGTAGCCCGATGCCCACCAGAGCTAGCTAGAAGGCAGACCAGGCTAGAGGCAGCGGCTGGCCGCCGGGGGTGGCCCCGGCCATGGAGGAAACCACAGAGGAGCATGGAGGAGGTCCGGAGACGGTGGCAAGGAACAGAAGAAGGAGGGATAAGCCCGCACGAGGGCGGCTAGCCGGCCAGAGGTCCAGGCCTGGCGACCGAATATGCGGGAGGCAGGGAGCTCCGAAAGAGAGAAATATTATATATATATATATATATATATATATATATATATATATATATATATATATATATATATATATATATATATATATATATATATATATATATATATATTCACATCAAATATTTTTTTTCACATGCTTATAATTATTTTATTTGACGTGAATATATTGAAGAAAAGGTACTTTATTCAAATTACTACAAATATAGTATACAAACTTGACTCCCTCTTATTTCCAGTATAATATAACATAATCAGAGACTCCCAGCCATCTCGCCTCCTTCACTACTATGTATTGCCTTCCTCCATGATCTTTAAATCATGGTTTATATTATGAACCATCCCTGTGCAAGAGGATACTCTTCCTTCGAACATCCTTCTATTACGTTCCCTCCTGACATGCCATACTACTGACAGAAGCCTAAGCCGTCCTTTGCGATAGGTCTCCTCTCCTTTTACTCGCAGCCCTCTAATATTATCCAACTCGGTCATAAGCCCTTCGCTTCTTTCTCCTCCTATTCCCGGCTGACTTCGGAAGGAAGACCAGATTCCACCTGATACCTGACAAAAGAAGAACAAATGGTCCCGTGTCTCCTCCTCCACTCCACACAGAGCACATAAAGCATTCAGGATTTGTACTCCGAATCTTACAAGTCTTGACTTGGTTAAAAGTCTATCCCGTATTGCCTTGAACAAACATAGTTTGAATTTGACAGCATCACCTTTGATCCACACAACCTCAGCCCAACTCACCTTCGGGTACACCTCCCTTAGCTTCTCGTATGCTTGCGCGTGCAAAAATCTTCCAGTCGGTGACCCATCCCACAGCCACCTATCATCTTCCAATCCGTTATTTATACTCACAGCATGTATTTCCTCGCCGTACCACTGAGTGAGATGCCTGTCCGATAAACTCCACCTTTCATTCGATATGATACTGCTAACTGCTTCTTTTCTCCCTATTAATTCGAAGGTTGGCTACCCCAGCCTATCAATAAAGCTTACCATATTAAGCCATGGGTCCTTCCATAGATGGGTCGAGCGGCCACTATGGATTTTCCTACTGATACTCGCTTTAAGAATAGATCTTTAGGATAGGATTGTCTTAAAAGGTCATGAGTAATTGTTGTTCCTTTTTATAACCCAAAAATTTTCGACGAATGTGTACCTCCCCCTCATCCATGTAGCCCATATCGAGTTCCCCTTAATAAACCTCTAAGCCAGTTTTAGAGAAGCTACTTCCCGTAATGTCTTCATGGATCGCAGCCCTGTGCCTCCTTTCTCCTTTGTCTGACAGAGTTCGTCCCGAGAAATTGCATGCATTCCTCCTCTCCACACAAAATTCGCACATAGCCCCTCGATTTCCTTTATGAAATCACGCGGTATAATGACAGCTTGCATCCAGTATGCCATAATAGCCCAGATGACTGAGCGCACCCGCTCAATTCGACCTCCGAAAGAAAGTAGTTGTGCTTGCCATCCTTCTAGTCTACCTTGTGCGTAATTAACCAGCCCCATGTACTCCGCGTTGCTTGCATAGTTGGTTGATAACGGGTTCCCAAGGTACCTCACTGGGAGTTGACTTCGTTCCATCCCGAGTAGCGCTGTCCACATTTTTGTCCGCGGGCAATCCTTATTAAAGAACACCTGAGATTTCTCTTTATTTAGAGACAACCCCGTACTCCTCCTGAATAGCTCGAGTATCCACAACAGTAATGAGATACCTCTCTCGGAAGGCTCTATGAATACCAATAGGTCGTCTGCATAAATAAGATAGGAAACAACAGGAAAGATTCTACGGAACAGCGGAGTGATATTTGTAGGCCTTTAAAAATGACAGTCACGCTGAGTTGATCAGGACAGAGTCAAAAGTCACGCTCAGTTGATCCAGACAATATTTACAAATCACGCTGGGGAGACAGCTCATCATTTGTCAGAGAGTAATTATGACTGACAACACAACAGTCGAAGAATGTCTCTTCGTATGCCACGTATGCACAGAATTCGAGAGATCACAGCCGTCTATTGCGTGATTTTCGAAATCTTCTTCAGCAAGACTCAACCTTTGTCAAGTTGGCGTACCAAAAGAGCTTCTTCTCATTTAATGTGACTGACAAAAAGCAATCACTACCAGAGATTTTGTGTCAGTCGAGGCACGCTGAATCATGACAGCTGGCAGTTCTATCCCAAATCTGCGTGTATTCTGAAGTTTTCTTCCTCAAGTCTGCGTGGATTCTGAAGTTTTCTTCATCAAGTCTGCATGGATTCTGAAGCTTCTTGCCCCAAGTTTGTGTGGATTTTGAAGCTTTCTACCCCGAGTCTGCGTGGATTTCGTCTTCAACAAATCTGCGTGGATTTTATCAAATTGGAGTACGTGGCAGCCATGCCACTGATCTCTCGCCTGCGTGTCCTGTAACTTGCACACGACTCATGCATGATTGCCATGTGTCCAACAGTTACAGGCCACGTCCAGTAACTGCTCACAACCTTGCGTATGTTAAATCCTGCGTGATTTTCAACTAAGCACAGGCTGTGAAGACAGTTATCTTTTCAGTTATTATTTTTGACTCTATAAATAGAGTTCTTTTTCTCATTCATTGTACGGATACATAGTTATCTACTGTCAAAATTTTGAGAGCTTTTCTTCTTCACATAGTCCAAGGGATAAAGTGATCGTCTTCTAGATCAGATTCCCACAGTTGTAATTTTCCCAGATACACAATAAATAAAGGAATTTATTTATGAAAAACAAATTGGCGACTCTGCTGGGGAAAACCATCTCCTCTTCTGAGATGGCAACAACTCAATGCGATACTTCGTCAATTGGCTCGACGAAGAAGGTGATGACGATCCAATTCGATCAACTCGCCTATGAAGAAATGCAGCAGGCTAAGAGTGGTAAGCCCACTACAGCCTCCATCATCACTGCCAAGTCGAAGGGACACTCTATCTATGTCCCTAAGAATCATTTGGCAGCCAATAGTGAAGTCTCTGCCATAGTGTCTGCTCCTAACACTGGCAAGAACTCTACTGCAAGCACGCACACTCTTGTGCGCTCGAAGATGACAGCAATCAAAGATCACGCTAACAGTACTGGCTCCTTAGCCAAATCTGTTCCAGTGTGTGTCTCAAAAGTTGAAAGTCACGCTGACAACACTAGTTCCTTAGCCAAATCTGTTCCAGCGTGCAATTTCAACCTCAAAAGTTACGCTAACAATACTGGCTCCTTAGCCAAATCTATTCCAGCGTGTATTTCCAAAGTCAAAAGTCACGCCAACAGCACTGATTCTTTAACCAAGCCTGTTTCAGCGTGTATTTCATCTAAGAAGAATAGCTCTTTAGCTATCTCTTCCTCTTTGCCAAGTTCTACCAGAACTGGGGGTGGTCTTCCACACAAAGTCCCTTCGAAAAGAAATAACTCTTTAGTTGTTTCTTCTGCTCCTGTAGTTTTTACTTCAGGAACAGCTTTGACTGACAATTTTGTTAGTCAAAGAAAAGGAGATGGTCTTTTGACTACTCTTCCTTCTGGACATTCTATGTCTCAAAACTTGAATGAGTCTAAGAAGAAACATTCCTTAATGTTTTCTTCTATGACTTCTTCGAATTGGGCACAGAATTTGTCTAGAAAAGGTCTGTTACCAACTCCTAATCAAGGGGGTGGTTCAACTCTTCCTTCTCTGCAAATATCCAGATCAATGGAAGGAAAAACTCCATGTGTCCAAAACCAATGTGTTACCTCCAACTGATCTAAGAACAAAAATTAACACTTCTGGTGTTAAGAAACCATACCAGTTGGAAACAAGGATAAGAGATCCAGATGCAGAATATGCAAGAAACTATGTGGCTCATATTAATCATTCTCTATATAATCAAGAGCCGTCAAGACCCAAGAACAGGAAATATACTCCTCAATCTTCACAAACAGATTTACGAGAACATCTTCAACAGAAGAGAAGAAGTGATTCTGTGTCAAAGGACCATGCTGAATGTGACTTCTATCCAAGAGTCATAATTTAATGCAAATGTCAATCAATGGCTCATGATCATGTTGATCATGAATGTGACTTCCAGCCAAGAGTCACAATGTAATGTAGATGTCAAACAAAACGACAATCTGTCTTCAATCGGATTCAGTGTGAACCTATGCCTGATGAAGATGAGCCTTTGTTTGCTTTTGTCAATATGACCTCTCGGGATGCTGGAGGTAGAGTTGATAGTCCAGATGGAGTATATAGAAATACCAGAGCAAGAGTCCTAGCCTCTAGTCAAAGAAATTTGATCTCTGAAGATGATTCTGAATTCCTTGGAGAATCTAATTTCCCACATCTTCCTACTGGGGGTAGTTCTCCTATAATTGACTTTGATGCACAAAGCAATGATTCAGAACAAACAACATCTACCAGTTCATCAATAATTCCTCGTACAGTCATGACTTATATGGTTGATGGGAATACTGATGAACCTTCTTCTTCCTTGACTCCTCAAGATCAAAGAATTGCTTCTTTGGAACAACAAATGAAGTCTATGGCTGATACTATGAAGTCGATGTATGAACTCATGGCAACACAGATACAAAATCGACAGACTGTACCAGATGCCATACCAACTGACACTGATATGAGTCCAGTACAAGTTTCTCCAGCAGTACAATCCAATACTCCTGGACCAGCTCAACCAAACCCTAGTCTCTCTGGAGCTGGGGGTAGTACTTACAATGTTGTTCCTCATCCCAACTATTCTCTACAAGTTACAACTCCACAATCTTTCGGAGTTGTTAATGAAGAATTGAGGAATCTTAAAACTCAATTCGAGGCATTCAAACAGAAGGATGGTTTACAAAGGTTAGGCATCAAACAACCTTATCCGATAGAATGGAAGCAAGTATCGTATCCTCCTAAATATAAGCCTCCTACTATCTCATTCTATGATGGAACCACTTCTCCAAGTCAGTTCATTAATCACTTTGAAGTGATGACTGATCAGCTGCAACCAAGCGACGCCCTCCTTACTCGGGTGTTTGTTGGATGTCTCAAGGGAACGGCTTATGAATGGTATAGAAGTCTCCCTGATGGGAGCATTACCTCATTTTTCGGTTTCAAACAGATGTTTCTTGAACAGTTCTATGAAGGGCTCAATGACATGACTATGTCTGCTCTTATTAGAATCAAGCAGAAAAATAATGAAACTACAGAAGAGTACATTGAACGGTTTCGAAGAGAAGCTCTGAAGATGCCTCTTGGAACTCCTGATGCTGTCACCATCGACACATACAAATCAAACTTATTGCCAATCATCAGCATGTGGACAGGATCCACTCAATTCCAAGACTGGCCTTCTTTCATAGTTAGTGCCAAGGCCGCAGAAATTAGTGATGAAACCTTCAAAGGTTTAGGAGTGCAGATGACTCCTAAAGAAACAGGTCAAGGTACTAACAATAAAAACAATGCTCGCAAGGGAAAAGAAACTCTTGAAGTTAATCTTCAGAGCAAAGATGCATCAACTGTTCAAACCTCTTCTACAACTCAACAACCAAGAACACCTCACCCCAAAGAAGAACATTCTTTCGATGACGACGATGTCCTTGGTATCTTTGAATATCTGCTGAAAGGTAATAAGATACAATTACCTGAGATCAAGAAACCTGATGAAGCTGGTAAAACAGATCATCCCAAATACTGCCCATATCATAGAATGCTGGGTCATACAATTCGTACATGTTATGTACTGAAAGGAAAGATCCAAGAAATAATTAAATCTGGAGCTATCTCTCTTACTCCAAAAGAGAAGACCGTCACCTCCAACGTCGTCTCTATGCAATTCGGAGATTTCCCTCCTCAACTCCTTGAAAGTGGGATTGTTCCTATTCCCAAGGCAACTTTTGACATAGTGAATCTTCTTCCTCCACGGTCTGAAGGATTAGTGCCAATCACTTTGGAAACTGGAGAAATCATGTGGATCCATCCTGATCTAGTGGCAGATTTTGAATCGTCTTCTCCTCAAAAGACTACTTCTCGAAAGTCCAAGAAGGCTGGAAAGATTAAATCATGTCATATGACTTCTCTTGGATCTATTCCTGACACAGAGCCAAAAGAAAAAGAAGAAGCACTTGTTAGTGCTACTCGAACGGGGAAACCTTATCTAAAGGATTATTCCAAAAATCCTGAGGATCCTCTTGATATCCCTCCAGCTGATAAAGATGCTTCTAATGTTCCTCCTGAAGAAGAATCATCCACTGAACATGTTCCTCCTAAGCCTACAGCTCTGGAGAAAGGCAAACAACAGGCTCGGTTTGATAAGCCAATCAAGAAGTCCTCTCCTCTTGGACTTCAGAAGCCTTATAATTTTGACATTTTAGCTCAGCTTGCTAATACTGCAGCTAGAATGTCCCTCTTTGAACTTCTACGTCTTTCCAAAGAGACTCGGAAGACATTAAGTGAAGCACTTCTACAAGCTGACTCTTGTCTTGCACAATTGAAGAAGCCAGATGCAGAACCTGCCACTTGCTTACATTGCAACAGTGTATTAGAAATTATCCCAAATATCACCTTTACACAAGACGATATGCTATTGGAGGATAATCGACATGATCGGCCTCTCTGCTATACCGGTTATATCGATACAATGAAGATAGATCGTATCCTCATTGATCCAGGGTCTGCTATAAGCATAATGCCAAAGAGTCTGTTGGATGAACTAAAAATCCCTCTTCACAAGCTCTCTAAGACGGTTACTACTATCCTGGGATTCAATCAAAGCCGAAGCGAACCTTTGGGAAAGATTCATCTGAAGCTTCAGATAGGCGATTTCAGATCCAAAGTCACTTTCTATGTGATTGAGATCGTGGGATCCTATAATCTTCTTCTGGGGAGGCCCTTTCTTCATGAAAATAATGTGGTGTCTTCTACTCTTCATCAGTGTTTTAAATACACTGATAGCAATGGAAGAGTACAAAAAGAAGTTGCTGATATAAATCCCTTCCATGGGGTTGAAGCTTATTTCAATGATTCCCGAATGTACAAAGAAGAGTATACAAGGGTTATACAAGCTATGGAGAAAGAGGATTCACAAAGTGAGACCTTAATAATTTCTGTTAAAGGTCGAACTATTCAGCAACAATCTCCCAAACTCTCTGAAGAAGGTTCTTTCATCATTCCGGTGAGTGGACGGATTTCTTCGTTACCTCAGTCGTTTGCTCAAGACACAATAATTATTCCTGTCAGTGGGCGTACCGTAATTCCTGCATCTCCACATATGAAACAGGATACTCTGCTAATTTCAGTTGGAGGGCGGATTATTCTTCCATCTCAAACTTTAAGGGAGCTTACCTCTTCTGAGCCATTTGTTATCGATCTTAATCGAAACAACGCTTCTTCTCGTTCTTCTTCTCCCCCTTTAGTCATTGACTTGGCTAAAATCTCTAAGGCTCAGCCTTCTCCCAATGTAAATACTGCTGCTTTTACATTTAATGAAAAGTCTCCATCTTTGCAGTATGCTGATGTGTGTAATTATGTTCATAGTTATTTACATTTGTTAGATGACTTGAACGCAATAACCATAGGGGTTGTACAGACTGTTCATACAGATGTATCCCTAGAACCTGTACAATCTTCATACTTTTTAGTTCCCAGCAGAAAGCCAGGAGACATTCTAATATTCTTCTATAAAGGGCCCCAAAGTCCTTCTGATTTAGAAGATGAAGACAAAAATGATGACACTGGAAGATTACAACTACGTCGTTATAGTCAGCAATCTAAAGACATCATCAAAAATATGGGCTATGACTTCAGGACTGGCCTCAATAGTGGAAAAGGAAGAAAAATGCCTGTTCGTATTCCTCCTCTGAAATATGAAAGGACGAAATGCGGACTGGGCTATATAGCTCCTACTCCTTTTATCAATATTATCCATGAAGATCCCGAGTCTGACGAAGATAAGAGATCTGATTCTTCTAGTACCACTTCTTGGGATTCTGATACAAGTATCGGAGACTTCTACTACAACATTCTGACTTCCAACATGGTTTGTATTGGCTGTTTTGAAAAAAAAAAGTGATTAATACTTGACGGTTCATCCGTTCATCTGACGGTTCGTCCGTTCATTAATACTTGACGGTTCATCCGTTCATCTGACGGTTCGCCCGTTCATTATAATCTGACGGTTAATCCGTTCATTCATCTAGTCTTTTGATTTCCAAGTCCAAAGATCATGAAAAATTGAGTTCAAAGATATTTTTATGTCTGAATTCTATTTTTTCCAATCAGTATTAAACTAAGATCATTTCTGGTTTAATATCATCTGATAGAATTACAAAGTTCGTTTGTATATTCTATTCTACTGAAATATGTCATGTATTATTTACCTCTGAACATATTTTCTAAGAATCTATCATTATCAAAACAGCAAAACCAGAAGTCAGATCAAGAACTTTCATTTGTTGTCATTTCATAATCAAAACATGGAATACAAGTGAAAGTGAAAATAAAAAGGATTCACTTGCTTGGAGTTATCAGCTCCCTAATACGATCTAGAACAACATTCAGTTTCTCTTTATGAGTTTTTCTAACTCTTTCTGCTGCTACAATTGTAACATTCTGTTCATCAAAAGTAATAATGGCAGACTGGCGACGGTTGGCTTCTTCAAACTGTTCCGCCTGCATCTGTTCCCGTTCTTTCTGAAGAATCTCACAACGTTCGGCTTCAAAGATATAAGCCGTAGCAACTTCAGCTTGTTCTGTTTCCATGACGGCAATGCGCTCTTGAAGACGAGCTAATTCTTCTTTCAATTTCTTCAATTCTTCAGTCTTGGATGCGTTGTCTTTTTCTAAAAACTCTACTCTTTGACGAGCAGCTAATATTTCTTCGCCCTTTTCTACTAATTTTTCAGTAGAAGAGGCAAGAAATGTTTCTAGAGCTGCCTGTTGGGACTGTACTTCATTCTCTAGTTGCTCAATCTCAGCTTCAATTAAAGATTGAATGTCCTCCTTCTTGGTCTCCCAGTATTTTCGGATAGTTACTTCTAACTCATCCAGGAGATGTTCAAAGAAGATGTACTGAGATGCGTAACCAGCATGTCGCAGCGCCATTAGTGGGAATTTGACCATAGTTCTGAGATCAGAAAAGGACATAGCTTCATCCTTCAAAAAACGTCTAGAATATGTATCTATATATGAATAAATGATTTCCGGATACATTCCCAGGGTTCTTGCTAGCCCAGTCTCAAATCCAGGAGTCGCTGTCATCATGGAAGAAGAAGCTTGAATATTCTCTATCCTCGGAACAGAAGTATGTGCGACAGGAAAAGTTGGCAAGTGTGAACTCTCTTCATCAGCATCAGCTTGGATAAGCGGAGCATGAGTTGAGCTCATTGCTGCAGCAGTTCCTACAATTAAAGAAAAATATGATTAGCATTTAAAGGAAGAGAAATAGCAGAAATAGAATCTGAAATAAAGCTTTACCTGGCTGAGGTTCATATTCGGTATGTGGAGGGAGTCTTGCTTCTTCTCGCAGCCGTTCCATGATTGTATCCGATACCTGCTTTATATGGCTGCTTCCAGCTCCAGAATTACTAGGTGCTAAAGCATTGTTCGGTGACTGAACAGGTTCAGGGCTAAGTTCCATTCTGTTCCCTTTCACTTTATCTTCATCATAAGGAGTCGAAGTGCCAGCATGCCAGTCTTCTCTTCCTTCAGCTTCTTCTTCTTCTTCATCCTCAGGATGAACTTCTGATTCAGAGTCAATGATATTCACATCTTCATGAATCTCTGGAACAGTGACGATAGCAAGCTCAGTGTTAGTTGTCGGTTCAGTCGTCTCTGGAATATCGGTCCGAAGAATAATGTCCTGACAAACATTCTTCAATAGATCATCAGCAGCTGATAGCTCAGACGCCGGCACGTCTTCATTGCCTCTGGTCACAGAAATGTTTTCTTCAGCTTGAGTTTCAGGAACTTCTGGCTGTTCTGAAACTTTTTCTAGAGCTGGTTCCTCTTCAGAGTAATTAATCTGATCATCTAGTGCTTGAATGACGCCTTCAGTCCCATGCTCAAATGGGATTATCCTCATCTCTAAGGGTTCAATAGCTACTCCACTTGTGGTTGGAGCAGTTTTTTTCCTGAGCATGAACAGACTCTACTTCAGTCTGTTCAGTTGAAGCTGTTGCAAGGTAAATATTATCAGACTCAGTCTTCTCAGAAGAAGCTGCTTCATTGATTTCCGACAAAGTTCCTCCACTCATGATCGTCTCTAGGAGTTTATTGCCCTTAATTTTGCTGACAGACTTCTTAACATACTTCCCTCTTGACCTCCTTATCAAAGGAGCGTCATCTTCATCAGTCTCTTCATCCTTATCAGCGGCATCGTCTTCATCAACTGAGATACCGCCCAAAGATGAAGTAGCGGTCACCGAGACCCCTTTCTTCTTGTTCTTGGATGTTTGAGACCTAGTACTCCTCTTGGAGATGGTCTCAGATTCGTCACTTCTCTTCCTCTTAGAAAGAGATATAAATATAGAAGGAAGAACCTCGTCAGGAAAATTTCCTTCCTGGAATAATTTATAGGGAGGATCAACTTCTGTTGTCTCATCCTCGGGTTCTGAAGGAAAGTGTTGAATAATAATTCTCCTCTTCGACCTCTTCGATGGAGCCAGATCATCCTCTGCAACAAAGGTCTTCAGATTGAAACTTGGCCTGAAAGTGCTCGATGACACATAGAAGCGAGCATACGTATAAAGCATCTTTGGCCCCGAGCTAGACAAAGGATTAGGCATAGAAAATACGACCTTTGTATCTCTAGCCGCAAAATATCTCCAAGCTCGAGCTCCGTCGATGAGTCCTCCACGAGCAGATAGACAAGTAGTGGCATTCCCAACGTGGAGTTGGTCATACCCAAATTGTCTGACAAAACGGCTTGGTAAATATGGCTCCAGATATGCCATTTCTTCGTGACGGTATACTAGATGAGAAGGACGGATCTTCTGTAACCATTGGAAGGCTACATCATCTAGCCGGTTTCCCATATCTCCGTCAATCATATTTAAGGGCATACTCTCATAGCCCGATGGTGGAGGGACACATTGGATAGACCAATGTGATGCCCTATTCAAGACATTTCTGCATTCTGGGAGGGTGTGAACCTTCCAGAACGTCTCTCCAGAGTACCTCTCCAGAAAAAGACTACTACTTCCTCCTGCCCCTGGAGGTATCAGACCATCATGATGAAGGAGAAGCCAACCATAAAGATACGTGAAGGGCATCTCTATCCTTGGGAATTCTTCAGTCATCATCCTCTGAGCAGACAGCATGCTAGTGACGAAATTCCGGAGACCTGCATTCAGCCTACAGGTCATCGCCGATAACAAATCCAGCTTGTAACCATACACAAGGCGCACCGCTGCAAAGATAACACCTCTGTGTATCCTGTCCAAAGAGCTGGAGCCAGGAATGATGAATCTTCTTAACCACAGGGATAGGAATTCGGCCAGATGACCGTTCCTTGACAGACTCTTTTCGCTCTGTCTAACATAAGAGCTGAAAGTGGTTTCAGCTTTGAACTCGTACCAGTCTTCAGTAATAGTGAAATCTTTGCAATCATATTTCTCCAGCAAATAAGTGATTTCACTTTCAGAAAGAGGTTTGAAGTTGCTAATCTGATACCACCTCTTCTCATTTATTTTCTTTTCATCCTTTTCACGGTTCATGAAAAGGTAGGACATCCACTTCTGAATGTGGTTGCCAGCTTCATCCTTGGAACCCTTGTAATATAGAGTACATGTGCCAAAATGGCACATCATCTCTTCAAATAGATGGACCATCTCTGGGTTCTTCTCTGACAGAAAGTTCAGTTCCTCTGTCGTAGGAACATATTCCTCATACGGCAGCGAGCCTGAAGGCAGGTATGAGATGTATTCCATCTCATGAAGGGCGAAGCCCATCTCTCCTTTCGGAGTCATAAAGGTCTCCGTCCTGTGATTGTATCTCTCAACCAAAGCCAGGAATAGGAAGGGGTTAGGCTTGAAGCCGTAGGATGAATTGACGACGGCATTATAGAGATTTATCTTCTTCAGTTCAGTCGCGAAATTCTCCAAAGCCCAGTTGACCAAAGTCTTCCATCTTACATTCTCCTGATTCATTAGGCCATTCATCCTCGGCGTCGAGTCGGTGGGATAGAATGCATTCTTGTTAGACATGAATTCATTTATGAAAATGGGCATCCTGAATGGCATCAATATGGCTGAATCTTCAGGTGGTATGCATCCAGGCTTCAAACCCCGAAATACTGATACATGATCCTCCGGGGCACTGAAAAATCCCTCTTTCCTGTAAATAATACGGCTTGCCTTCGCCTGCTGATATTCTGTCAAATACCAGGACATCTTTCTCGGGTAGCTGGCATGCATAAGTCTCATAATTGATAAGCCCCGGGAAACCTTTGGCCAGTACATGGGTTGTTTCACATCCCCCTCAAAGCAGAAACATACCTTCTCCCTGATGCCCTTCGACTGAGATTTTTGTGCTATAGCATCTCCGAACAAGAATGCTGGTTTTTTATGGGATACCAGATCCAGACTCTAGAAAGGTTGTCCATTCATCAAGCAGAGTAAAGTTGTGTATTCTTGATTGGGCAACAGTGATAGTCTTGCTTCAGGAAGATCAAAATGAGGGAATGTTATATGAGATAGATCATGCTTAAATGAAATACTCAAGCACCCCTCAAAATCTGCTTCTTCGCTTTGGATGTTCACTACAGAAAATGACAAGAAGACAAAGTCAGATATACCTATGTCTATGCGTGTATTACGGTATTTGAAGAAAAATTTAAAAGTCACGCAGACTCCACATGGATATATTACTGTGACATGCTGAGTGATTTATTCACGCGGATGATTAATTCACGCAAAGCTCAGACAGATTAGGATGAAAGTCACGCATCATTTGCCAGAATCATATTTTGACAAAAACACGCTGACAGATCAAAACTAATCTATCCAGAAGATGACTCTCAGAAGTCTGCGTGAATAATTCAACATTGACATCTCTGTCAACATATGAAAAATCACGCAGCGTCATCCTGAAAGTTGCGTGACTATTTCAACATGGACATTTCTGCCAACGTGAAAAGTCATACAGAATTATGAGAACCATGCTCCTTTGCGTGAAACACAGAGCTTCGTAAACACGAAGATGTGAAGTATGGCCGACCCTAAAGAGGGGGCATACTTTATTAAATATCCTTTGCCCTAAGGAGGGGGGATATATTTCTGAAGTTTAATATCTTAAAATCCTATGTGGAGTTCATCTTCATCGTCTTCGACAGTTTGTGTTCTCCCATCACTTACGATGCATAGGAGCTCGCGGGACTTCTTGTCGAGGAAGTCTGTCAGTTGTGGCACACGACGAAGTCGCAGGGGCTTTCCCCTTGGCATGAGCATCAGCTTTTTTGGGAGCCATTGCTGCTGAAAAAGTAAAAGAAGAAGTCGGAGAGGAAGGAGTTCGTCGGAGAAGATGAAGTTCTCTTCTGTGGGTTCTCTCTTTCAAATGCAAGTAAAGAAGGAAAAAAGTAATCTATGGCTTATTTATAGGCTTATGAAGAATTCCAAACGGCCCATCATGATTTGCCTCGATTTAGGAGATTGATACGGGATCTTAACTGCACAGAATCCCAACAGTCCAATCATTCAGGAATAAAAATCTTTTTAAAGTCATCACAGCGTGACTGATTTCATTTTATCATCTTATTTTCAAAGTATTTCGAAAATTTTGAAGTCTTTTCAATTTTTCAAAAACTTTAAAGGGGGTCTTGTAGGCCTTTAAAAATGACAGTCACGCTGAGTTGATCAGGACAGAGTCAAAAGTCACGCTCAGTTGATCCAGACAATATTTACAAATCATGCTGGGGAGACAGCTCATCATTTGTCAGAGAGTAATTATGACTGACAATACAACAGTCGAAGAATGTCTCTTCGTATGCCACGTATGCACAGAATTCGAGAGATCACAGCCGTCTATTGCGTGATTTTTGAAATCTTCTTCAGCAAGACTCAACCTTTGTCAAGTTGGCGTACCAAAAGAGCTTCTTGTCATTTAATGTGACTGACAAAAAGCAATCACTACCAGAGATTTTGTGTCAGTCGAGGCACGCTGAATCAAGACAGCTGGCAGTTCTATCCCAAATCTGCGTGTATTCTAAAGTTTTCTTCCTCAAGTCTGCGTGGATTCTGAAGTTTTCTTCAACAAGTCTGCGTGGATTCTGAAGCTTCTTGCCCCAAGTTTGCATGGATTTTGAAGCTTTCTACCCCGAGTCTGCGTGGATTTCGTTTTCAACAAATCTGCGTAGATTTTATCAAATTGGAGTACGTGGCAGCCATGCCACTGATCTCTCGCCTGCGTGTTCTGTAACTTGCACACGACTCATGCATGATTGCCATGTGTCCAACAGTTACAGGCCACGTCCAGTAACTGCTCACAACCTTGCGTATGTTAAATCCTGCATGATTTTCAACTAAGCACAGGCTGTGAAGACAGTTATCTTTTTAGTTATTATTTTTGACTCTATAAATAGAGTTCTTTTTCTCATTTATTGTACGGATACATAGTTATCTACTGTCAAAATTTTGAGAGCTTTTCTTCTTCGCATAGTCCAAGGGATAAAGTGATCGTCTTCTAGATCAGATTCCCACAGTTGTAATTTTCCCAGATACACAATAAATAAAGGAATTTATTTATGGAAAACAATATTCTTTTAATAAACCTCTACATCTATCAAGCAGGTAAAAAATTCCATAACTATAGTAAATAGGTACGGGGAAAGATGATCGCCCTGTCAAAGACCTCTTTTGCTACCAAAGAATCCAGTCGGCTTCCCATTTATAAGTATAGATTAGGACGGTGTGGATATGCATTCCTCGATACGCTCCACCCACCACTGATCGAATCCCAACTCAGCTAGTATTTTGCATACGAACTTCCTATTAACGGAGTCTTACGCCTTTCTTAGATCCAACTTTATGCATCCTTTACGCCCCCCCAGGTTTGTTGAAATCTTTGACCAGTTCGTGGGCGAGCAGACAGTTATCCGCGATACAGCATCCTTTGATGAAGGCCGCTTGATTCGTCGTTATGAGCCCCTGCATAATATCTTGTATCCTGTTACATATTAGATAAGTAATGATTTTATAAATAAAATTGCAACATGCAATTGGTCTGAAATCACCCAGATCATTGGCTCCTTCTTTTTTTGGGAATAAGCACCAGGAAAGTGTGACTCAGTTCCCGGATTAGACGTCCTGTTTCGAAGAAATTGTCTACCACACGAAGCACCATGCCCATAAGTTGATGCCAGTGTTTCCTATAGAATGCTACGTTGAATCCGTCCGGTCCCGGAGTCTTATTTGGGTAAGCTCTTTTAACCACCTGCTCCACTTCTTCCATCGTCATTCTTTTCTGAAGCCTCACGTTCCCTTCCACAGTAACAATTCTCTTGCAAACAATATCTGGAAGCTCCTCCTCTTCCTCATCCGGATTAAAGAGCCTCTCGTAGTACTCAATTGTTGCTGATTGGATTTGCTCCGTTCGAGTGACAACATTACCATCTTGATCCAGGAGAGCAACTAGGGAATTTCTGTTCTGTCGAGCTTTGATGGTTGCATGGAAGAATTTACTGCATCGATCGCCATCCTTGAGCCAATCACATTTCGTGCATTGCTTCAAATGAACCTCGTCAATGAACCTGAGCTTGCGCACTTCTTCTTGTAATGTCAGTTCTACAGCCGCCTTCTCCGGATCGAGTGGGGAGGCGTTGAGTTGGTCTTGGATCATCTGTAAACAAGCTTCCTTCTCCACCAACGCCTGGAGAGGCCTCGCCTTATTCCATCTCCGAAATTCGGCTTTAACCGACTTCAGCTTCCTGAGGAGGCAATACTGTGGAGTGCCCGTGACCGATGTCGCTAGTCCCCTTTCGACCACCTCCGAGTATCCATCCTCCAGCGCCCACGCATTTGAATATCTGAACGGCTTTTGAACACCCTTGTGAGAGGAGGCCATATGGACTAAAATAGGTGAGTGATCGCTTGTACCCCTGGGCAGCCCCTCCGTCCGAGCATTAGGAAACATGTCTAGCCATCGATTATTCCCAAGAGCTCTATCAAGTTGACAGAGAACTCGGTTAATAGTAGAACTATTGTTCCATGTCCAAACGTGGCCCGTTCTCTCGAAGCACATTAGCTCTGATCCCAGAAGGCATCTCTGAAAGTTGGCTAGGATATAGGAGGGTGTTGGCCCATTGGTTATAGTCAACCTGATTTTAATAATTGATCAAAACTCTGTCTGGATATACGAAGCTTGTTGGGACATCTCAGCTCCTTGGACATAAGCAAGATTGGATATTCACTCCGTTCAAGACTGAAGATCTGTTTGCCTACTTGAGTCTGTACTTCCTATGCAATGTAATTTTTTATTTTATTTGAGTCTAGGAATACGTTGTACACCGAGTCGTACTGGCAAATAGGCTACTCCCAAATAGTTCAAAATGTTTTTAAAATGACCTATCAAAATGTTTACAAAAAGGTTTTCAAAAAGGTTTTCAAAAATCACCAAAAATCTATTTTAAAAACCCTAACCTAACCCTGACAGAACTCGGCCAGAGTTCGGCCAGAGTTCGGTTGGTGGCCGTTTGATTTTTGAATTCTCTGGAACTTGGTCCTCCTGCAGTTGCGGATTTGACCGAGATTTGCTCATCGAGTTCTGCCCGAATTCTGCCCGAATTCTGACAGAGTTCTCCCTTTGGAATTCCTATAAATAGAGATGGATTTCGATCATTTCAATTCACTCATTCACTTTCAATCTTCTCTCTATCTAAAAAGCTTTCTGCCTTCCAAAGAGTTTTCTAGAGCTTTCATTTTCAGATCCCAAGCCAGTTACAATCCTCTAGTCGATTTGCCAGTGCGGTACGGTCTAGAAGTTTCTGAGAGATTGTAATCAGAAGGCTTGATTGAAGAATACCTCTTCACATTTGAAGTTGGACGAGTTCTTCGTATCAAAGCTCACGTTGTAGAAGTTGCAAGGACTTCGTAAGAAAACTTGCGGTTTTTCCTATAGTGGATTCAACTGGTAGCAAGAGTTCTACCGACTGGATTAGTCCTCAACAGAGGGATACCAGTATACATCGCTGTCTTTGCGTTTGCTTTCTGAACTCTGCCTTTACATTATTTTAACTGTGATTATATACTGTGATTGTGTTGCTAACATTTTTTATTTAGCATTATTCCGCTGCCAACTCTATTCACCCCCCCTCTAGAGTATTACGCTTTACTATATCGTTCCTACAATTGGTATCAGAGCGGGTGTTACAGGTAAAGCGAGGCAACAGTGCTATTATTTATTCATTATTTATTAGTTCACAGCACATCACATGGCTACTATGAAATTCACAAGTGAAGGTCAGGCCACAAACAGACCCCCTCTGTTTGATGGTACTAACTACACTTATTAGAAAACACGGATGAGTTTCTTCTTGAAATCTCTTGATTTTGACTTATGGGCTATTGTTCTTGATGGCTATCAGAAGCCACCTCGTATAAATGTCGAGGGAGTTTTGGTTGAAAAACCCCAAAGCAGTTATACAGAGGAAGAAAAGAAAAAGGCCAGTCTTGACGCACGTGCCATTAATGCTTTTTTTTGTGCCTTAGACAGAACAGAATTTAACAGGGTATCTACATGCACAACGGCAAATGGTGTGTGGAAGCTTCTCGAAGTTACACATGAAGGCACGACTCAAGTCAAGGAGTCAAAAGTCAGCAGACTTACTCAAGAGTACGAGGCGTTCAAAATGAAGCCAAATGAAATAGTCACACAAATGTTCGAGAGGTTCTTGGATATTGTAAACCCTTTGTCCTCCTTCGGCAAAGATTACAGTAACCACAAAAAGATTCGCAAACTCCTGCGAGCTCTCACCAAGAACTGAATTCCGAAGGCTACAGCTATCATTGAAGGAAACGACCTCACTACAATGTCAATTGAAGTCCTCATGGGTAAACTACTCACTCATGAACTGGAGCTACAAGATTTTGAAGAACCTGCACCAAAGGAGAAGACTATCGCCCTCAAGGCTCAGCACAGAAAAGCTGCTGAAGATGACTCAGACAGCAGTGGATCTGACGCTGAAGATCAAGCTCTCCTAGCAAGGAAGTTCAAAAGATTCATGAGACATGAGAAGAGAGTCAAAGAGAACAACAGCAACAACTGGTATCAAGAAGATGCTGTCTGCTATGGCTGCAAGAAGAAGGGACATATGAAGAAGGACTGTCCCATCAACTCATCATCGAGCAAGAAGAACAACAGGTATGAAAAAGACAACCTAAAAAGATCAACGTCTCGGAAATATGCCAACACCAGCATATGGCATGAGAGTGAAGCTAGCGACTCAGAAGATGAACATTCAGAGGACGCTGCAAACATCTGCTTCATGGCAATCGATCAGGTACCTACTGAACCTGTAGAAACATATGATGACTTCACCTTTGAGCAATTAGGAGATGCCTTCAGTGACCTGATGCTTGACTACAGGAAACTGCGTAGTAAATATCAGACCGCTAAGAAGGTACTCAAAGAGTACAAAGGAGAAATAGGAAGACTTACCGACCTACTAGCTGAGGTTAGAGCTAATGTTAGTGAGTCTGGTGAGCTTTCCTCTATAAAGCTCTTATTACACGAGACTAAACAGTCATCCGAAGAGAAAGACAAGATTATAGACCAATTGAGAGAAGATCTTTCTAGAGAAAAGAAAAGTCTTCAATCTGTACAAATCAGAATGGAATCACTCACTTCTGATTATACTAAGTTATATGACACTTCCAAAAGGTTGGAAATTAGGTTAGGAAAACAGCCTGAGCCTGCTGCTTCCTATCCTAACACGTGTCACTTACCGAGAATTCGGAACATTCCCAAGCCAAACACTGTCAGACCAAACCATATAAAACCTTTACCCCAAAAGGTTAAGCCCAAACAGGATCATAGGTATGCATTCTTCTATACAAGAAAACCCAAACCTACCAACCATGCACACCACTCAGCTTTCAACACTCGACATGCACAATGTCATTATTGTGGCCTCATTGGTCATATATCATCTGCATGTAGAATGAGAAAGCTTGTAGATTTAAATGTTTATGCTTGGATACCTAAAGCTAACAATTCAGGACCCTACAAGAAATGGGTACCAAAGGTTTCATCTGCAAACTGTTTTGTAGGTGGAACACCCTTCACATGCTAGAAGCAAATGGATCCTCGACAGCGGTTGCTCACGGCATATGACCGGTGATGCTACCCTATTTGCAACACTGTCGAAGAAGAAGAAGGAAGGTTATGTTTCCTTCGGTAATAATTTGAAAGGGTATATTATTGGTATCGGTGATGTTGGTAAGTCTCCCTATCCAGTGATTAAAGATGTCTGTCTGGTTACCGAGTTGAAACATAATCTGCTCAGCATAAGTCATCTAGCTGATCATGGTTATGGTATCAACTTTGGCAAAGACAAATGTACTATAGTTGATAGCTCAACTGGTAGTACTATCTTTGAAGGAATTAGGGAAGACAATATATATGTTTTCTATCTGTTGGAAGAAGCTAACATTTCAGGTAGATGCTTAATGGCCAAAAGTGATGAGAGTCATCTATGGCACATGAGACTCGGTCATGCAAACATGGATACAATTTCAAGATTATCCACAAAGAAGATAGTACGCGGTTTACCAGACATAACATTCAAGAAGGATTCGGTATGCAGCCAATGTGAAAAGAACAAGGCTACCAGATCCACATTCAAGTCTGTAAACGCAGTATGTACTACTAGACCTCTACAATTGCTACACATGGATTTATTCGGTCCTAGCAGAGTTGCTAGTCTCGGAGGTAAATTATATGCATTTGTTATTGTAGATGATTTTTCTAGATACACGTGGGTATATTTCTTGACACGCAAGAATGACGCATTATCCGAATTTGTCACCTTTTGCAAGAAAGTACAAAATGAAAAAGGTTACATGATCACTCGAATTAGAAGTGATCATGGAGGCGAATTCGAGAATGCTGATTTCGAGCAATTTTGTGACACACACGATTTCATACACGAGTTCTCCTGCCCTAGAACTCCACAACAAAATGGAGTTGTGGAACGTAAGAACAGAACTCTAATCGAAATGGCCAGAGTGATGTTAAATCAATTTAGCCTACCCAAATACTTCTGGGCTGAAGCTGTCAATACAGCTTGCTTTGTGCTCAATAGAGTTCTAATTCGACCCAAATCGAAGAAGACTCCATTTGAGTTATGGTTTGATAGAATTCCTTCAGTTTCATACTTTAAGATTTTTGGCTGTAAGTGCTTTATTCTTAATACTAAAGACAACTTGGAAAAGTTTGACGAAAAGGCCGATGAAGGTATATTTCTAGGTTATGCGGCAAAGAGCAAAGGGTACAGAGTCTTCAACAAACATACCATGATCATCGAAGAATCAATCAATGTCACTTTCGATGAAATGAACCAAATGTCTCTCGATGATAGTGATGAAGATCTGCCTACATCAAGTTCAACATCAGCTGAACCTGAACCAAGCTTTGCACTAGCTGAACCCCCTAGAGGAGATCCAGGAACCAGCTACCTACAGAGTCTACCTAAGAGGTTAAAATTCACAGCTGATCATCCACAAGATTTGGTAATTGGTGACATTACCAAAGGAGTAAGTACTCGATCATCCAGTAAAGATATTGTTTCTAGTGTTGCATTTATTTCACAGCTAGAACCTAAATCTCTTGATGAAGCATGTAGTGATAGTTTCTGGATAGATGCCATGCAAGAGGAATTAAACCAATTCGAACGGAATCAAGTTTGGGAACTTGTTCCCAAGCCTATTGATCATCCGGTCATTGGCACCCGTTGGGTATTCCGAAACAAACTAAATGAGGATGGTTTAGTAACTCGTAACAAGGCTCGACTCGTAGCTCAAGGATACAATCAAGAAGAGGGTATCGACTACGATGAGACTTATGCCCCAGTTGCGAGATTAGAATCCATTCGAATGTTATGTGCATTTGTATATTTTTATGATTTCAAACTTTTTCAAATGGATGTAAAAAGTGCTTTTCTAAATGGCTTTATAAAAGAAGAAGTTTTTGTAGCACAACCTCCGGGTTTCACGGATTTCAAAAATCCTGACCATGTTTTCAAGTTGAAGAAAGCCTTATATGGTTTGAAACAAGCCCCTCGTGCTTGGTATGACCGTCTAAGCTCTTTTCTACTTGACAACGATTTTTCAAAAGGAAAGGTTGACACTACACTTTTTATTAAATCTTTTAATGGCAAGCTGCTTTTAATTCAAATTTATGTTGATGATATCATATTTGGATCCACTGATGAATCTCTTTGTCAAGAATTTTCTAAGTGTATGCAGAATGAGTTTGAGATGAGCATGATAGGAGAGCTGAAGTTCTTTCTCGGATTGCAAATCAAACAAACCGACAATGGGACGTTCATTAATCAAGTACACAAAAGATTTGCTAAAGAAGTTCGATCTGGACAATGTCAAACCTATTGGCACTCCAATGGCAACTTCAACAAAACTTGATTCTGACGAACAAGGCAAGCCAGTCGACACACGTAAGTATCGAGGTATGATTGGTAGTTTACTTTACTTAACTGCTAGTCGTCCAGATATAATGTTTAGTGTTTGCCTGTGTGCACGTTTTCAAGCTAACCCAAAGGAATCACATCTGACCGCAGTTAAGCGTATCTTCCGATACCTTAAGGGCACTTCTTCTGTCGGCTTGTGGTATCCCAAAACTAAATCCTTTGACCTTATTGGTTATTTGGATGTAGATTTTGCGGGATGCAAGGTTGATAGAAAAAGTACTAGCGGTACATGTCATTTCTTAGGCAAGGCTCTAGTCTCTTGGTTTAGTAAAAAGCAAAATTCTGTAGCCTTATCAACAACAGAGGCTGAGTATATCGCCGCAGGACGTTGTTGCGCTCAAATTTTATGGATGAAACAAACCCTAGAAGACTTTGATTTATTTTTCACACATATTCCCATTTTCTGTGATAACACGAGCACCATTAATTTGACTAAGAATCCTGTATGTCATTCTCGTACTAAACATATCGAGATTAGACATCATTTCCTTAGAGATCATCATCAAAATGGAGATATAAACCTTGTGTACATAGATACTGAAAATCAATTAGCTGACATCTTCACTAAACCTCTAGCGGAAGATCGTTTCAATTATTTACGTCGAGAATTAGAAATTTTGGACGTCAATAATATTAATTGATTTTATTTTATGATTATATATCATTATGCAAAAACTGTGTTAGAGACAAGCTAATAAAGAGTCTGTCTGTCACCACAACTACGGTTGAAGCAAAGCGGTACTTAAGAGTTCCCCGGTGAACCTCCGCCAGCTGGGACAGTACTCCTACAGCTAATCTGAGACAGTCGCTGTGTAACGACATTTAATTCATAAAATATTATTAATTATGTTATTTGAAGACTAAAATAACTAATCTTTGAATTAAATATTTGCAACGAGTCAATGAAAAAGAAGTAGCAAAAATCAACTTTGAAAGAACCCTAGGCGAATTCGGCCAGAGCACTGACCGAATTCGGCCCGAGTTCGGTTGAGGGTGTATGTGTATATATACAGAACCCGAGAGCTTCTTCTCTTTCATTACTTCCAAACTAATTACAACAGCAGCAGCAGCCGACCCCGACCTCCAAACCCTAGTTCTTCACCAATCTATTGCTTCCAATCTACTTGGTGAAATTCTTCCAAAATTTGGAATCGTACGGAGATCGTTCTTCTCTACAACATATCTAATTTTCGTGAGGTATAACTCCCTCTCTCTCCACCTTTCAAATTAGTGCTTTTTATTTCAATGGCACCTAGATTTAATCCGTCAAAGAGGAAGAAGACTACTCCTAGTGAGGAAGGGTCCTCTTCGAATCCTCACATGGATTCTTTGTTTTCGCCGGTCCAAAAGAGCGACGGCACTTTCGATGGATTCTTCTTTCAAACCCTCGATCAAGCTTTATTATGGTACGGTGACTTTTCCACCCGTTCCATATGTAGCGGCGCTCCGGTTAAATGGACGGTATTCCCTGATCATCGTCACTTATTTGAGGCATTAGGGTTACACTTACTTGTTAAACTGTGCTTCCCAATAGCTACTAATGCCATTAGATTGTTCTATTGCAATCTCGTAGTTAACACTTTTGACGTGAGCACACGTGTCGGAGGCATAGACATTGACTTCAATGATGTCCTTCTAGCAGAGATTCTTGGTATTCCCAATGAAGGTGAACCGCTAGTTGATATCACGGAATTCGATTTCCCCGAAGGTACTACACTCACGAGTTTCAAAACGGAACTTTGTGCACCTGACAGAGTACGTTCTGGAAAGTTCAAGGCTAACAACCTAAACTTGTTCAACTACGAATTGTATCGCATCATCTACTCTACTCTTCTTCCAAAATCTACTTCCAAGGATGATGTGACTTCGCTTGAGCTATCCGCCATGTACCATATTCTTAAGGGGATTCCTTTTTCCACCCCTAAGACTATCATTCAGATGATGGGACGTTGTCGTGCTAGAGATCGAAATCTCTCTTACGCGATGATTCTCCCTCGTATCTTTCAGCGATTCGAGATCGATCTATCGACTTGTACTCAGGACTCTGAGCCCAAGTTACTCCAGCTTTCTCGTCGCAGCCGGACTGCTTCAGCTCCACCTCCTGCTCCTCCTACTGTACCATCTTCACCACATCAGCCGTATGCCATGACTTTTGAGGGCATACATCAGCATTTATCAGCTTTGCACGTCTCGATGACGGACATGGCTCGCGAGCGAGAGTTCCGCGATGTCACCCGTTACCAGGCGATGGCAAACTCCTTGGCCGATCTGCGTTTTGCCCAGACTGGTCCCTCTGCTACTTCCATCCCTCGTGATCCAGCTTTTTCGAGTTACCGCTGTGAGGATGAGGCTGTTCATGCCTACTTCCAGCCAGGTAACGCCTATGACTGGTATCGTGCACCTCGAGATTACGTTGGTGAGTTCTATGCTGGCGCCCCTACTCATCCTACTGGCGCTGGTACTTCTGGTGCTGGTACTTCCGGTCATGCTGGCCACGCTGCTGATGATATTGATGAGGATAGTGATGATGAGATCTGATTTGATTATTAGTGATATTCTATTGTATACTTGGAAATGCTCCGACATTCCAAGTTTTTATTATTTACTTTTTATCAGTACTTTGTAGTTTGATATCAGTACTTTTTATCTTCATGGACATGTTTTTGATGTTTCATTTATGACATCTCAGTTTATTTCAGCATTTTGTTTAAGCACTATCTCTTTATACTGCTTCTCCATTTTAAACTGCCTGTGAAATAGCATGCCTGAGATTTTTTTATTTTTGAAGCAATACATGCCTGTGATGATAATTTGTAGAAACTTTACATTCCTGTGATGCTATATCTCTAATTCTTATACTATATTTCTTTTATTTTCTCGCTATTTGTTACTTATGCATTAATTGCGGGGGAGCCTTCTGCATTTAATGCGGGGGAGCCTTCTAATTCTTGTGCAATTATTTTGCTAAGTGACAAAGGGGGAGAAAATTAAAAATGATCTAACAATTTTTTTGAGTTAAATACAGGTTATGAACAATTTCTACTTTTTGATATTTTTGAACAAGCTTGAACACGCTTAATGTTATATCATTCATAGTTTATCAATTATCAAAATGGGGGAGATTGTTGGCCCATTGGTCATAGTCAACCTGATTTTAATAATTGATCAAAACTCTGCCTGGATATACGAAGCTTGTTGGGACATCTCAGCTCCTTGGACATAAGCAAGATTGGATATTCACTCCGTTCAAGACTGAAGATCTGTTTGCCTACTTGAGTCTGTACTTCCTATGCAATGTAATTTTTCATTTTATTTGAGTCTAGGAATACGTTGTACACCGAGTCGTACTGGCAAATAGGCTACTCCCAAATAGTTCAAAATGTTCTTAAAATGACCTATCAAAATGTTTACAAAAAGGTTTTCAAAAAGGTTTTCAAAAATCACCAAAAATCTATTTTAAAAACCCTAACCTAACCCTGACAGAACTCGGCCAGAGTTCGGCCAGAGTTCGGCCAGAGTTCGGTTGGTGGCCGTTTGATTTTTGAATTCTCTGGAACTTGGTCCTCCTGCAGTTGCGGATTTGACCGAGATTTGCTCATCAAGTTCTGCCCGAATTCTGCCCGAATTCTGATAGAGTTCTCCCTTTGGAATTCCTATAAATAGAGATGGATTTCGATCATTTCAATTCACTCATTCACTTTCAATCTTCTCTCTATCTAAAAAGCTTTCTGCCTTCCAAAGAGTTTTCTAGAGCTTTCACTTTCAGATCCCAAGCCAGTTACAATCCTTTAGTCGATTTGCCAGTGCGGTACGGTCTAGAAGTTTCTGAGAGATTGTAATCAGAAGGCTTGATTGAAGAATACCTCTTCACATTTGAAGTTGGACGAGTTCTTCGTATCAAAGCTCGCGTTGTAGAAGTTGCAAGGACTTCGTAAGAAAACTTGCGGTTTTTCCTATAGTGGATTCAACTGGTAGCAAGAGTTCTACCGACTGGATTAGTCCTCAACAGAGGGATACCAGTATACATCGCTGTCTTTGCGTTTGCTTTCTGAACTCTGTCTTTACATTATTTTAACTGTGATTATATACTGTGATTGTGTTGCTAACATTTTTTATTTAGCATTATTCCGCTGCCAACTCTATTCACCCCCCCTCTAGAGTATTACGCTTTACTATATCGTTCCTACAGAGGGTACTGGGCGACCTCCCATCTTTTCTATCCCAGCCATTATAGCATTAAAATCTCTACATATTACCAGTGGAAGGGAATCCCCTACATCAGAGGCAATTTTTATAATGTCTTCCCAAAGTTTTCCTCGTAGTCTCCGATCATTCTGACCGTACACCGCCCCCATCACAATTGCAAGTCCCCCTTTATTTGTAGGGTTGATAGAGATCAGTTGGTCCGAGATGAATCGAACTTGTCCTGACCATTCTTGAGTATTCCATATCATCCATATCCTAGCCGCTCCAGCATAGTGCATATTATGAACCGACTCCCAGTTGGATATTGTCCGATTTTTGATCCGATCCGGTAGTCTAATCTTACTCTCCAAAACTGCTATAATAGAGCAATTGTTGCTCCTAATAACTTGCTTAATCTCCCTCAATCTCCCCAAGGAGTTTGCCCCCTAGCATTCCATGTTAGGAACGTCATTGACAACTATCGTTTCTGTCCGTCTCACTTTGAAGGCTCACTTCCGGACGAGGAGAATGAGTTGTTGCTTCACTAACCTCTCCCTTCTTACCATTCACATCTCCTTGCTGCATTACTACTCTTTGTAACATATTGCTACACTGCGGATTCTCCATAGTGAGAGGTGAGTTCTGAGTCTCATCCCCCCTGTAAGTCATGTTTGTCTCATTCTCCTACTGTGATTATCTCCTCCAACTCCCTGGAACCTACATATCTTAAGGATTTTACCTCCCTCCACTATCTCCCTATCGTAAGGATTTTCTGATGGAGTGGCCTCCACCATTTGGCTGTCCCACGCGATATCTTTACCTCTGTCACCTTCTCTTTCTGTGTGTTAAGACACCCGTGGACTTCTTCGTTACCGTCTTGTTCAGGGATATGCCTCTTTTCCAGCATCGACACCCCTCCGCCACCTTGTTCTTCAACTACATCCTTCATATTGAGGTCTTGTAGTCCTCTCGTCCCTTCATTTGTGCTCATCTGGGCCTTGTATTGTGAAGCACCCTCCTCTCGACATCGTTTGTCCTCTTCGCTAGGCGTGTCGTCCAACCCCTCCTCAGTCGGGCTTTCCTCATCCGTACAATGTGTCTTCATGTGCCCAAAACAATTACACCTCGTACAAGACGGAGGAACCCACTCATATTCAATGCTCTACCAAATCGTCTCCCCGTTGGGAAGCAGAAGTTCTATACGCCTTGACAGCGCGTTCCCAACCTCCATCTCAACGAAGACTCTAGCATATGAAAGTTTGTTACGTCTCGCAGTTGGTAAATTAGTTCGCAGCGGATTTCCCACCATACTTTCCATCCTCATTATCGTCGGGGTACTCCAAAGCTGAGGAGAGAGCCAAGAAAACCTGATCCATATAGGAACAAACGTAAGTCGATCTTTCTCGAAGCATGATTCTGGATACCATCTTTTGAGTACTATAAGCCTCCCGTCAAACATCCACGGACCACCCTCTATCACCCTATCAAGATCCTCAGCTAGGTTAAACTTGATAAAATAAAAGCCATTCTCTCTTGAGAACATTTCTATCTCCCCTTTCGGCCTTCACATCTGCAGAGCGAATGCTTTAAGTTTCCCATAGTAAGGTTTGCTCCCCATTACATATAGGATTAATGTATTCTTCCAGTACTCGGTAGTTTCTTCTATGTCGTCAACTGTGATTTCCATGACCTTCCCTCCTTCTAATAACTTTGGCTCAATATACTGTAGTTCGAGTTCCTCTTAAACCACCGTCGGCTTGCACAGGTCTGCCCAGGAGATCGGAGGCGGCATCGTTCTAGGTAAGGTCTCCCCAGCTTGGTTGGTCATCCCTTTCCTCTGCGGGTTTAGCGTGGTCGAACTCCCTCCCAGGTTTACCTGGTCCTCGAACCTACCTCTTCTCGCCATCTATGTCGCCGGGGTGGGTGTGACTCGTTTGTAGCCTCCTTGCTGCCGGGGTGTCAGCCCTCTACTCCTTCCCTGCGATCGAACCCCTGTGGCTCCAACCGGCGGTCTATCCCTCCTCGACGCTGGAGGAGTTTGCCGTCTTCTCTCTACTGTCGTCCATCCCCCTCCTTCGTCTCGAGGTGTCGAGTCGTCTGCTATCTGGAGGGCTTCCACCGAAGATCTTGCCGCCCCAGAGATGGTTCCCTCTCTTGGAAACCCTAGCGTAAGCATCTTTTTAAAAATTATGTATATATATATATATTGAAAATCCCCTCTTTTTATTCATTGAAGGCGCAAAATGTCGAAGCCTTTACAAGTAAGCGCAAAAAGCAAAATACAACAAAAAAGGGGACATCTAGACAGAACCCAAAAATCGTAGGCCCAAAATACCGATGCCTAGACCGTGGCCCAATCCGGATCTAGGAGAGAAGAGAGTTCCAAAAGTGAGATTGGCCATGGGAGCAGTGGGATTTGATCTTACGGCACTGTCGGATCACCTCCCTAATAAGCTGGTCGGCAGAGTACTGGTGCCCTTCATACCTCGCCTTATTGTGATTCTTCCAAAGGACCCATGTAGCAGTCGTCGCGACGATCTGGTGACCGTGGGAGGTGGAGGCCCAACCTTCCAGGAGATTGTTGAAGCGCCCGCCCCCTGACTCTGCTTGCAATGCTGAGAGATGACTCTCCAGAACTGTGCAAGTAAATCTCCGTGATAGAAGATATGGTCGGTAGTTTCGGTCTGACGCTCCGAGCAGCAATTACACGCAGACGCAAGGCTGAACCCAATGGGGATGATATTGTCATTAGTAGGCAACTTTTTGCGAAATGTTCTTCAAATAAGGAAGGACCACTTCTTGGGGATGCAGGTCTGCCAGAACGTCGCGATGGTGGGGGACGGCGCCCCAATACCACGAACAACTCTTCTCGTCGAGCAAACCGAAAAAGAGCCAGAAGTATCGGCCGACCACCTCAGCACATCCTGCTCGGGACGAATCTGGAGATCGTTGTTGCGGATGGAGTGGACTGCCTCTTTTCCGATCCAATCCCGAACCTGGTTCCAATTCCAGTCATTCCCTGGTTGGTCCCACAAATCCTTGATCTTGGAGTGTCCCGGAGCCGTCTGGAGTCTAGGGAGCAAGGAGTCTCCCGCCCATCGTTCCAGGAATGTCGAAGAATCGCCATTACCCAGTTGAAGCCTAATCACTGGTTCCACAATGGAACTCCCCTGAGAATATGTCGCCAAGCGACGGAGGATCTGTTATTGGAAATAGCCAGCAATGGGTGAATATGTTTGAAGTATCTGACTTTCATGAATCTAGCCCATAAGTTCTGACTAGTACAAAGCTTCCACCACAACTTCATAGAGAAGGCGTCAACAATGTGGGAGAGTTTGGTGAATCCTAGACCCCCCTCGTCGGTGGGCCTAGCCATAGAGTCCCAACTAGCCCAGTGGTGTCTGGCGTGGCCTTCACTGTACCCCCAGAAGAAATTGGTGAAGATGCTTTCGAGCGAAGATAGAACTTTCTTGGGAGGAGCACGCAGCCATGGTGTAAATAGGGATGGAGGTGAGCACATGTTTGATGAGGATCATCTTTCTGCCCGGGGATAGAGTAGCATTATGCCACCCCTCATTTTTTTCCTGATTCTGTTATTCAGGTCCTCAATAATGCCAGCGTTAGATCTGCCATATACGAGCGGGAACCCAAGGTAGTGGAACGAAGGGTGATTGACGAAAAAAGGTGATGTTGGATAGGCTGGCCGCTTGCTCGCTCTTTGTGTTGTGTTGGGCATAGATCACACTCTTGGCGGGGTTGACCTTCTGTCCAGAACACATGTTTTACTTCTTGAGCATGTTGTAGACCACTTCTACCGAACCCACATCCCCTGAGGAGAAAATGAGGATGTCGTCGGCGTAGGCCAGATGAGTGATAATCGGACAACCACTAACAGTGTAAAAGTGCTAAAAGTTCGGGGCTCAGTCATGCAATTCAGCTGTCTACTCAGAGCGTCTGCCACAATGATGAAGATGGTGGAGGATAATGGGTCTCCTTGCCTAACCCCGCGACTAGCTTTAAAGAAACCATCGGCTTGCCCGTTGATGACTGTTGAGAACCAGGAGTTGCTGATCGATCTCCAGACAATGTTGGTCCACGTTTCTGAAAATCCGAAGGCCCTGAGAACCCAAATCATGAATTGTCAATCCAGTCTGTCGTAAGCTTTCTCCATGTCAAGTTTGATAGCTATGTTGCCCCCTTTCGCTGGGAACTTCATACAGGTGATGAGCTCCTGAGCCAGCATAATATTGTCTTGGATGTTTCTACCCTTGACAAAACCGTTTTGCTTCTCAGATATTATCATGGGTAGAATGTCTGCCATGCGGGAGGCGATGATTTTGGAAATAATCTTTTTGGTGAAATTGCAGAGACTAATAGGGCGGAAATCTCGAAAGGTCTCTGGATTGTCTTTTTTGGGAATAAGGATCAAGTTGGCGCTCGATATGGCTCTAGGGTAGGTAGCTCCCTGGAAGAAGGCCGTGACCGCTTCATGAATGTCATCCATGATGATATCCCAGCAGGTACGAAAAAATACTCCCGAAAAACCGTCGGGTCCTAGCGCACTATGCTCATCTAGTGCTCACACCGCATCTTTCACCTCGCTCACCGAAGGGAGGAGATCCAGTTGGTTGTTGTCATCTTCGTTGATGAGGTGAGGTATCTCTGCAAGGATGGAGTTGTCTCTGAGGTTCGTTTCTTTGGTAAATAGATGAGAGTAGAACTTTGCCTCCACTTGTATCTCCCGTTGATCGATGAAGATTTTTTCTGATTCGTCAGCTATCTGATACAGGGTGAGTTTCTGGCTGCGACCGTTGACGCAGGCATGGAAATAGCTCAAGTTTCTGTCCCCGTCGTTGTCCATCTAAGCCTCACTTTTTGTTTTAAAAAAATCGGTTTTAACCTTCAGCCAAAATTTGAGAATATCTTTGGTGAGGTTAAGGGCCGACCTTGCCGCAGGCGAACGCTCACTCACGAATAGATTTTTGGCATGGGTAACATCATCCTCAGCGGTCTGAACGGCCTGAAAAATGACCTGTATGCCTGTTTGCTCCATCTCGATAGGGCATGCCTCGTAGCCTTAAGCTTTTCGGCCAGTCTGATGAACGGGTTTAGGGAGTCCTCTTGGGCCCATGCTTCTTCAACCGTACGCTTAAAGTGGGGATGTTTGGTCCAGAAGTCAAGGAAGCGAAATGTTTTTTTGATCTGGGTAGATTTGTTTTTTATTTTGACAAGAAGAGGGTTGTGATCGGATTCGATGGAATTGAGGTAGGATAATCTAGAGGTGGTCCCCGATCCCTTCTATAGGGCATTAGTGAGAGCCCTATCAAGACGAGAATATTGTCTATTGTCGCCTTCCTGCATGTTGCACCAGGTAAAAGAATTACCGTTGAACTGGAGCGGGGAGAGGTGAGCGTTAAAAATGAAGTTGTTGAAATCTTGCATGGCCGTGAGGGGGGAGGGCGGCCGCCAAACTTCTCTTCCCTGCATATAACGGCTTTAAAGTCCCAATACAAAGCCAAGGGAGGTTGATGTGGTTGAGGTGGATATCGATGAGATCATTCCAGAGAAGTTTACGCTCAGCGATGTCATAACTGCCGTGGACCGTTGACAGGAGGGCACTCTTAGGAATTAATGGGTGTTCTATCCAGCAAGAAAGAGCCTGCTTCGAGTCTTAGATGACTTCGATAATGACGTTCTTCGAGCAGAGGATCCAGATGTCATGTCTGCCCTCGATGGCTGTAGTGAAGCCAAGTTGCATCTGTATGGTTTTGAGTTTTTTGGATGGGATTTTGGGTTCAATGATGATCAGGATGTCAATCTTGTGAATTTTGTTGAGACTGACTAGTGTCCTCATCGTTGGTTTGTTCGCCAGACCTCGAACAATCCAGGAGAGGATGTTAAGCATTAATGATAGTTGGAGGGATATATTTGGTCCGCTTGGCTGCGGACCTGGTGCGCATGACTGATGCCTCGGAGGCTCCTTTCCGGACTGTCTTTTTATGGTGGAAGTAGACTTAGCAAACATTAATCTGTCTTGGGTGATGTAGGAATCGGTAGCGTGATTAAGCAATTCTCAACCGTGTCCAGGGTGGGCTCCTCGGGAGGGATGGTGAGGGTGTCTTTAATGTAGTCGGTAGGATCTTCTGCGGATAGAATATATCCGGCGTCGATAGCCTGTTGTCCCTGAAGGACCTTCTCTGGTCCCAATATAGCAAGGGCTTCTACACCGAAGAATTCATTACTGGAGAGGTGGACAACTAAGGGCGGTATAGATCCGAAGTTCGGGTCTGTGGGATGCTCCCCAACGGCCTTCGGACATGGTTCTTCGGAGGTCCCCTTCTCTGATACCGGCTCTGAGTTCGCAGACGGTCCTTCGAGGAGGGCAATCTCCTGAGTGATGTCTTCATCTTCAGTTAGTAAAGCGTTGAACCGATTAGATAGGATGGGCGCAGGGCCATTGTAGGGGATCATTATTGTTCCTGGTGATGTGCCTGGCTCACTTCCATTGGATTCGAATCTGATATGGGAATTTGGTAATGGAAGTAGGGGAAGAGCGTCTGCGTCTGAGGTTTAAGCTTCCTGCTCTCGTTGGCCTATAAGTCTTTTCTTGCGGGTTTCCTCTTGAGCTCTGGGTAAAGACGAAAACAATATTTAGGGAGATGTCCTCTCAGGTGACAGTGATTGCAGAACATGATATGGTTATCGTAAACTAATTGCTGGGTGTATGTCTGGCTGCCTAGCTCAATTTGGATGTGATTAGGACGTTCGTTGGTGAGATCGAGCTCGACACAGATCTTGGCGTAGTGAGCCTTAGAAAGAGTGCTAGTCTCGGCGGCGGTGGCTACATACTTCCCAAAAGAGTTGGCGATACGCTTGAGCGCCGCGGGGACGAAACAAATCAGGGGGAGATTGGGTAGTGTCACCCAAGTCGCCACCGTGGCTAAGTCCACTTTGGTGTTAAAATTCGGAGACCACCTGATGATCTTCATCTGGTGAGTGTCCACCCTGCTGGTACCCTTGGCCCACACGGTCCGGTGGTCAAGCTCGGAGGAGAGGTAAAGCAGGAGATGCCTGGGGTCTAGGGGGCAATCCTATATTCTGTGGTAAGCCTCCAACTGGCGATAAAATCCTGCACTCTGCTGAACTTAGGGCTGCCGGATGAGAATTTGAGGACAAAGGTGTGAGGAAATGAGGTGAACAGCACTGACAGTTCCTGATCAGAGAAAGGGACCTTGAGCACGTCTGCATCAGGGTAGTTCACAACATCAGGGAGAGGCACGTCGGGGAGCACAAACCCCTTACTGGCCGATAAGTCTGGACGAAGCTTCTCGGCGAAGGAAGGAACCGGAGCTACTGAGGGCTTAGGGATAGGCCGGAGGAGACGAGAAGAGGTCAAGGCCGGGGGCAAATCTCCTGCCGGGAGGGGGGCGGGCACCAATGAGGGAAAAAGGGCAACCAGATCATCAGGGATAGCCCGACCGGAAGAGAAGAGGGGGGAGGAGGTGGGGGCCAGGCAAGGACCCGCACCAAGGGAAGCAGGGGACACTCCACACCAGGAAGGAGGGCCCAGGGGAGCCGATCCAAAAGGAGCGCCTGAGAACCCACCGACGAGGGGGTCTGCACGGTGGGGAGCGCTAGCAGCATACCCGCAGGGAGCGCCACTGGGACCCGTACCAGCAACTCCAGAAGATGGAGCACCGAAACCGCCAGGTGGCACCCCAAAAGGCTGCGCCACCACAGAAGACTGTGCCTCAGACAGACCCGGCGGGTCTCTACCAGTGGCGTCGAAAATAGACCTACGGGGAGCGCTGCTCGGGCCAACGGCACCCCCGCTAAACTAGGCCTCCACTGGAACAGACGCGCCAAAAGCAGCGCCGCAAGCTGGAACAAGGAGAGGGGCGCTGCCGGGGCCCATGGCAACTGCGCCAAACCGGGCCCCTACCAGAGGGCCACAAGGTACGCCACATGGGTCTACGAAAATCGTGCCAAATGGGGCCAAATGAGGCACTTTCGCACCATGAGGTGCGCCACCTTCAAAGTCGGGAGCGCCGCTGGGGCCCACTCCCACTGCGCCGCACAGGAATCCCAATAAAGCGCCACCATCAGCACCAAAATGTGCGCCACCAACAGAAAAGGGTGGGTGCCAGCCGCTGGGGCACAAAGTAGCGCCACCATCAACACCAAAATGTGCGCCACTGGGGCCCACACCAACAGCTCCGTACGGAATATCCAAAGCAACATCAGGTCCAGAAAGTGCGCTACAGGAATGACGAGAGCAGGGTGCGCCACTGGGGCCCACACCAACTGCTCCGTACGGGATTCCCAAAGCAACAGCAGCACCAGAAGGTGCGCCACTGGAAGGACGCAAAGGCAAGTGGCCTGGTGCCTGCCGCAGCAGACAGACCCGGAGCTCACGTCTTCCAACATTTGGACGATTCCCGAGGGGAGAACGTGGCTCCCCGAAGCCTCATTCGAAAATTGAAACGACGATGGGCTGGAGAGAGGCGGGGGACCCGAGGAGGGGAAAGGAGGAGGCTGGGTAGTGGGCACTGTTGGGTGAGCGGCACCGGCCCGACGGCAAATCTCGACAGGGGGAGGGCGAGCGGCGAAAAGGGGAGCACAGGAGGGGTCCGGTAAGGGAGACTGTGGAAGGGGGAGGGGGGAGGAGTGGAGACGAGGCATTGGGGGCAGGGGAAGGAGGGGGTGTGGTGAACGCACCAGACGGAGGGGGATGCAGGGGTGGGGGTGAGGGAGTTAAGGCCGGAGGAGGAGAGGAAGGCGCGGGAAAGGAGATGGGATGCGCCGGAACAGAGACGAGGCCCAATAAGACGAGGAGGTCGGCCGGAGGGGAGGCCGGGGGGGAGGAGGGGGAGCGGGACGGTGGAGGGCGAGCACCACGACACTAGCCAGGGCACAGCGCCCCGGCGGCATACGTTGAAAAAAGCGACCAAAACCTGAGCATTCTAATCTTTTTTTAAATTATATATATATATATATATATATATATATATATATATATATATATATATCACACACACACACACACACACACACACACACACACAACACACACACACACACAATTTACTTCATATATCTCGTCCACTGACTTCACCATTGCAATGCAAGTTGAATTGTGTATAATTATCATAATTTTGGCAACTCACAAATTAATTCTAACACTTTACATGAGGCATCAACATCTGGAATGAATTTTGAATATATGGCTTAGGTCATTGAAAAATATATATAATAGAAGCCTCACGTGCAAAGTCAGCCATTACAATCTCTCTTAAACTTCAAACAATTATTAAATATTAATATGCACCAAGACTTAAAGATGATGTAAACATAAAATAGTATATAACAAAACTTCACAAATTCTGATTATATATATATATATATATGGCTTAATTGCACTTTGCTACCCTCAACTATTACCATTTTTCAACTTTGTACCCTAAACTATTTTTTGTAACAATTTGGTACCCAGATGTTATTTTGGACTAAAATGTCCCTACCCCTACCCCTAACCCTCCCCCTCTGCACGCTTCGGCCGCCCCCCATGCTCACTCCGGCCGCCCCCCCCCTGCTAGCTCCGCCCCCACCCCCCCCCCCCCCCCCGCCCCCCACCCCCCCCCCCCTTTGCTCACTCCGGCCGCCCGCCCGCCCCCGCCCCTCCCCTAGGCCGCGGCAGCACGGGAGGAGGGGGGCTGGGGAGGGAGGGCGGGGCAGGGGGTGGCCGAAGGTAGCAGGGGGGGGGGCGGAGGGGGGGGGGGCGGAGCTAGCAGGGGGGGTGGGGCGGCCAGAGCTAGCAGGGGGGGTGGCCGGAGTGGGGAAGGGGGTGGAGGGAAGGGGGGCATTTTCGGAATTTTTGAAAAATTAGGTATCAAGTTGAAAAAAAATAATAGTTGAGGTACCAATTTGTTACGAAAAAAAGTTTATGGTATCAAGTTGAAAAGGCGGAATAGTTGAGGGTAGCAAAGTGCAATTAAGCCTGTGCGTTCTTTTTTTCCTCTCCATGGTTCAGCCTCACCAGCTCCCTCCTTTCTTCACATCTGTACCATGTCCCTCCACCGCCTCCCCCGCCGGCTCCTCCTAGGCCGGCGGCTTCCATCTCCCCTCCCCCCTCCGTTCTGCTCTCCCGCCGGCCCCGATGGCATCTCCGTGGTCAGAGGAGTGCCTAGCTATGATCCGCCAACACCTCCCTCCCGCTCCTCCCTTCCCTGTAGTGATTCCACCGCCTGTGCCTTCTTTCTCCGCCCTTCCCCTCTCGGCTCAGTTCGGCAGCTCTTCCGCTTCCGTCATTTCTCTCTCTCCATCCCTCCAATCTCAACCCACGTCTTCTCCTTCGTCCCGGTTCCTCCCCCTTCCCAGTATGGCTTTAATCATATATCTGGCGCCCTCACCGGTGGTGACCAGGCGGTGGTGCATAGGCATTCCCAGGCGTTAGATTCTCGGCTGACTCCTCGTCCACTTTTTCAAATTTCAAATGGGTATTCTGGTCCCTCGGGTTGGGAGCCCTCATGCGGTGCAGGCAGCGGGTCTCCAAACGCTTGGCCTCACGTGGTTGCTGAGAGCTACTACCCTCACGAGAGGGCCCCACTTTTTCTTTCCCATCCTGAACGTGTAGCCCACTTTGACTCCTTCCCACTCAGTGGGTCCCACCTGGTTTCCTTTCTGGGACAGCGTGGAGGATCGGTCCAGAACTTTTACGCTCAGTATTCTTCTCCCCTCTACGCGTGGTCACTGGAGGACCCACAGGCACGTGGGTCTTCTGCGTATTTCTTCTCCACCCTGCCTGCGTATTTCCCCCACTCTCAACTCCAGCATAATTTTTCCTATCAGCCCACCACGTATTTTTCCCTCCAATCCCCTGCGGATGTGGGTGGGCTCCTCCCTCGATCCTTTGCAGAACCGCTTCCCTCGGCACTAGGGCTGAAAATCGAACGAACGAGCTCGAACAAAGAGTGTTCAAGCTTGGTTTGACTTAACTATCGAACGAGTTTGATTCGAGTCGAGCTTAAGGTCGAGCTCTAAAATGGTGTTTGAACTCGGTTTGATTAGAGACTCGAACGAATCGAGATCAAGCCAAAGTCCTATTGAACATGTTATATAAACTATTATACTGTTTCTCTCAAGTTTTAAAGATTTTTTTTTATTGAATTACTTATGCTCTTTACATCATAAATTTATTATTATACAAAGAACAAAAAAAATGAGTAAAATTTCTAAGACAAAATGTATTTCTATATATATATTAAAAAATGCATAACATATACTAGAAAAAGTCATAATATGAGAAATCGAGCCGAGCTCGAGCCTGTTTGCGAACAAGATCGAGTCGAACAACCTATGGTAGAACTCAGTATCGATTAGTCTACGAACGAGCTTAATCCGAGCTTGGACCGAGCCGAACATGAGCCAAATGCGAACGGTTTGAATCATTTTACAGCCCTACTCGGCACCCCCTAATCTCCTCACCCTTCCATCCTATCCGTCCTCTTCGGAGCCACTCTCGAGCGCGCCTCTGGTTCCCCCCGTCCCTCCTTCCATTCCTCCCTTGGCCCCCCTCCCTCCCCCCCATGCCGGACCTCCCGCCTGCAGGCCCGACTTCATCCTATCCTCGTGCCCCTGCGACCTGTCCTGCCTCTTCATTGGCGGCCCCGTCCACCCTGGCCGGTGGGGACTCGGGATTCTCTGGCTCCTCGGTCCCTCAGACTAGTTTATTGCAGCCCTCGGTGGTGCTTTGCTCGGATACGGCGATCCCTGTGGTCTTCGCCTCGCCCGTCCCCGTCCTCATGGCAGGCTCGCTCCACCCTCCTTCCCCTGTTAAAGGTCGGCCGGCAGTCTCAGCCGTACCCTATCCCAGCTCCGAGAATTGTCAACCGGCAGACTCCGCCGCTCGTTCTCCCAGTACCGAGAATTGTCCTCACCAACCCGCCCACCAGCCTTCTCGGGGGGTGCCCTGGCTCCTTCATCGTCCGGAGCAGGTAAGACATCATACTCCGCCAAGCTTCGCCCGGATTTAGCTACAGAGCAGACCTTCCTTTTCTCCGACGATATCCTCGAAGACATCGAGTACTCCCGCGAATCCCTGGTGCCTTCCGTACCCTTAACCGACTTAGAATTGGCATCCCTGTCATCATCCTTCCTCCACACCTTTATCCTCAAATTCTCTACTGGTTGCCCCAAACTCTCCAGGGTGCAGGAGGAGATAGCCAGATGGAGTCTATCGACGAATTATCGTGTAGCACCCCTCGATCCCAGGCACATCCTTCTACACTTATCCTCTGACAGCGACCACAGGACCGTATGGTCCAAAGGCACGTGCAGGATAGATTCCCATCAGATGAAGATCGTCAAGTGGGGTGCAGACTTCAATACCAAAGAAGACTCAGCAATGGTCGCCGCATGGGTAACACTGCCTAATTTACCCCTCGTCTGCTTTGTCCCATCAGCTCTTAAGCGAATTGCCAACTCCTTCGGAACGTATGTGGCCACGGCCCCTGAGACTAGCAATCTCACCAAGGCCCGCTACGCCAAAATCTGTGTGGAACTCGACCTGTCATCCGAACCACCAAAGTTCATCTCCATCGAGCTGGGCAACCGAACCCACACCCAACAAATCATCTACGACAACCACATTATGTTCTGCAATCATTGCCATCTAAGAGGTCACCTCCCAAAATATTGCCGACGTCTTCATCCGGAACTCCAGAAAAAACCAGTCTGGAACAACAAAGTGGAAACAGAGGGGAGGACTCCCAAAACTCCCCTTCTATCTCTGCCTAACTCACACACCCGATTCGGCTCCAACGACGGCAACTCAGACAAAAGTGACTCCCCTAGCAGAGCTTTGATCCCCTTCAATACCAAAACTCTCACTCTCTCCAACCAATTGGACGCACTTGTCATGGAGGACGCGGGACCCACAACGGATTCAGTGCATCCCCTAGCCGATCTAGTCACCATCGAGATCCCCCACGCAGAGGTCGTCGAAGCGATCACCGCCACAATTGATGCTATTCTACATCACACCAACGTAGACACGGTTAAAGAAGCCCTAGCTATTCTAGGCCCAGACCTAGTGCAGTGAGGACAACTGATCCAGGCCGCAGGGTTCCCTCTCCAGCAAACAATACTTCTAACTGGAAGCGCCAGCGACTCCTTAGCTATTCCTCCAGAAGATCCTATCCTGGATTCAGCCGGGGAATCGATTAGCGCCCCCCCCCCCCCCCGGACCAACACGAGGAATCAACTCGGGACAATCCCACCTCGACCGAGGCAGAAGCATCAAACTCGAACGAGGTCAACATCAAAACTGTCCCCATCGAAACCACATCCATCCAAACCAGATCCCCTGCCAAGCGGAGCAAAAAACTACCCCACAAGTTCTCTAATGCTTAACATCCTATCCTGGAATGTTCGCAGTCTGGGAAACAAACCTACATTAAGGAGAATTAACAGCCTTAGGAAAATCCACAAGATTGATATCCTTATTATTCTTGAACCTAAAATCCCCCCCAAAAGGTTAAAATCCATCCAACTACAGTTGGGCCTCCCCACGGCCATCGCCAGCAAACACGATATTTGGATACTCGGCACTAAAGATATCAATATTGGGAGCATCCAGGACACCAGACAGGCCCTCTCCTGTTGGGTGAATCATCCTATGCTCCCTGAGCGCGCCATCATCTCCGCTGTCCATGGCAGCTGTGATATTTCAGAGCGGAAAGAACTCTGGAACGATCTCCTCGACAACCACCTTAACCACATCAACTCTCCTTGGCTTTGCATTGGGGACTTTAATGCAATCACCTGTAGAGAAGAGAAAATAGGGGGTAGCCCCACTCCTATTACGGCTATGCAAGACTTCAACAACTTCATTTTCAATGCCCACCTAGCATCGCTCCAGTTCACCGGCAACGCAATCACCTGGTGCAACATGCAAGAAGGCGACCGCCGCCAATACTTTCGTCTTGACAGAGCCCTCACGAACGCCCGCTGGAACGACATGGGGATCACCACCAACATGTCTCATCTTAACTCTTCCGAATAAGACCACGCCCCTCTGCTAGTGGTAATTAAAAATAACTCTAATCCATCCAAAAAGAACTTCCAATTCCTCGACTTCTGGACCGAGCACCCCTAATTTTTGGGCATCATCGCGAAGGCGTGGAATGGTGAGGATTCTCCCAACCCCCTCTATCGAGTGAGCAACAAACTCAAAGCAACGAGAAAAGCCTTGTCTAATTGGAGTAAACTAGCTTACGGGGACATTTTCCAAGCAGTTCGGACCGTCGAGGACGACGTTACCCGTGCCGAAGCCAGGTTCGCATCGGATCGTTCCCCAACGGCCAGGACTGCCCTGAACCTCACCAGGGCCATGCTTAAATTCAGACTCAAAGTGGAAACTGACTTCTTGAAGCAGAAAGCGAGATTGAAATGGGACAGCAATGGAGATAAAAACTCGAAACATTTCCACGCTTGTGTCAACGGCCACAGACAGAAGTTAGCGATTCACCACACTATTGACGATAGCGGAAACATCATCACAGACCATAAGAGAATCCAATTGGCCGCTACGGAATTCTATTCCAAATTATTCTCCAAAGAGACGGTTCACAAAGACAATGCTTTCCTTGACCAAATCCCTCTTATCATTAATGACAGCGACAACGTCCAGTTGGAGCGCACCCCAACCACCCAGAAAGTGAAGGATGCGGTGTGGGCTCTGAACGAGCACAGTGCACCCGGGCCGGACGGATTTTTGGGGGTCTCCTTTTGTACGTGCTGGGACATTATCGTGCAGGATATTACCGAAGCAGCCATTGCATTCTTCGAAGGAGCCACATACCCTAAAGCCATATCCAGCGCTAACCTTATTCTTATTTCGAAAAAAGAAAACCCAGAATCATTTCGCGACTTGCGTCCCATCAGTCTATGCACATTCACCAACAAGATCATATCCAAAATCATCGCGACTAGAATGGCAGAAATTCTCCCCAAGATAATATCCGAGGAGCAAAGCAGGTTTGTCCGAGGGAGGAATATCCAGGATAATATTATGCTGGCCCAAGAGTTAATAACCTGCATGAAGTTCCCTGTAAGAGGGGGCAACATCGTTATCAAAATTAACATGGAGAAAGCTTATGACAGACTGGACAGGCAATTTATGATCTGGGCCTTCAGAGCTTTTGGTTTCTCCGAAACGTGGACCAACATCGTGTGGAGATCCATCAGCAACTCGTGGTTCTCCACGGTTATTAACGGTCAAGCCGAGGGATTTTTCAAATATACTCGAGGGGTTAGACAAGGCGACCCTCTATCATCCACTGTCTTCATCATCGCGGCTGATGCCCTGAGCAGGAACCTTAACAACATGACTAACATCCCGAATTTCCAGCACTACCATACTTCTAGCGGATGCCCTTTAATTACTCATCTGGCCTTTGCCGACGACTTACTCATTTTCTCATCCAGGGACGAAGGGGCGGTGGCGGTGGTCCACAACACCCTGCAGAGGTACTCCACATGCTCCGGCCAGAAGATCAACCCTTCAAAGAGCGTAATCAACGCCCACCACAACACCAATAGAGAGCACACAACAGGCTCTCCAACTTAACTTCCTTCTCCGTGGATCACCCCTCATTCAACTATCTCGGGTGCCCTTTAGTATACGGTAAATCCAACATTGGCATCTTTGAGAATTTAATCACGAGAATCAGGAATAAACTTAGTAGGTGGCACAATGCCACTTTATCTCCGGGCGGCAAGATGATCCTCATCAAGCACGTGCTCAACTCCATACCCATTCACACCCTGGCCGTATGTTCTCCGCCGTTGAAGGTCCTCTCCTCGATCGAGCAGATTTTTTGTAATTTCTTCTGGGGACATTGCAACGGTCAAGACAAGCACCACTGGGCTAGCTGGAACTCTATGGCTTATCCTACTGAAGAAGGGGGCTGGGATTCACCAAACTCACTCACATTGTTCACGCATTTTCGATGAAATTATGGTGGAAACTCCGCACAAGCAAGAACTTATGGACCAGGTTTATAAAAACCAGGTACTTCAAACACATTCATCCAGTGGTGGCGATATCTAACAGCAGATCTTCTGCGTCTTGGCGTCGTATCCTTAGGGGGCGAGACTTAGCCGAACCAGTAATGAGATTACAATTGGGTGATGATGAGTCGAATCTATTCCTGGAGAGATGGACCGAGGACAGCTTGATCCCGAACATCACAGAGATCCCGAAAAACAGTAGGATCAGAGATTTGTGGAACCCCATCATCGATGACTGGAACTGGGACAATATCCGCGAATGGGCCAGAATCGAAGCGGCGGAGTACATTCGATTGCGATGATTGAGAATCGGCAGCGATGCAGATGCTATGCAGTGGACGCTCGAGGCCTTAGGGGTATTTTTGGTGAGGTTCGCGAGAATCGCTAGCCAAGGTTTGGGGCGCACCCATCAGGTCACTGTGCATTATTGGCACACCTGTATGCCTAAGAAATGGTCTTTCCTTATGTGGAGAGTCATTAGGAAAAAATTGCCAACCGATGATACCCTCAACACCATTGGGATTAGCTTAGCATCAGCCTGCAATTGTTGTCCCGACCGTCAGACGGAGACCATCGACCACATCTTCTGTCAAGGGAGCCTGTCGACCAGTATCTGGATGACCCTTAACCGGCACTACAGTATAGAACCAAGGGGAGGTCGCTTCCACGATCTAGCGACCTCATGGAAGATAGCATCTCACGGCCACCAGATCGTAGCAGCAGCCGCTATGTGGGCGATATGGAAAAATTACAACAAAGCGAGATACGAGGGCCTCCAATACTTAGTTGACCAGCTCACCAAGGAAGTTTTTCGCCAATGCCGTAAGCGAAGCGCTCTGTGCTCCCACTGCTCGCCAGCATTTTGGTCCTCGCTACAACCCTAACCTAGGGCTGCCGTTTTGCTTCTTTTTTTTGCCCCTTTTTGGGCTCTTTTGGTGGTATACTTGTATAGGGCGTTTTGCCTTGTATACGTGTCAGGCTTCGGCATTTTGAGCCTTGATTAATAAAAAGGAGGGGTTTCTATATATATATTTTTTTTTCCTATATATATATATATATATATATATATATATATATATATATATATATATATATATATATATATATATATATATATATATATATAAAATGGGATATCAGCCATAGACTGATCTTCTTATATGAGCCATATATATATATATATAAAAAAAAAAAAAAAAAAAAAAAAAAAAAAAAAAAAATATATATATATATATATATATATATATATATATATATATATATATATATATATAATGGGATATGAGCCATAGACTCATCTTCTTATATGAGCCATCCTAGTTGGCTTTCATGTAGGCTAATAAATTATATTGACTTAAAAAAAAATTTTAATAGATATAAATAAAAGATCTCATAAAAGATTTGATAAATAATAACTTACCATATCTTTTCTTAGGAACAACTTATCAAATATGTTTGCCTAAAAATAAAATTTCCCACAAAAGATTTAATAAATAATATTAATATTAATATTAAGTTAAATGTTAATAATATGTATTTGAATGTTAATTATATTAATATTATTGTGAATGTGAATTTTAATTATATAATATTAATATTAATATTAATAATGTGAATGTTAATGTTAATTATATTAATATTAATGTTAATTATAATGTGAATGTTAATTATATTAATATTAATGTTAATAATAATATTAGTTTTAAATTAAATATTAATGTTAATGTTAATGTTAATGTTAATGTTAATATTAATGTTAATGTTAATTTAACCTTTAACCTTTATTGTTAATATTAATGTCAATACTGACTTATTTTTAATTTTAATTCTAATTTTAGTTTTAATTTTATTTTCGTTTGTTCTTTTATTTCTATCTATTTAAATTCCTATAAAAAATATTTGGCAAATTTCTAGGCAAAGATATGGTAAGTTATTAATGTGAATGTGAATTTTAATTATATAATATTAATATTAATATTAATATTAATAATGTGAATGTGAATGTCAATTATATTAATATTAATGTTAATTATAATATGAATGTTAATTATATTAATATTATTGTTAATAATAATATTAGTTTTAAATTAAATGTTAATGTTAACGTTAATTTTTAATATTAACGTTAATGTTAATTTTAACTTTTAACATTTAACCTTTAATGTTAATATTAATATTAATATTAATATTAATATTAATATTTTTTTAATTTTAATTTTAATTTTAATTTTAATTTATTTTTGTTTGATCTTTTATTTCTATCTATTTAAATTCTTATGCAAACATATTTGGCAAATTTTCAGGCAAAGATATGGTAAGTTATTATATATCAAATCTTTTTTGAGGGGAAATCAAATTTTTATTGCTCTTAACTGGGGGCAATAGCCTCAATTGCTAAAAAAATGAGAAATACAATCAGGAATACTATTCTCCTCATAATTGGAGACATTATGCAAAGAATGAGAGGCTAAAGAGTGAGCTACCATGTTCCCTTTCCTACGGGTGAAGTCAAACCGCACACTAATATTCAACCCGTAGATCTCTTCCCGGGAGCTCTGAATCTGATCTCTGAGTCTCCACGGGATGAGGTTGTCGTCACCATTGAATATTCTATGAGCAACGAAAGAATCCCCCTCGATAATTATTTTGTCTGCCTGCAACTTGCTAGCAAGAAAGGCTCCTTGTCGTACCGCTAAGATCTCAGCTAATAACGCTCGATCATCTCCATATGTATGCAAGTCTTCCAGGACAACTGATTTGGCTGCAATGAATCCTCCCTTATCATCTCTTGTAACTGCAGCCACAGCAAGACGGGAGGATGATACCGCACCGTCAATGTTAATTTTGATAAAACCCGATGGCGGGGGGATCCACTTTGCATTCTCCTTTAATTGGTGGATGTCCAGCAATTGCTCCGCTTGGGGATTATAGCTAGCAGCATAAGTTCTATGCATGTTTTTGGCTTGCTGCACTATATTCACTATTCTGAGAGCTTTATTATTGAAGATACATTTGCAGCGAGCCTTCTGAAGAACAGATGGCAACTCTAGAGGGGGGTGAATAGAGTTATAGCAATAATAACCAATTAAAAATTAACTCTTTCACGATCTAAAAATAATCAGAGTAAATGCGGAAAATAAATAAGGAGCAAGAGAGCATACGCAAACACAGCCAATTTTAACCTGGTTTTTCTCGTGGAGGACTAGTCCAGGCCTGAGAACTCTAGCTCAGGATTAAATCCACTATTTGTAAAATAGTAGTTACACCCCATGCCTTTACTTCAGAAGAGCACGTCAACTTCTTTACAATGGATCGCAGTGGCGATGCTTAGAATTTTCCAAGCGACTTCTTGAACTCTTGCACAAGACTCCTAACTGAGAGATGCTGAGCACTCGAGACTTAGGAAACTTGTGGCTAGTAGATGAGAAGGGTATGGCTTATATCGAGCTTAAGAGAGAAGAGAAGAGAAGATTGGATGGTTTGAAATGAGAGAATTCTAGGCCTATTTATAGGTTTTTATCAGGCAGAATTCGGCCAGAATTCTGGTAGGAATTTTAAAAATTTGGCCGTTGGACAACTAGCAACCAGCCAACCCTAAAAATTAGGGTGCTGATTTTTAGGGGACAGAGTTCGGCCCGAACTCTGTGTGGAGGCAGAGTTCGGCCCGAACTCTGTCTCCAGAGCACAGAACTGGTCCAAGGGTGGAATGGGCTAAGTTTGGATGTAGAGCTTTATGGGCTTTGGATAGGTTGTGGGTTGAGTCTCAAGAGCCCAGCATAACTCAGCTTACAATCATTCTAGACTCAATAAAATATAAAAGTACAGACGCAAAAACGACTTGTATATGCACATGAGCTGTCGTCTGAGCTGTCGTCTGGCTTGAGCAGAATATAGTCATCGTGTGTCTTATTGAATTATCACAAGTATTATTTAGTCAACGTTATCAATATTTGGTTGACTGTGACTTTGTGTCAACAATCTCCCCCATATTGATAATTGACAAAATAATAATTGTATATTCAATATCCATACCTGGACACATGTAACGACATAGCTCCCCCATAATAAGTGCCGAGCTTAAGAGTAGCTCCCCCATAAACAATGATGTTAATCTCTGTTGTCCTATTAATAACATTCTTCCAAAAGCACATATAAACAGAAACAGAATATACACATAACTCCCCCTTTTGGCATTTAGCAATATGAGATAGATAAAGTATAACTGGCAAAACACACATAAAGGAGAAGAAACTGCATATAAAAGAATGACCAAGAGTCATAACAACTGATAATAGATCTACCAATGTCTCAAAAGCACAATGCATAATAAGTCTACTACAAACCAAGTACATAAAAGTAACTAAAGCAGAAAGCAGAAAGCATAATCTAAGATCTCCAGTAGCAGCCTCAAGTAGTAGTCCAAAACCATCAACGAGCACGAGAGGGCCCGGCGTCGTCCGAAGGATCAGTAAAGGAGCGACGTGGGTCCACAAAAGCCGAGTCCGGATCCATGTAGCGACGAACCCATGGGTCATCAATACGAAAGCCCTCACGATCGGGATCTCGCTCCATAGGAGTGGGCATGGTAGGATGGCGAGACATGGAATACCGGATGTCATACAGCGAGTTGCTGATAGCACTCATCTGCAATGTGGTCCGATAATCCAGCTGCGTCCAACGATCGTCCTCCAAAGTAAAACGATCTCTGAGCATGGTCTGAATAGACTCGAGAGTGGCAGGAGAAGGAGGAGGATCCTATCCGAGAGGAGGGGCATCCGGCTCATCCTCAGAATGCTCAGACACGACCGGGGTACCAACGGCCGCATGAAGCCTCCTTGCCTTGGAAAGAAAGGCAGGGGCAGGTAAGAATGGACACTCATCAAGAGGTACATGGAACGCACGAAAGATCATAGGAAGATATAAGGCATAAACCAAGGATCTTGGCTTCTTCCTACAGTTGATCATCCAATCCATCATTGTGCGTGGGAGGTTAAAGGGAACATGAAAGTGGAGATGGTACAAAGCTGAAATCTCAAAATAGGTAACTTCATCGGTAGAACCCGCTTTGGGTAGAATGGTGTTGAAAATGATCCGATGAAGCTCATAGAAATAAGGATTGAGATACTTTGCCAAGAGCTTACGAGGACGAGTGTTAGGGCTACACAGGTCGTCCTTGAAACTCTCTAGAGAAATCCCTTCGGGAAAGATAAAGGATCTAGCTTCAACAAGCTTTTCCCAAGAATTAGGCTCAATAAGGTCAAGATATTCGGCGAATTCAAAATCATCAAATGAGATATCAATACCCGCAACACGTGAATAGATACGAGTATCATCATGAGTCAAATTGCAATAAAACATTTGTATGGCACTACGATAAATGACCGAATTAGAAGTAACGAGTTCATCAAGACAAAGGTCATTAAAGAGTGCATCATATTGTGAGAAAATTGTAAAGTTGATGGGGTGTCCTGCAAATACCGGACGTGTCCGAAATTCGCTAAACCATTCATTGGATGCGTCTAGTGATATGAAAATTCGGTCGTCGAAAGTGTTTGGATCACGTGGACGAGAAGGATTGAACAACGGATGGGTTGGTTGTTCAATTGCCGGTACAACGGGTGGTGCAACGGACGGCTCAACGGGAGGAGGAGCATTCGACGAGGACGCACCCTCGGTCCGAAGTCTCTTCCCACGGTTAAGCAATCGTGGAGCCATAACATAATAGATAGATAAGAAAGAAATTTGAGATATAGAAAAGAAAGGAGTTATACCTCAAGATATTGAAGGATTATGAAAGAGAATTGAAAACCAAGCCTTCTCCTTGAGTTTGGGAAAGAATGGAGCCCAATAGAGGAGAAACTAAGGTTAGGGTTTTGAGAGTTTTGAGTAGGAGAAGTAGAAAAGGTGGTAAGAATGAAGAAGAGAGAAGAGAAACCGAAATAAAGAGGAGGGTTTCTCTTGGTCGGGTCAATTTTTGGCCATTGGATCAACAACAAGATCAACGGCTGAGCCTGTTCCCGATTCTGGAACAGGCAGGCCGAATTCGGTCCGAACTCTATTAGGGGCAGAGTTCGGCCCGAATTCTGGTTCCTGGAGACAGAACTGAAATCAGGCTGAGTTGAGTCAAAAATTGGTTAAGTGAAGATAAAAATCAATGTACTACATGAGTATAAGTACAGAAAAAGATCCAATGAGTAAATAGATGGATAGCAGATAGTGAGTTCAAAGCAGTAATATGAAGTTTGAAAAATTAGTATTTCAGCAAGTGATAAATAAAAAATGAACCGTATAATAAACAAGGAATTATATTATAATTCAATATTTTGAATCTGCCATGGGTTAGCTGCAGGGGTCGGATCCCAGCTAGCGGTAGTCCTGAGGACTAGTGCACCGTGTCGCTTAGGCTTTTACGCCTTGTTGTCAGAAGGACCCTTTCGGCTTGTACCCATAGCAAGTTCATCATAAGAGAATCACAATATATTCGATATTTACGCAGGTTTATTTTTAATTTATAACAGCTTCATCTAAAATTCCAAGTTCACGACAAAGAAAATTGAAGCGCTCTTCGGATAATGGTTTGGTGAAGAAGTCCGCTAACTGATGATCAGTGTCAATAAATTCTAAGTTAATCGTGTTATTTTGCTGATGATCACGCAAAAAGTGGTGTCGTATCTCAATGTGCTTCGTGCGTGAGTGACAAATGGGGTTCTTAGTAAGATTTATTACACTAGTATTATCACAAAAGATTAGAATATGCATGAAAGATAAATTATAGTCTTCAAGGGTTTGCTTCATCCACAGAATTTGTGCACAACAACGCCCAGCTGCTATGTATTCAGCTTCTGTTGTGGATAGTGCGACAGAATTCTGCTTTTTGCTAAACCAAGAGACTAAAGCCTTTCCTAATAAATGACACGTGCCGCTCGTACTTTTACGATCGACCTTGTATCCAGCGAAGTCAGCATCAGAATAACCAATGAGGTCAAATGATGTTGACTTGGGATACCATAGGCCCACTGTAACCGTACCCTTAAGGTATCGAAAGATACGCTTAACCGCGGTCATGTGTGATTCCTTAGGATTAGCTTGATATCTAGCACACAGGCAAATACTAAACATTATATCAGGGCGACTAGCAGTAAGATAGAGTAAACTGCCTATCATACCTCGATACTTACGTTGATCTACGGGTTTGCCACTATCATCTGGTTCAAGTTTGGTTGAAGTAGCCATAGGAGTGCTGATTGATTTGACGTTATCAAGGTCGAATTTCTTCAACATGTCCTTTGTATACTTCGACTGACAGATGAAGGTTCCATTTGACATTTGTTTGACTTGCAGCCCAAGAAAGTAGTTGAGCTCTCTCATCATGCTCATCTCAAACTCGGTCTGCATATACTTGGCAAAATCTTGACAAAGGGTTTCATCAGTAGAACCAAAAATAATATCATCTACATATATTTGTACTAACAGTATAGTATCTTTGAAAGATTTTATGAACAGTGTAGTGTCAATTTTTCCTTTTGAAAAACCTTTCTCAAGTAAGAAATTGCTAAGCCGTTCATACCAAGCTCTAGGGGCTTGTTTGAGGCCATATAGCGCTTTCTTTAACTTGAACACGTGGTCGGGAAATTTGTGATTTTCAAAGCCAGGGGTTGTTTTACATAAACTTCCTCCTTAATAAAACCATTCAAGAAAGCACTTTTAACATCCATTTGAAATAATTTGAAAATTTGAAAATTTGCAAATGCACAAAGCATCCGAATGGATTCTAATCTAGCAATAGGAGCATACGTCTCATCGTAGTCGATACCTCCTCTTGGTTGTATCCTTGGGCTACTAGACGAGCTTTGTTATGTGTGACTGAACCATCTTCATTTACTTTGTTTCTAAAAACCCATTTAGTACCAATAATCGAGTGATTAGCCGGTCTAGGAACAAGTTCCCATACTTGGCTCCTCTCGAATTGGTTGAGTTCCTCTTGCATAGCAGAAATCCAAAATTCATCATTGAAAGCTTCTAAAATGTTTCTAGGCTCAATTTGTGAAATAAAGGCAGTGCTAGCAATAGAGTCTCTTAATGATGATCTAATAGTTACTTCTCGTGAAACCTCACCGATTACCAAATTTTCTGGATGTGATAGCTTGAAAGAGAATTTCTTAGACAAGCTTTCCAGAGAATTTGTTTCGGTTGTGGTGTTCATTGGAGTAGACGTTGATGGCTCAACATCATCATCAAGAGTAGCTGCTGCACTGTTATCTTCATCAAAAGTCACATTGGTAGACTCTTCCACAATTAATGAGCGTTTGTTAAAAACTCTATATCCCTTACTCTTGGCAGCATAACCAAGGAAAATACCATCGTCAGCTTTGGCATCAAATTTGCCTAAGTTGTCTTTGGTATTAAGGATAAAGCATCTACAGCCAAAAACTCTAAAATAGAAAACATTTGGGGTTCTCCCGAACCAAAGCTCATAGGGTGTCTTCTTCGTAATAGGACGAATAAGTACCCCATTTAAAATGTGGCATGCTGTACTGACAGCTTCAGCCCAAAAGTATTTCGGAAGTGAAAACTTGTTCAACATGACTCTAGCCATATCGCCAAGAGTCCTATTCTTCCGCTCCACAACACCATTTTGTTGGGGAGTTCTTGGACAAGAAAACTTATGATCAAAACCATTGGAATCACAAAACTTTTCAAAATCAGAATTTTCGAATTTGCCTCCATGATCACTTCGGATTCGAGTAATCATGTAGCCTTTTTCGTTTTGAACTTTCTTGACAAAAATCTTAAAAACTGAAATAGCATCACTTTTATGAGTAAGAAAGAAAACCCAAGTAAATCTTGAAAAGTCATCAACAATAACAAATGCATAGAGTTTTCCACCAAGACTGGCTACTCTACTAGGACCAAATAAATCCATATGGAGTAGTTGCAGGGGTCTAGTAGTGCTTACAGAGTTTATGGAATGAAAAGATGACTTGGTTGCCTTATTCAACTCACATTCGGCACATACGATGTCCTTTTTGAATGTGATGTCGGGCAAACCTCTAACTAGCTTTTTGGTCGATAGCCTGGATATGGTATCCATATTAGCATGACCAAGACGCTGGTGCCATAGTAGTCGTTAATCTTTATGAGCATATAGGCATCTACCTGCATTGTTAGTATTTCCAGACAAATAGAAAATATAAATATTATCCTCTCTTACCCCTTCAAAAGCAATGTCTCCTGTTGACCTATCATAGATAAGGCATTTGTTTTGTCCAAAGTTAATGTCATAACCATGGTCAGCAAGATGACTGATGCTGAGCAAGTTATGCTTTAACTCGGTCACTAGGCAGACATCCTTTATTACGGGAGAGGGAGGATAGCCAATAATACCATTACCTATAATATAACCTTTTACGTTATTACCGAAGGATACATATCCTTCTCTCTTCATCGATAGTGATGGGAAAAGATGTGCGTCTCCCGTCATATGCCGCGAGCATCCACTATCGAGAATCCACTTACTCTTAGTTAAGGAGGGAAGGTCCACCTACATCAAGAGTAGATGTGACCTTTGGTACCCAAGTTCTTGAGGGTCCTGAAGAGTTAGTTTTTGGAAACCATACATATATCTTTCTATCTACTAATCTTCTAATTCTACATTGTGATAAAATATGTCCATGTAAACCACAATAAGTACATATAGCATTCCTATTTACATTAGGAGCATGCTGCTGATGTCTATAAGCAGAATATTGATAATATGTAGATTCAGCATGGTGATGATGACTATGTGGAGTGGCATGGTGATATTGTTGATATGGCATGGCATGATGATGTTGTCTATATGGCATGGCATGATGAGATTGTCTATATATGGAGTGATGTTGATTGTGTCTTTGTGCAACATGATGATGACTGTATCTATGTATAGCATGATGTTTATGTGACATATGATGATTATTCTACGTGCATGTGGTTTGTGAAAGTGAGTGTATATGTAAGCATGATTGTGAGCAGCATGAGGATGACATGGTTGACTAGTATGAGTTGTGTCATGCTTAGTGTATGTCTCATGTGATTGGGTTTGAGGTTGAGCAACCTGTTTTCCCAACTTAGTCTCTAGTTTCTTAGAGACAGCTTGTAATTCAGTAATCTTAGCATTCAAACCATGCATCTTAGTAATAGTAATCTTGTGTCTACTCTTTTCATCTGCAAGTTCCGTGTTGAGTGTTGTGATTTCTTGTGTTTGTTGCTCAATACGTGACTCGACATCATGTAGGCTTATTTTAAGATTGGATACCTCATCAGTGACATCCGTGGGTGAAGTATCTCTAATATTATCAAGTAATAGAGAAAGTCTTTGTATTTCGACTTCATGACTTTTGATTTTGTCCTTGGCTTATTTGTATTTACCAATGACCTTTTTATAGTCACTAAGTAAATCGGTGAAAGCATCGCCAAGTTCATCAAAAGTGAAGTCGTCAAGAGTTTCGTTTGATACCTTGTCGGACGTTGCCATTAGGCACACATTAGCCGTATCTTGAGGAGAGTTCTTTTCTTCCTCGGAGTCACTAGCTTCGCTTTCATGCCAAATGCTTGTGTTGGCATATTTTTTTGAAAATGTCTTCTTGTGTGGCTTCTCATAGCGGTTGCTTTTCTTTAAGAATGGACAGTCTTTTCGGACATGTCCTGTCTTCTTGCAACCGTAGCAAGTAGGCTCTTCTTCTTCATCTTCTTGTGGTTCCTTCTTTCTTCGATTGAAGCGAAGGAATTTCTTGAAGTTGCGAACCATGAGGGCTTGATCATCATCTTCTGAGTTGTCGTCATCCGTCTCTTCGGGTTCAGCCCTCCGTCGGTGAGCTTTGAGTGCGATCTCCTTAGCCTTAGGAGCAGGCTCTTCGAAGTCCTTGAGGTCAAGCTCATGAGTCATTAGCTTTCCCATCAAGGTCTCCATAGACATGGTTGTGAGATCATTTCCTTCTACGATGGCTGTCACCTTAGGGTTCCAAACTTTTGGTAGCCCCCTAAGTAGCTTGCGAATCTTCTCGTGATTTGAATATTGCTTTCCAAGCGAAGACAGGGGGTTGATGATGTCGAGGAATCTTGTGAACATTTGCATGATCGTCTCGTTTGGCTTCATCTTGAAAGCTTTGTATTCTTGAGTGAGACGACTTATCTTTGATTCCTTGACTTGGGTGGTTTCTTCATGCGTCACTTCTAGAAGCTTTCATACTTCGTGGGATGTGGTGCATGTGGATACCCTGTTGAACTCATTCCTGTCTATAGCACAGAATAAAGCATTAATAGCTCTCGCGTCTAGACTTGCCTGTTTCTTCTTCTCGTCAGAATATTTGTCATGTGATTTCTCAACGAGATCGCCATTGACAACTATTCTGGCGAGCTTTTTGTAACCGTCAGTGACGATAGTCCACAGGTCAAAGTCTAACGACTTGAGATAAAAACTCATCATTGTTTTCCAATACGTGTAGTTGGTTCCATCAAATAGGGGAGGCCTATGAGTGGACTGTCCTTCATCGTGATTGGAAATCAAGGATTGTGTGGTTACCATAGATCAGCTCTAGGATATAAATCCTTGTAAAGAGAACAGAGCTCTGATACCAATTGAAGAACAGATGGCAACTCTAGAGGGGGGTGAATAGAGTTATAGCAATAATAACCAATTAAAAATCAACTCTTTCACGATCTAAAAATAATCAGAGTAAATACGGAAAATAAATAAGGAACAAGAGAGGATACGCAAACACAGCCGATTTTAACCTGGTTTCCCTCGTGGAGGACTAGTCCAGGCCTGAGAACTCTAGCTCAGGATTAAATCCACTATTTTTGAAATAGTAGTTACACCCCGTGCCTTTACTTCAAAAGATCACGTCAACTTCTTTACAATGGATCGCAGTGGCGATGCTTGGAATTTTCCAAGCGACTTCTTGAACTCTTGCACAAGACTCCTAACTGAGAGATGCTGAGCACTCGAGACTTAGAAAACTTGTGGCTAGTAGATGAGAAGGGTATGGCTTATATCGAGCTTAAGAGAGAAGAGAAGAGAAGATTGGATGGTTTGAAATGAGAGAATTCTAGGCCTATTTATAGGTTTTTATCAGGCAGAATTCGGCCAGAATTCTGGTAGGAATTTCAAAAATTTGGCCGTTGGACAACTAGCAACCAGCCAACCCTAAAAATTAGGGTGCTGATTTTTAGGGGACAGAGTTCGGCCCGAACTCTGTATGGAGGCAGAGTTCGGCCCAAACTCTGTCTCCAGAGCACAGAACTGGTCCAAGGGTAGAATGGGCTAAGTTTGGATGTGGAGCTTTATGGGCTTTGGATAGGTTGTGGGTTGAGTCTCAAGAGCCCAGCATAACTCAGCTTACAATCATTCTAGACTCAATAAAATATAAAAGTACAGACGCAAAAACGACTTGTATATGCACATGAGCTGTTGTCTGAGCTATCGTCTGGCTTGAGCAGAATATAGTCGTCGTGTGTCTTATTGAATTATCACAAGTATTATTTAGTCAACGTTATCAATATTTAGTTGACTGTGACTTTGTGTCAACACCTTCCAGATGGCCCATAGAAGGTTGGCTCCCAACCGAAACACATCTTTGCATCGCTTGTCCTTCAACCATTCTTCTAGTAGGCTTCGGATGTTCATGGGGGTATCAATACGAAGACCTACGCTGCTTGCAAACCATACAGCTCTAGCCACCTGACAGTAAAGGAACAAATGATTCTCATCTTCCTCGTGCTCAAGACAGAACGGGCATTTGTTGTTAATAACAGGTATCCGTTTGTTCAAGGCTGTAAAAAACGGAAGGGAGTTATGGAAAAGTCGCATACAAATAATCGGACCCGAGGAGCCACATTCCTCAATTTCCAGAGATGGAGCCAAACTAGTTGGCCCTCTCCCGACCGCGCCGTGGTGGGTTCTCGCCGACGGAAATGCTCATACAGAGATTTTGGTGTGAACTTGCCATTTTTAGCCTTCATCCATAAGAGTTTATCTGGACCTTCCGCATCGAGGATGCGTATACGCGATATGGCTGCTGCTTCCATCGGAGAGAACAAGCTTTGTATCAGCAGCATGTTCTAAGAGTTATCATATTAGCTTCTAAGTTCACGAACGAACTGAGGCCCATTTGGGGGAATGCTACACCCAGTGATTCGAAACCCAGGAAGGTTAGGAATCTACGGTTTGTCGATGATTCTCGTCCATCCCCCGTTAATTTTCTAGCATAGGCCCTCCTTCATATGCTGTCGTAACTCCAGTATACTGGTCCAAGTAGGTGATGACCTTCTCGTACGAGCAGCATTCCAGAAACTACGATCATACAGATACACCCCACGAAGCAGCCGTACCCACAATAGATCGGGATTCGATAGGAATCTCCAGAGAAGTTTACCCACCAGAGCTTTATTCACCCATCGTAGATTCCTTATGCCAAGGCCCCCTTCCCTGATTGGTGAGATAAATGATTTCCATTTTAAGAAATGCATCTTCTTCTCCTCGATATCGTGCCCCCACCAAAAAACTACGTTGTTGTCTTGTTAATTTCAAACATGTGGCATTTGGCATCATATTAATCGACATATAATAAATAGGGATCGAACCCAAGGCTACTTTTATGAGAGTGGTATGACCGGCGTGCGATAACAGCTTGGATTTCCAGCCTTGCAATCGAGCAGAACATTTGTCTATGAGGCCAGGATTGTTGTCTCTACTTCATGTTGCAATTAAAGGATGGCCCAGATAAGACTCATCCTCCTTCATGTATGCAAAATATAAGGAAGACACTAATGTTTCTCTCTCAGGAGACGAGACCATTTTACTGAAGTGGATACTTGATTTGTCGAAATTGATTTTCTGGCCCGACCACTTCGAATAAGTCTGTAGGATGTTGTGAACTACATCCAGAGATGCAAGTGAAGCATGTCCAAATATCAGTATATCATCAGCAAATAGCAGATGAGAAATGGAGGGCGCATACCTGTTGAGACAAACTCCTTGATCCTTGAAACATATGATCCCTTTCAAATTTTTTTGAATAGGCTGGTAAGAACTTCTGAGCATAAGACATATACGAAGGGGGACAATGGACATCCTTGTCGAATCCCTCTTTTGGGGATAAAGAATCCTTCTGGTGCACCATTCACAAGAACAGAATAAGTAGGCGACTCGATACATTTCATGATCAGCTCGTTCGATCTCCCCCTAATGCCCACGCCATACAGGACTTGCCGAATGAAATTCCAAGAGAGTCTGTCATAGGCATTAGACATGTCCACCTTTAATGCAAATGAATTCTTCTTCCATAGTAGATGCTTCATATGATGAATGATTTCCTTCGCAATGATGATATTATCAGAGATTTGTCTTCCAGGTATAAACGCATTCTGATTTGGTGAGATCAACTTGTTGAGCAGTGGCTTTATCCGATTAGTCAAGATTTTGGAGATGACTTTGTATGTGACATTACAAAGAGCAATGGGTCGATAGTCTACCGACGTCGAGGGATTCCTTTTCTTAGGAACCAATGCTATATGCTTGTGGTTCAGACCAGGGGGGAGCCGAGATTCATTAAAAACACCTGGACCATGTTTGTTAGTTCCTCGCCCAAGTTAGACTAATATTTTTAGTAAACTATAGCTGGGAATTCGTCGGGGCTCGGGGCTTTCAACGCACCCATGCTTTGGATGGTGGCTCTGATCTCCTCTGTTAGTGGGGTGGCGCATAGGGAGGAATTTTCTTCTTCAGTTACAATCCCACACAAAATAAGGAAATTTGGGTCCATAGGCTCGGCCTCGTCAGCACCCAGGATGGCTTCAAAGTATTTAATCAGAGTGGAAGCAATGGCAGCATGATCATAGACCCATCGCCCTTCATTGTCCAGCAGCGCTCAGATTCATTGTGACGTCTTCGCAGGGTCGCTTTTGTGTGAAAATATTTGGTATTCTCGTCGCCTTCCTTAATCCATCTACATCTGGATCTCTGACACCAGTAAGCTTCATTAATTGCCTGCAACTCGTTAATCTCTGCAGTGATCACTCGCTCCTCGAAGAGAGTTGTATCGGTTATAATATCATCTTGAATAAGAGAAAGACGTTTATGTAAAGATTCAAGACGGGATTTGATGTTACCAAATGAGGATCGAATCCAATGATGCAGCTTCATAAGAGTTTGTCGCAGTTTATGGCCCAGCGGGGCATCTCTCTGGGCATTAGAGACTTGCCAAGCTTGTTCGAAAACTTCAAGGAAGGCTTTATTTGACATATAATGGGCTTCAAATCATTTTGGTCGATTCAAGCACCGTTGTTTCTTGTACATATTGAGAAGAATTGGTGCATGGTCGCTGTTGATGCGCGGAAGCGTAGAGACTGATGCATTCGGTAACATCCAGCACCAGTATGGAGTTGCAACTGCTCTGTCCAATCTCTTCCTGATATGATCAGTAGATCTTCTACGATTGGACCATGTGTAGGCTGGACCACTGCAGTCGAGATCAATCAACCCACAGAGATCCAACATTTGTCTAAAAGCTTCAGCCGCACGGTGATCAAAACTATTCCCCCGTGCTTCTCTTCCGGCACCAAAGTAGCATTAAAATCCCCTATACAGCACCACGGGACGTCAAACATATATGTCATGCCTTTAATTTGTTTCCAGAGTTTGGGTCGCTCATGCTTCTTAGGACATCCATAGATATAAAGCAGATTCCATGCTGGCAAATCATTCAAACTTTCTATACAAAGAAGGATTAGGTTCTGGGAGTGATAAGAGACCTTAGCAGAGATGTTGTTGTCCCATCCCAGCCACATACCACCTGAATGTCCAATCGGGTGGACTGAGAAGAAATTATCATAACCAAGACGAGGGAGAGTGTGTTCTGTGTGGGTGGGAGGGGAGATGGTTTTAGAGAGGAAGAAGATAGATGGGCGGGTAGCGGAGAGGAATGAGCGGAGAGTCTAGACTGTCGAGGCATTCCTCACCCCTCGACAGTTCCAGGATAGGATTAATAATCCTTGCGGCTGTTTCAGGTCAGCCGCCACGACCTTTGCGTTGGATGATTGATTGTTGTTTGAAGAACGGATCTTCTTACTGTTGCTCGGGTTCATCAGGGGGGAAGCGACTCTTTTATTAGACCAGGGAGTTCCCTCCTTAGGTACAAGCTTCACAGCGTCCTCTTTGTGCGCTCTTCGTTTCCATGATGTTTTCATATAAGAGTTGGGTCGATATATGGATCCAGAGTTATAGAGGTTAAGATTGGGATCAGGTGAGTATACTTTATGCGCAAGTAGTCGAGGCTCACAGGCGTGCATGCCCATCGGCGGCTCGTCCAACAACGGGTATTTCATGTTCATGTACTTTATCATATGCTTCATATACTCCTTGGACTCGTATCTATTCATGTATACACATGTTCTCATGTGCTTTCATGTATACTCATGTGCAATCATGTACACTCATGTTCATATGAGCTTCCTGTATAAAGTAGTTATTCATGTGCAATAACGTAACTTGACTGGATCCTTGTGTATTAATTGGGGTAGGGTAAGTAGAAGTGGTTATGTGATCATTATCCCCAGTAGGTATTCATGTGCAACTCCGTAGCTTATTTATGTACAACCCAACCTGTTTACATAACCATCTTGTGCTCTAAATCACTTAGTTACTTACAGTTCTTACTTATCATATAGATATTTCCAGTTTACAAATATCTCTCTTATCTTTCATATACATTTCTTACAGTACATGTATCTTACTATATTGCTTGTTTTACATTTTCTGCTATGATATGAACTGCGTGAGAGATATACATTCGTTCCTGTCCTGACTGGACCTGTTAAAAATATTACAGATGACACCGAGGAGTTATGCCCTACTTACTATGAAGCAGGCCTAGATGACACTTGTGAGTTGGACCCTAGGAGGATCCAGCTCTAGCTGAGGACATCACCCCTATTGCCTAGTCTAGATTGCTAGGTTTATCTTATTTCATATGTTATTTGTATTTGACATCTGAGTTGTATTATTTCTAGATGTTGAGATGTTGTGTCGTATAGACACTTAGACTTATTTTCTTATGTTTGTATGTTCTCTTTGAGATTTTATATCTATCATATCGTGCTATTTCTATCTTAGAATTGTGATTGAGTTGTACCTTCTGTATTGTCCTTCGATTGGAGAGTATACCTTGTACAACTACATTTATACTGTGTTAGATATATGTGACCTAGGATAGCGTTCTACTGTCGACACTACGGCATAGGCTGAACGTACCCACTTTTTGTGTCCCTACACTGGGTGCGGGTCGTGACAAAGGCGCTTCTATGTCATGATGTTGCCCTTTTTTAAGGTTAATGTTAGGGTTGATCGAGCTTAGTCATCGATTGGTTGTCATATACATGATCATAATCTAAAACAACCATCGAATTTTTGTTCTAGTCGATCAAATGACATATTGTCATCGGAATGTCGCTCGCCTCCTCGACGAATATTTTGTTTGCATTCTCATCCCAAGAAGATCTCGTAAATCTATTCGAATAAACTCTTTTCATCCCCTTCGTCCTACCTATCCTAATTTTTTCTAAATTTCGAGAACGAAATTCTTTTAAGTTGGGTAGGATGTAAACCCCCTAAATTTTCACTATGATTTTAAAATTTATTTATTTTGATATGGATTTATTTTTGTATCGTACGTCGAGTGCGAATGCGTAAAATACGTAAATTTGAAATATTTATTTATTTAATTACAAAATATTTGATTATAGTTTATATATATAGAAACCGATATTTTGTTATTGGTATGAGCAAGTATTTTCTATCAAAACGGCATACCACGATAATTACCAAAACCTTTATTTTTACTTTTGAAAGACTATTTTATTTAGTAGTAATTTAGAAAAACCATGAATTATGTAAATATTTTGTTTGCATACAAGGTACATGAAATTTATTCATGTATATATATTGTTGATTTTCGAAATTAATTTATTATTATATTATATTATTTATAAAAAGGTATTTTAAAAATAGTTTGATTTAATGTTTGATTATTATGGAAATTTAAATTTGAGTTATCTTATCTTTATTTAAAATAGTTCTAAATTAAAGTTGTGGTTTAAATTGGATTTGGATTTGGTTGAATTGGCTTTAAATCTATTTAATTAAATGATGAATTATCTATTGGGGATTTAAATAAACCCACAATCCCATCCAAATAGGAATTTCCACATCTTATAAATAGGCGGGTACTCCTCCATAATTTCTACCACCCACGTGCATCGTGTCTGTGACTCCCATCCACTATGTTTTCTCCTCCATTACAGTTACAAATTTTTATTCCGTCCGACAACCCCGGACTCGACGCCTTCCCGTGTCTCGCAGGACAAGCAATCACCACGACCCGACCTAGACTCTAATCCGGACCATCACCAGCACCGCCACCATCGCCACTCCAACTGCCACAAACCACCAACACCATAAAATCGTGTCCCCGTGTATGTGTCCTCGTTCATCATCATCAGCCTCATATCAGCCACGTGTCCGGCCTCGGCCGAACCCAGCCCCTCCGACCACCATCTTCACCACCGCGGCCACCCGAAGAAACCCCACAACACCACAATCACCACCACCAGAAATAGGAGAAGGGGGGAGAAACTCTCACCTCGACCCGCGAGATTCGGCGTTCCCGCACCACCGCCGAGGAGTCGCCAGTGTGCGCGCCGACATCGCTGGGGATCTCTGGCGCTGCTCCAGACCGCGTGGACCCCTGTCGTGCCGGAGCTCCGCCGCGCCCTCCGAGCTCTCCGCCTTCTCCGGCGTCGGCGAATACCACTGCGCCGTCTCCAGTGCCACAACCGCCCGGAGCTGCCCCTCTGTCTCTCGATCTCCGAGTTCTCCGCCTCCTCCGGCGCCGACGAATACCACCGCGCCGTCTCCAGTACCACAACCGCCCGGAGCTGCCCCTCTGTCTCTCGATCTCCTCGCCCGCCGTGAGCGCCCGACCACGTCGGAGCCACCGCCCTCTGAAAACCCTCCATCATCGCGCCCTCACGGCCGCCCGCCGCCACCGTTGGGACTCCTCACCTCCGCCGCCTCCAGGGCAGTACGCCCCTGGCGCCGACCGCAGAGCGCCGTGCAGCCGACCGCCGGCCGGTGCAGCCACTGGTAACCCATCGAACTCTTTTCTCTCTCTCTCTCTCTCTCTGTGTAAATGAATTGGAGGGAATGCTGTAAGGGGTTTTAAGGGGATTAAGTATTATTAATTATTATTATTATTATTATTATTATTATTATTATTATCATCGTCATCATTATTATATTTATTATTATTAGTATTATTCATTAAAATCATTATAAGTATTAATTATTTACTATTATTATTATTATTATTATTATTATTATTATTATTATTATTATTATCATCATCATTTATCTAAAAAGGTGTCAATTATTTTATCATTTATATATTATTATTAATATTAGTTTGTTGTTTGGTTAAGTGTTATTATTTACATTATTATTATTACTATTATTTTCTAGCTTTTAAAATGTCGGAATATATCTTTCGATTTATAATGCACATATATTTGACCGGTTATATTTTTGGTCTAAACGAATTACAAATATTGTTAAATATTATTTTAGTTGTGAAATCTAGTTTCCACCATAATCATATTTTACAACCTAGAGTTTGCCTAAAACAATTTTTTTATTTTTTTCAAGTATTTTTCTAAAAATTATTTTAACTAATAAAATGGTAGTTTCTAAATGAAAAACTCATTTTTCAAGTATGTATTTATCTAAAATATTTTATACTAATGAAAGATATTTTCCAAAGTATTATAAATATTTTTACAAAATAATATAAGTATTTCTTTACACAAATCCCCTCAAATATCTTGATTTCGACTGATCATCTTTCCTATTCCCTCGCGACTTTGGACCTCTGCACCATGACTATGGCTATTGGACCAAGCTGGACTTGTCAGATTATCGCACACCAGGCGTAACACCTGTTTTCCATAAATAAATTCACTTTATTTATTTTGTATCTGAGAAAATTACAACTGTAGGAATCTAATCTAGAAGACGATTACTTTATCCCTTGGACGATGCGATGAAGAAAACTCGAACTTCGAAGAACTTGGACAGCAACTGGGCAATCTCTCTGTTCTCTCTGAAAAATGACCTCTCCTCATGAAGGTGAAGAAACTCTCTTTTATAGAGTTCTGGATAACTGTCCTGAACCATACGCTCAGGTAGTTACTTGACGTGTGCAAAACTGCAGGGACGCGTGGCAAATTCTGACGAAGACACGTTGGCGTGCGGTTGAGAGTAGTAGAGCACATTCAGGAGAGATTGATGGCATGAAGGCCACATTGCATAACTTCTGAATAAATGGGTAACTGAGTACAGGACACGTGAGAACGTGTGTTGACTGTACGTTGAAAATCATCCTGGATACAACTGCTGTAGAGTCATACGCTAGCTTTTGAAGAGGAGTCATACGCTGATTTGGACAGCGTAGTGCCATAGGAAATCCATACGCTCACTTTATGGGCAAGGATTCGTATGGAGATCATACGCTCGCTTGGTTAGCAAGGAATCATGTGAGGTCCATACGCTCACTTGGCTGGGTGAAGAAGGAGTCATGTGAGGTCGATACGCTCACTGGAGAAGTGGCCACGTGGCTATCATCAATCTTCTTTGGTACACCATATCTTCCCATAACTGACAAAATCTTCTCGAGCGTCGTGACTGCGGATTTGACGGCTGACAGACTGTCAAAACTGACAGTAATGATGGCTTTTGTATTTATGAAGGCTGCTGAGTTATCCTCGTAAAAGACAAAACCGACTCTTCGAAAACCTATACGACGGTTACTTTTCTCGTGACAGCTGTCTTTGCACGAAAGATGAAGTGTCAGATTCATTCCTCATTTAAACATATGCTGTGCTGTCACTTCAGTAAATAATAAAACATTTACTGAGCGTATGGCTTTTGAATGAGCGTACAACTCTGAACTGAACGTATGGCTCTTAACTGAGCGTATAGCCTTGAGCGTATGACTTCTGTTTGAGCGTATGGCTTCAACTGACATCTGTCTTTAAGCGTATGGATGAAAATGACAGCGTGTCATAATTTTCCACATCCTACAAGACCCCCTTCAAAGTTTTTGAACTTTATGAGTTTCAAAAGTTCGAAATTACTTTGAACAGAAAGTGGGAATGAGTCCTGACACGCTGGCATGAGTCTGTTATCTTCCTCAATATCAGTACAATTCTTTAGGGATTTTGTTTAGAAAATATCCGCCGTTTTGAACTTCTTTCTTTCTTCTATAAATAGGTCTCCCAAAACCTATTTTATTTCTTTACCAGAGCTTTTGCCTTCGAGGGAGAAAAGAGCTTTCAGAAACTCAAGATCTTTCTTCTTCTTCTTCGTCTTCAACTCCATCTCCATTAATGGCACCCAAGATTGATGCTGCTGCGAAAGGAAAGGGGAAAGCCCCTGAAGAGTCATCTCATCCTGCCGTCGACACTGCCACTACCAAGAGGACGGCCAGTCAGCGTGTTTCACGCAGTGAACGGCCATTGAAACCTCTTTATGGTGAGGACGAAGATGATGATGTATTTCTTGAAGAATTTGTCTCAAATAAACTCTGTTTAAGGAAACTTTGTTTATGATGTATCCTTCCTGCTTTATATTATTTTGCCTTTATTCACTGATCTTTAGACTCAGAAATCAAAAGGACGAGATATCATTTTCATAGAATATGGTACATACTGAGATAGAAAATTCAGAGGTGATATGGACATGATTTTTTATACAAGATCTTTATTAAATCCACTGGGAATCTAATAAGACAAAATATCAAATTCTCTGGGAAAATGATACATGGTAGAATATCAGTTTCCGCTGGGGATAACGACATCGAAATAGTTTTTGTAGAGAAGAATAAATTTTTGATTTTACACTTGCTGGGGAGTAATGAAAATATTATATATATTGATGAAATTTATACATAATATTTCTTTAAGAATTTGCCATTGATAGGCATCATCGTGACTTTCCCGTCCATAGAGGCAAGCTGATATGCTCCATTAGAGAAGACTTTGTTTACTACGAATGGGCCTTCCCATTTCGCGTCAAATTTGTCTTTGCTCATATGTGTCATGGTCATCGGACGTCTGACAGTAAGGACCAATTCTCCCTTCTGATATGTTCTGACTTTGACTTTCCGATTAAAAGCTTTTGAGATTCGGGCTTGATATAGCTCGATATTTTGTTGCGCATACAATCGCTTTTCATCTAGAGCTTCCAGTTCTTGAAGTCGAAGTCGATCATTATTCTTTGTTGTAAATTCATTGGAGATTGCAACTCTCAAAGAAGGAATTTGTATCTCGAGGGGAAGAACAGCTTCACACCCATATACCAAAGAGAAAGGTGTACATCCGGTCGCATTGTGAACTTTGGTGCGATAAGCCCATAAAAATTCACCAAGCTTCTCACTCCAGTTACGTTTATTGGAAGAAACGAACTTTTTCAAGAGTTTGATGATTGTTTTGTTGAAAGCTTCTGCTAGTCCATTGGCTGCTGGATTATATGTTGTAGAAGCCAGATTATTAATCCGATGATCATCACAGAATCGAGTAAATTTCTGGCTGACGAACTGTGGTCCATTATCATGGATAATACGCCGAGGAACACCAAATCGATAGATGACATGATGTTTGACAAAGTTGATAACATTAGAAGTCTTGACTTCAGATAACGGGATTGCTTCAGCCCATTTAGAAAAATAATCAGTTATTGCTAGAATAAACCGATGTCCTTTTGATGATGGTGGATTGATAGGACCGATGACGTCCATGCCCCAAGCTTCAAAGGGCCATGATGCCGCTGTTGGGTGTAAGAACTCCGATGGTTGATGGATAAAGTATGCATGAATTTGACAGGCTTTATATTTCCGAGCATATTGAATGGTATCAGCTACCATCGTGGGCCAATAATAACCCATACGTCGGATACGATCTTGAAGTTTTGGACCTGGCTGGTGAGCTCCGCAGACGCCATCATGTGCTTCACGGATTATCTGTTGTGCTTCTTCACCAGCGATGTATCGAAGGAGAAGACCATCATAGGCTCGACGATATAGTGTCTTCGTAGTATGATTATAATAGAATCTGAGAGACCGGCGCCGGATAGATGCTGCTTCACTCGGGTTATCATGAAGTATGTCATACAACACAAAGTCCAGAAACGGACGTCTCCAGTCTTCAGTTACGGTGTCTATTTTGTTAGAAAAGACATATTCCATAGTAGAATCGGAAGAAGACAAGGACACTTTGTCAAACTTTAATTCAGCATCAAAGTTGAGAGAATCTTCGTCTGGATTATGGGGAAAAGCCAAAGCCAGATTATTTTCAACGCAGAATAGTTCTCGGTTATAAACCACTATCACTTGCTGACGTCTGATTGGTATGGCTAATACAGCAGCAAGATTAGCCAAAGCATCAGCTTCTGCATTATAGACTCGTCGAACATGTTCAATAAAGAAACCTTCAAAGGAGGAGGCCATAGAGAGTGCTGTTCGATGATAAGGTATCAAATCTTGAGGACGAACTTCATACGTTCCTCTGATCTGATTGATGATAAGCTTAGAGTCTCCATAAACTTCTAAATATTGAACATCCAGATGTTTAGCGAGTTGAAGACCAATGAGCAACGCATTGTATTCTGCAACATTATTTGAACATGATTGATCCAGAGAATAAGCCCTCTGAATAGTTAATCCCTTTGGGGATACAAGAACAATTCCAACTCCGGCGACAATATCGCCGTTAGGACCTATTCTAGATGCTCCATCAAAGAATAGACGCCAGGTAGGAACTTCTTCAGAAACCATATTTGAATCCAGAACTTCATCGGGAATCTCATCATATAATTTAGAATCTTCTGGGACTGCATGAGCTGCTAGAAAATCAGCAAGAGCCTGTCCTTTAACCGACTTCTGAGGAATATAATGCATGTCGTATTGGGCTAACAAGATTCCCCAATTAGCAAGTCTAGAGTTGAGAATACCGGGTTTTTTCATCATAATCCTGAGTGGATTCACTCTGGAAATGACGTGAATCGTCTGACCGATAATATAATGTCGCGTTTTCTGAACAGCAAACATTAATGCTAGGCATTCTTTCTCGATTGGAGAATAACGCGGTTCAGCGCTTGTCATTGTACGACTGAGATAATAAATGGCCTGTTCATGACCATCTTTATTTTTCTGGGCGAGTAATGCACCAAGAGAATGATCCATAGCTCGAACATATAGGAGAAATGGTATTCCCGAGACGGGAGGTACCAAAACTGGAGGGTTCATGAGGTACTGTTTGATGTCGTCAAATGCTTTTTGACATTCTTCGTTCCAGATGAAAGATACACCTTTCTTCAGAAGTTTGTGGAATGGTCTGCAGCGTCCTGATAAGTTGGAAATGAATCTCCTGATATAAGCAATCCTTCTTTGAAATCCTCGTAGCTCTTTTAAGGTGCGTGGAGGATGCATCTCTTGGATGGCTTTGATCTTCTCGGGATCCACGTGTATACCTTTAGCGGTAGTGACGAAGCCGAGAAATTTGCCACTAAAGACGCCTAGGAAGGACTTAGTAGGGTTCATTTTAAGTTGATGCTGACGCATTAAATCAAATATAGTCTTCAAATCTTGGATATGATCCTCCTTTCGTCGACTTTTGACTGCAATATCATCAACATAGCATTCGACTATTTTCCGGAGATGTTCACGGAATATAGTGCTCATTGCTCGTTGATATGTTGCTCCTGCATTTTTGAGACCAAACGGCATCACTGTATAACAATATGTACCGATCGGTGTTCTGAAAGAAGTATGTCTCTCGTCATCTGGAAACATCTTGATTTGATTATACCCCGAATACCCATCCATGAATGACATTCGTTCGAAACCACATGTGTTATCAATCATTACATCTGTAATTGGAAGAGGAAACTCGTCTTTAGGACAAGCAGCATTGAGATCACGAAAGTCTATACAGACTCAGATCTTGCCGGTCTTCTTGAGGACAGGAACGATGTTAGCCACCCATTCAGGTTGTTGTTCCTCTCTGATAAATCCGGAAGCTATAAGCATGTTGACTTCAACTTCAATTGCATCCATAATGTCTGGACGAAATCGTCGTTGTTGCTGTTTGACCGGTTTAGCATTTGGCATAATATTAAGCTTGTGCATTGCGATCTTCGGATCTAGTCCTGGCATATCCTCGTAGCTCCAGGCGAAGACATCGATGTAATCACGAATAAGCTTGATCATATCTTGCTTATCTATTTCTGAAAGACTCTCACTGATGAATATTGGTTTAGGAGAACCTTCTTCACCAACATCAATTTGGATCAGTTTATCTTCAGTAGGAGGTTCCCTTTGTTCGAACCTGAATTCCCATTGATTATCTAATCTTTGAGCCCATTGTTCTGATTCAGGTGATATTTCAAAATCATCCTCATCTTTACCATTTTCTTGTGGGCCATCAACAGAGACCATATTGATGGATAGAATAGAGCGATGAAGATCGCCAACACTCGTATCAGAATCCTAAGAAAGGAAATCAGAAGACTCAGATCGTTCATCTTCAGATTGTTCGTCTTTATTGAATTTTGACTCTTCATGAACTATGTTGATAAAAGGGGTGGGAACAATGTAACCTAAACCACATTTTGTCCTTCCGTATTTTAATGGAGGAATTCGAACAGGCATTCTTCTTCCTTTTCCATTAAGACTGGTTCTGAAATCATAACCCATATTCTTGATGATATTTTTGGATTGCTGACTGTAGCGACGTAGCTGTAATCTTCCAGTATCGTCATTTATATCATCCTCCTCCAGATTAGGAGGATTCTGAGGTCCTTTATAGAAAAATATTGGATTTTCTCCCTTCTTTCGACTGGGGACCACAAAGTATGATTTCTGTATAGAGTCTAATGATACGTCTGTATGAAGAGCTTGAACAACCCCTATAGTTAGTGGCTCTAAGCTATCTAGCAATTGTAAATAACTTTGTACATAACTACAAACATTAATATACTGCAAAGGAGATGCTTCATTAATACTAGATGCTGTATTTACAACAGAAGGCTGAGCCTTATCAGACTTAGTCAGATTAATGACAAAGGAGGAAGAAGAAGAACAGTTAGAATTTTTGTTTCGATTAAGATCGATAACAAAAGGCTCAGAAGAGGTGAGCTCCCTTGAAGAAGACCGTGGATAAGTAATACGTCCACTGACTGGAATGACTAGAGTATCTGATCTAGCCTGAGAAGATGGAGGGGGAGTGATGCGTCCACTGACAGGAATGATCAGCGAACTTTGTGAAGCTTAGAAAGATGGTGCAGTAGTGCGTCCACTGACAGGAATTATCAATGAGCCTTGGGCGGATGATGAAGTAGTACGTCCACTGACCGGAATTATCAGTGAGCCTTCTTCAGATGTTTTAACAGACTGTGGAGGAGTAATACGCCCTTTTACAGGAATAATAAAGGTGTCAACTTTGGATGTCTCATCTTCATTATCCATAGCTTGCAAGACTTTCGAGTATTCATCTTTGTACATGCGAGCGTCATTGAAGTAAGCTTCGACTCCTTTGAATGGGTAAAGATCTGCCACTTCTTTTTGAACCTCTCCATTATCATCAACATATTTGAAGCACTGATGAAGAGTTGAAGGAACAATATTATGTTCATGCAAGAAAGGTCTCCCCAATAGAGCATTGTACGAGCAACCATGATTGTCGATGATGTAAAAAGTAACCTTACTACGAAGATCGCCTATTTGAAATTTAAGGCGAATCTTGCCTAAAGGCTTACTTTTTCCTTGATTGAATCCCAAGATGGTAGTGATAGTGCTGGAAAGACTATGCACAGGTATCTTCAATGCATCTAACATAGCCTTTGGCATAATACTGAGAGCGGATCCTGGATCAATCAGTAAACGATCAACCTTCATAGAATCAATATATCCTGTATGATATAAAGGACGATCATGTCGATTATCCTCTAGCAGCATATCATCCTGCGTAAAGGTAATATTTGGAATAAATTCCAATACATTATGGCAGTGAGAGACAGGTTCTGTTTCTAACTTCTTGAGGAGAGTTAAGCAAGTTTCTGCTTGTAACAGTGCTTTACTCAAAGTTTCTCGAGTCTCTTTAGAGAGACGTAAGAGTTCGAAGATTGACAATTTAGCTGGTGTATTGGCTAGTTGAGCCAATATATCAAAATTATAAGGCTTTTTAAGTCCTGTAGGGGATGATTTCTTCAATGGTTTGTCGAAGCAGACTTGTTGTTTGCCCTTGTCAGCTGTTGTTGGTTTAGATGGAACTGTCTCGACAGGAACATTTGAAGGTTCTTCAGTAGAGACTGGTGTTGGGGCTGTAGCCGAAGGGACATCAGAGGTTTCTCCAGAAGTGTCAGCATAATCTTTGAGATATATTTTTCCTGACCGAGTTCCAGCATGAACTTCAACTTCAGATTCTGGTTCAGGATCTATCGAAACCATGTTACAATTCTTCATCTTGCTTTTGGTTCTTTTATGCTTGGTGAGAGCTTCGTCCCAGAAGCCGAGACCAACACGAGATTGATTATGTCTCATAGTGAGGGCAAAAGGTGCTCGGAATCCTTTGCCTGAGTTCAGACCAGGAGCAGTGGCTAGATCATAGCCCATCTTTGCCATTAATTCACGAGATTGTGAACTATATAGATGGAATACAGGCTTGTACTTATCTTCAAATTGAGGTACAGTTTTTACCTCAGTAGGGAGTGAATTTCCTGCCAAGATGAAAGTAGAGGTTAGATAAAAATTGGGTGTAGTACTAGAAGTCACATTGCATGACTTAATTTTCCCGAGTTTCTTTTTAGATGAAGGAGTCTTCCGAGGAGAAGAGGAAGGTGTCTCAAACTCTGTCTTTAAGTCTGGGTGGATCCACATGATTTCTCCCTTCTTAGTTGTGACAGGAACAAGTCCTTCATTCAGTGCTGGTGGGATATTCACCACCTCGAGAGTTGCTTTGGGAATAGGAACAATCCCACTTTCCACCATTAAAGGAGGGAAATCACCAAACTGCATTGAAATCACATTTGCTGTGACTGTCTTGTCTTTGGGTGTTAGTGTCACAGCTCCTAATTTAATCATCTCCTGGATCTTTCCTTTTAATACATAGCAAGACCGGATTGTGTGACCCAGCATTCTATGGTATGGACAGTATTTTGGATGATCTGTTTTATTGGCTTCATCAGGCTTTTTAATTTCTGGCAATTGTATTTTATTACCTTTGAGCAAGCATTCAAAGATACCCTGAACATCGTCATCATCGAAAGAATATTCTTCTTTCGGCCGAGGAGATCTCTGTTGTTGATTTGTTGGAGCTGAAGTAGCTTGGGTAGTCTTTACTTCTTGACTACTGCTTTGGAGATTGACTTCAAGAGCTTCTTTTCCTTTGCGATTGTTGGGTCGAGTACTATTGCTAGTACTCTGATTTGATTCTTTGGGAGCCATTTGTACCCCCAGACCTTTGAAGGTCTCAGCACTGACTTCGGCAGCTTTGGCACTGACGATGAATGAAGGCCAATCTTGGAACTGAGTGGACCCTGTCCACATGCTGATAATTGGTAAGAGGTTCGACTTGCAAGTGTCGATCGTAACAGCATCGGGAGTTCCAAGAGGCATTTTGAGGGCTTCTCTTCTGAATCTCTCAATGAATTCCTCAGTAGTCTCATTATTCTTCTGTTTGATTCTTATGAGGGCCGACATGGTCATATCATTGAGCCCTTCGTAGAATCGTTCAAGGAACATTTGTTTGAAACCGGCAAATGAAGTAATACACCCGTCAGGGAGACTTCTGTACCATTCATAAGCCGTTCCTTTGAGACATCCAACAAACACCCGAGTAAGGAGGGCATCGCTTGGTTGCAATTGATCAGTCATTACTTCAAAGTGATTAATGAACTGACTTGGGGAAGTAGTCCCATCAAAGAAGAAGATAGTCGGAGGCTTGTATTTAGGAGGATATGATACTTGCTTCCACTCTATCGGGTAAGGTTGCTTGATACCTAACCTTTGTAAACCATCCTTCTGTTTGAATGCCTCAAACTGAGTTTTGAGATTCTTTAACTCTTCTGTAACAATTCCAGAGGATTGTGGAGTTGTGACTTGTTGAGTGTAATTGGGAGGAGGGACTGCAGCATATGTACCACCCCCAGCTCCAGAGTGACTTGGGGTGGTTTGTACAGGAACATTAGATTGTACCCCCAGAATAGTAGAGGGTTCGGGGTTTGGAACAACAGGGGTATTCAATACCACTGGTGGTGCTGTCTGTTGTTGAGCCTGTATTAGAGTATGCATAGCACTCAATGTATCTGCCATAGCTCGCAATTGTTGTTCTAAAGAAGAAATCCTCTGTTTATGAGCCTCATTGCTAGTCGAAGGTTCATGATCACTTTCTGCCATGTAAGTGGTAATCATTCGAGGGATAGACGATGAAACAGTTTGCTCTGAATCATCGCTGTAAGAATCAGTATCTTTTTCGGGACTGTTTACAGGAGTTAATGCCGGAAAGTTGGACTCTCCAAGGAAATCTTCCGTGATCTCCGGATTATTACTTGGATGAGAAGAAGAAGAGATTCTGGCCAAGGCTCCGGTCCTGGATCGGGTGCCAAGATAAACACCATCTTCAGAATCTGATATAGCGTCAGACCGGATTCTACCCCCAATATTTCTGGAGGTCATGTTGACAAAAGCATAAAGAGGTTCATCTTCATCTGATGTTGGTTCATATTGGATCCGTTCGAAAACAGTTCGTCTTTTCAGTGAACAACAACATTGGATGACAACCCGAGGTTGGAAGTCACAACCATGCTTTTCATGGCGAATATGGGCCATGTCATAGCCAGATGGAGTGTCGATTCTCCGTTTGTTTTGTAAATATTCCCGGAGATCTGTAGGGATAGATTGGGAAGTACTGGAAGATAGTTTCTGTGTAGAAACTTGTCTTTTGTTCTTCTGTCTTCTTGGTTCTTGAGTGTATAGAAACCGATTAATTTGAGCCACATAGTTCCTGGCATATTCAACATCAGGGTCTAGTACACTTGTCTCAATTTGATAAGACTTTTTAATACCAGAAGCATAACTGTGGTGATTTTGATTAAGCTTGTTACGAAGATCCGTGGGAGATATGACTTTGGTATCAGTCTTAGATACTTGTAACTTGCCTTTCTCAGATCGAGAAATTTTGAGAGAAGGGAGATGAGTATTATTCCGACTAGGAGTCGGTAATAATCCATCTTTAGAGGAATTAGCCAAAAGGCGTTTTCCTTTGTTTGAGCTAGTAAAAGTACTAGTCAAATTAACTCCAGAGGTAAAGACCTCAGAAGTAGAGGAATCGACTAAAGAGCCTTTCTCCTTGGTTGGCACAAGATGCGCAAGTTGTGGGGGAATCATTTGTAGGTTCTGTGAAAGAGAACCCCCAGTCTGATTTTGAGAATCAGTCAAAGGACTGTATCTGTCAGCATACGCCGACTTCTTGTTAGCATATGCTGGCTTTTGCTTAGCGTACGCTGCCTTCTTGTTGGCATACACTGGTCTTTGCTCAGTGTACGCTGCCTTCTTGGTAGCATACGCTAGCTTTTGCTTAGCGTACGCTGACTTTACCGTATGCTGCCCTCTGACTGCTGTACGCACAGAGTCATCAATGGCTAAAGAGCCGACTGCTGTCGTAAGAGCAGAAGGAGAAGGGACTTTGACATGTCCAGAGATGGTTTTCCTTGGACACACTGACTTGGTTAAAGAACCAATTTTGTCAGCGTGACTAGGGGAAACCATTGTTGCTGTGTTCAGGGAAGCAGAAGTGTGCTTTGTTGAAGTTGAAGATGTGTTCTTGTCAACGTGAGAAGTGACAGGAACATCTCGGGCTGTCAAAGAAGACTTGAGGACATAGACAGAACGTCCCGTCTTCTTGGCAGCAGAAAGAGCGGAGGAAGCAGTTCGGCCCTCCTTCGCCTCGAGCATTTCTTCGTAAGCAGATTGGTCGAATTGTACGACCATCGTCTTCTTCGTCGAGCCGATCGATGAAGTATCACATTGAGTTGTTGCTATCTCGTTGGAGGAGACAGCTTTCCCCAGCAGAGTCGCCAATTTGTTTTCCATAAATAAATTCACTTTATTTATTTTGTATCTGAGAAAATTACAACTGTAGGAATCTAATCTAGAAGACGATTACTTTATCCCTTGGACGATGCGATGAAGAAAACTCGAACTTCGAAGAACTTGGACAGCAACTGGGCAATCTCTCTGTTCTCTCTGAAAAATGACCTCTCCTCATGAAGGTGAAGAAACTCTCTTTTATAGAGTTCTGGATAACTGTCCTGAACCATACGCTTAGGTAGTTACTTGACGTGTGCAAAACTGCAGGGACGCGTGGCAAATTCTGACGAAGACACGTTGGCGTGCGGTTGAGAGTAGTAGAGCACATTCAGGAGAGATTGATGGCATGAAGGCCACATTGCATAACTTCTGAATAAATGGGTAACTGAGTACAGGACACGTGAGAACGTGTGTTGACTGTACGTTGAAAATCATCCTGGATACAACTGATGTAGAGTCATACGCTAGCTTTTGAAGAGGAGTCATACGCTGATTTGGACAGCGTAGTGCCATAGAAAATCCATACGCTCACTTTATAGGCAAGGAGTCGTATGGAGATCATACGCTCGCTTGGTTAGCAAGGAATCATGTGAGGTCCATACGCTCACTTGGCTGGGTGAAGAAGGAGTCATGTGAGGTCGATACGCTCACTGGAGAAGTGGCCACGTGGCTATCATCAATCTTCTTTGGTATACCATATCTTCTCATAACTGACAAAATCTTCTCGAGCGTCGTGACTGCGGATTTGACGGCTGACAGACTGTCAAAACTGACAGTAATGATGGCTTTTGTATTTATGAAGGCTGCTGAGTTGTCCTCGTAAAAGACAAAACCGACTCTTCGAAAACCTATACGACGGTTACTTTTCTCGTGACAGCTGTCTTTGCACGAAAGATGAAGTGTCAGATTCATTCCTCATTTAAACATATGATGTGCTGTCACTTCAGTAAATAATAAAACATTTACTGAGCGTATGGCTTTTGAATGAGCGTACAACTCTGAACTGAACGTATGGCTCTTAACTGAGCCTATAGCCTTGAGCGTATGACTTCTGTTTGAGCGTATGGCTTCAACTGACATCTGTCTTTAAGCGTATGGATGAAAATGACAGCGTGTCATAATTTTCCACATCCTACAACACCAGGCAAGATACCTTGCCATTATATTGTTTATTTTTAGTTTGTATTTTATTACATATTACTGTTCATTTATTTCCAGTTCTTGATTTACTACCTACTCAGTGATATTAGATGTACTTTGTTATTTATCCCTTGATAGCATATAGACCTAGAGTTAAGGGACTACCGTTGTAGTGTATTGCATATACCTTGACACAGTTGTACCATAAGGATGTGTGAGATGAGTATCATGTAGAGGTTCTTGAGTGTGGGCTGATCCCCATATGCATGCGTTAGGACTAACTGCTAATAGAGGTATGTTATGAGACTTAGCAGTTAGTAGAGAAATATGGTCGTGGATGCGACATGATAGATACATTAGATGGGGAGAACAATACCTAACGTATGGGCTTCGATTGCACTTTCCTTGTAACCCGGAAGCTCCGCTGGAGATACGGGTATGATGAGCCTCTCAGGTTGGCCACTGTCGTTTTTGAACGTCATGCGCTTAGGTCACTGGTGTCCAAGTTGGGACTATACCAGATCCCATTTACAGCCAGGGCTCATGCGTCGAAGGATTGTTTCTCAATTGTATGTTCACTTTAGTTCGGTTAGTTTACCTTATTTGTGTCTTGTCACTTTCTTTGATTATGGCATATTTTATATTCAGTATTTATATGGCATGTTTATTGTATCTTGTTACGTCCCTCTGAGGACCTGGTTATCTCGCCAGGTGTGTGTGTTTGTGTTTCACAGGTGTTCTAGCCGTGGCCATGATCGTCACTATCTCTTCGAGGATGATTGCACTTTGATCGTCTTCGCTTCGCCCGCCAAACTCATTTTATTTTCCATGTACTTTTTCTTACTTGTTGGTAGTGGATTTGTCTCCGCCCAACGATTGTATACATGACAAATTCAAAGTTGCTTTTATATTATTATTTATCTTTGTGGATGAGATTTAGTACCTTAGTTACTGCATTTTACAGATTATGTATATATACGAGGGTCCATATACTTCGTATGTAAACAGCTGACATGATTACGTTCTAGTTCTTCTATTTTGGGACTGGGGCGTTACATATTTTTGTGGTGGCCCATGCAGGTCCAGTTTGCCGTTTCGGTTACATGACTGTACCGAACGGGCCTGCAGTATAGGATTAGAGTTTAGAGTCTCATCCACCTACTTGACATCCTTCCTTGACTTCAAATTCCGAACTCTCGTTCGACCTCCTTGAATTGCATCTTGCTTGACTCCTTCTACCGTAAATTCTTAGTTTCGTGTTTAGTAAGATGACTACACTAGTATATGCCCATAGGTTAAACACATGGCTAGATGGATTGCATTGACAATTAGTATGCATTGGGGTTTTATTTGAGTTATAAAGGCATTTATTTTCCTAGAAATATGATCTTAAGGATTAGTTAATTCTAAGTTGGGTAGTAGCATATTTTTCACTTTCAAAAGATAGTTGGAATTTTATTTTGCTATTACAAGGTGGTATACACAAGAGGACATAAAACAAATTTATGATTTATAATTTTTGGAAATAGCAAAATAGTTTATGATTTATTTGGGATATAAAACCGAATTGAGTAACATCTTTAAATTGTGACCCATAATTTACGGTTAAGTTCAAATTTGGATTGTAATATGATAAAGTTTATCTCGAAATTTATTAGAGAGAGTTTTAAATTATAAGTTATGATTTCGTAAACGACTAGAGAATATGGAGGGTTTATGATTTATGGTTTATTTGAGAGCTTGAGGTTTTTTTAAATTGAGTCGTACGATTTATAAGTTTATTTAATTTTGAGTTTGAAGGGATGATGGTAAAAAGTTTTGTTTAACATATTTTGGAAGATATGAAATCAACTTTAAAGGAAAATTTAAAATTCAAATTGTGTCCTATGATCTATGATTTATAAAGTTATTTAGATTTCGAGTTTAAAGCCTTGATTATGGATATTTTAAATTTTGGTGAAAAAAAAGAAGAAAAAAAAAGAGAATTACTTTTGAAGAGTAGTTGTGACTTATTGGAAGCTAGATATACACATTTTGAAGGATATATGATTAAATTCGGGAGTTATTTAAATGTTCCATTTTGTAGTATGAAATTGGGTTGATAAACTTATTAAATGATGAGTTTAAGGTTTGGAGAAAAAAAAATGATAATAATTATTCGATTTGCGATATACAAGGGTTGTTTCGAGATTGACTAGAGATTTAAAATTTTTTATTAAAGTTGACAGTCTAAGATAATTGAAATTTTGGCGAAGTATCTTGAAAATTTTATTGAAAAACTTTCATGGAACTTGAAATTTTAGATTAGATCATATATTGGTGAAGGACCAAGAAACAAGCAAGGCCCCCTAGTGAGATAGAAGTATTCCACATTAGATTGCCCTACCACCTATGATTATGATATTGCATATACACAAGTATAGTTAGTCATCGACCAAACCGATGAACATATCTTTGACTTACTCGACCTTCCCTCAAATCTAGATCATTATTTGTGACCATCTAATTGTTTGAAACTTAGAAATGATTAGAGTCATTCCCTTGACCATACCCTTATGTATGAGACTACTTTTCTCTAGAAACTGTGCCTCTAACTTATGTTAACTTGATTTGCGAGATTTCCTAAATTACCTTTATTTCGTGCCTTAACCTTTTATTTTTATGCATTAATTAGTACCTTATGAAAACCCACTTTCTATTTTGATCATTTGGCCTTCCCCATCGTGACTTTGAAATTTCGAGCACAATACTAGACTTTTCCTTCCTACAAATTTCACATGCAAGACCTAGACGAGCTCACCTTCAAGTAGGTATATCATGTTCCACTAAAACACGTCCCCTTGTACTCTATTTTTATGGTACGACTTTTGGGCCATACAGACTCAACCATAACCCTTACCATCGTACCAATAGGGACTCCACCTCGATTCAAATTTTTCAACCTAATATGTGATGGTGATCTATTAAATGCTTAACTTGCGTTTATCTTGCCTGCTTAACCCTTGTCAATTTATTTCCTTGTATTATCTTGATTTACTTAGACCCATAACACCTTTTACTCTTCATGCAATATTAGCAACACTTACTTTCCTCCCTTCCAATTAAATTGCTTACTTATATTTCACTACGATTCCTCGATAGTTTATGCAACCTTGTTCCTTGTTTGATTCCCTTATGTGAAATAAAATTTGATCATGACAATCTTTGGTTAGTAGAGGTTAGATTGGAGAACCCCACAGCATGGATAAATAATGTAGTTGATTAAGATAATTACAATATTACGAGGTATAGATGGGACATAAATAAGTGTGCGATAAATCCAAATATATGAAGTAAGGAATGATATACGGTGTTTTGATGAAACACTCAAGAGTAAATAGACTTCTCGAATTTCAAAAGCTTGTTTTGAGGTAACTAAATATCGAGTGAAGAATCTTCTAGAGTGTTGGTTGTTTAAGAACCAAATTTATATACTAAATTTATGGATGCAAATTTTTGATAAAGAAAAATGTTGACATTGCCTTCGATGACATATAATGTTATGACGATATTTTCAAGGATAACAAATTGTTGAAGAAAGAAACCTTTACATTTTTGATGCATAAAGAATTAAGTTGTAAGATGATTATGAATAAGAAGTTAAGATGAGTTACATTTCTACCATCAAGAAGATGAGATTGTTGAATTCAAAATTTCGAGAGAGAGACTAATAGGTATTTTAGAAAATTTTAATTATGATGATAGAAGATTGAGTTAAGAAGGTATACTGTTAGTTTTCGAGATTTATCATTGAAGACGGACTTTTTGATACCTATAGATGCATCGTACATTGACCAATAATACAAATTATAGAAAGACTATTTTAACTTTTACTTGGGCCAAATTGATTGAAGATTTTGGAATTTTAACTTGGGAAGATATATAAGTGAGCTGGTATAATGGAGATTATGGGATTCAAAATTTGAGACTATTCTATGACGAGATAGAGGAAGTTGGAGTACATTTATAATCATATTCATTTTGTTTAATTTTTAAGGGGGCGTAGTACGAAAGTAATTCTTGGGAAGAACGATTTATGATAAGTGAATATTGATGATATCAAAGGATTAAGGAGTTTATTGCCTACTTGTGAGGTTGCCCCTTTTTAAGGTTAATGTTAGGGTTGATCGAGCTTAGTCATTGATTGGTTGTCATATACATGATCATAATCTAAAACAACCATCGAATTTTTGTTCTAGTCGATCAAATGACATATTGTCATCGGAATGTCGCTCGCCTCCTCGACGAATATTTTGTTTGCATTCTCGTCCCAAGAAGATCTCGTAAATCTTTTCGAATAAACTCTTTCCATCCCCTTCGTCCTACCTACCCTAATTTTTCCTAAATTTCGAGGACGAAATTCTTTTAAGTTTGGTAGGATGTAAACCCCCTAAATTTTCACTATGATTTTAAAATTTATTTATTTTGATATGGATTTATTTTTGTATCGTACGTCGAGTGCGAATGCGTAAAATACGTAAATTTGAAATATTTATTTATTCATATACAAAATATTTGATTATAGTTTATATATATAGAAACCGATATTTTGTTATTGGTATGAGCAAGTATTTTCTATCAAAATGACATACCACGATAATTACCAAAACCTTTATTTTTACTTTTGAAAGACTATTTTATTTAGTAGTAATTTAGAAAAACCATGAATTATGTAAATATTTTGTTTGCATACAAGGTACATGAAATTTATTCATGTATATATATTGTTGATTTTCGAAATTAATTTATTATTATTTTATATTATTTATAAAAAAGGCATTTTTAAAATAGTTTGATTTAATGTTTGATTATTATGGCAATTTAAATTTGAGTTATCTTATCTTTATTTAAAATAGTTCTAAATTAAAGTTGTGGTTTAAATTGGATTTGGATTTGGTTGAATTGGCTTTAAATCTATTTAATTAAATGATGAATTATCTATTGAGGATTTAAATAAACCCACAATCCTATCCAAATAGGAATTTCCACATCTTATAAATAGGCAGGTACTCCTCCATAATTTTCACCACCCACATGCATCGTGTCTGTGCCTCCCATCCACTATGTTTTCTCCTCCATTACAGTTATAAATTTTTATTCCGTCCAACAAACCCGGACTCGACGCCTTCCCGTGTCTCGCAGGACACGCAATCACCACGACCCGACCGAGACTCTAATCCGGACCATCACCACCACCGCCACCATCGTCACTCCAACTGCCACAAACCACCAACACCACAAAATTGTGTCCCCGTGTCCGTGTCCTCGTTCATCATCATCAGCCTCATATCAGTCGCGTTTCCGGCCTCGGTCGAACCCAGCCCCTCCGACCACCATCTTCACCACCGCGGCCACCCGAAGAAACCCCACAACACCATAATCACCACCACCAGAAATAGGAGAAGGAGGGAGAAACTCTCACCTCGACCCGCGAGATTCGGCGTAACCGCACAACCGCCGAGGAGTCGCCGGCGTGCGCGTCGACATCGCTGGGGATCTCCGGCGCTGCTCCAGACCGCGTGGACCCTTGTCGTGTCGGAGCTCCGTCGCGCCCTCCGAGTTCTCCGCCTCCTCCGGCGTCGGCGAATACCACCGCGCCGTCTCCGGTGCCACAACCGCCCGGAGCTGCCCCTCTGTCTCTCGATCTCCTCGCCCGCCGTGAGCGCCCGACCACGCCGGAGCCACCGCCCTCTGAAAACCCTCCATCGCCGCGCCCTCATGGCCGCCCGCCGCTACCGTTGGGACTCCTCACCTCCGCCGCCTCCAGGGCAGTCGGTCGCCGAGCGCCGTGCAGCCGACCGCCGGCCGGTGCAGCCACTGGTAACCCATCGAACTCTTTTCTCTTTCTCTCTGTGTGTAAATGAATTGGGGGGAATGATGTAAGGGGTTTTAAGGGGATTAAGTATTATTATTATTATTATTATTATTATTATTATTATTATTATTATTATTATTATTATTATTATTATTATTATTATTATCCTTATCATTATTATATTTATTATTATTAGTATTATTCATTAAAATCATTATAAGTATTAATTATTTTTATTATTATTATTATTATTATTATTATCATTTATCTAAAAAGGTGTCAATTATTTTATCATTTATATATTATTTTTAATATTAGTTTGTTGTTTGGTTAAGTGTTATTATTTACATTATTATTATTACTATTATTTTCTAGCTTTTAAAACGCCGGAATATACCTTTCGATTTATAATGCACATATATTTGACCTGTTATACTTTTGGTCTAAACGAATTACAAATATTGTTAAATATTATTTTAATTGTGAAATCTAGTTTCCACCATAATCATATTTTACAACCTAGATTTTGCCTAAAACAATTTTTTTTATTTTTTTTCAAGTATTTTTCTAAAAATTATTTAAACTAATAAAATGGTAGTTTCTAAATGAAAAACTCATTTTTCAAGTATGTATTTATCTAAAATATTTTGGACTAATGAAAGATATTTTCCAAATTATTATAAATATTTTTACAAAATAATATAAGTATTTCTTTACACAAATCCCCTCAAATATCTTGATTTCGACTGATCATCTTTCCTATTCCCTGGCAACTTTGGACCTCTGCACCATGACTATGGCTATTGGACCAAGCTGGACTTGTCAGATTATCGCACACTAGGCGTAACACCCGGCAAGATACCTTGCCATTATACTGTTTGTTTTTAGTTTGCATTTTATTACATATCACTGTTCATTTATTTTCAGTTCTTGATTTACTGTCTGCTCAGTGATATTAGATGTTGTCACTACCACATTTCTAGTATGAGGGTATTTTTGTTATTTTTGGGGTAATTTAAATTTATTAGAATTAATTAGAATTTATGGAAATTTTTAGGAATTATTTTGGAATTGTTTGGACTTGGTTGATTTTTGGCTAGTTTGGACCCATGTAGATCAACCTAGGAGCTAACCCTAGTTAGTATGAGCTTGGTTAGGATTTGTGACTCTAGTCTAACATAGCCTAATCTATGATTAGGTCATTAGAACCTATTTAGCTATAGAAATTAGAAAGCCATAAGCCATGACTTATGATTTAGAGTCTTTATTAATCAAATCAAACCATAGCTTATGTAACATGGCCCAAGCCCAAACTACCAAACCCTAATCCCTAGCCCATCATGGCCGGCCATCCCATCCACATTGGGATTCCCCTACTATAAAACCCCTCCTAAAATCTAGGGCTAGCCTCCTTTCCCTAGGAAAATTATTTCAAGAAGAAAGAGGTGAGTTCCTATCTTTAGAAATTTATTATAAATCCATTTTAGGTCCTTTTCCCCCCAAACTAGTTGCATTAGATCCTAATATCATTATTCTTGCTGTTGATATTGATTGTTTGCAGGAAGGAAACAATTTGTGAGATTTTGGTGGTTGAGGAAATCTTTCCATTTGGGGCTTTTTCACCCATAGTTCAATAATAGGTAATCTCTCCATTTCTCCATGGATTTTCATTTTGTCTTCATCAATAGGAAGCCCTAAGGTTCCCCTAAGAGTCTGGATAGGATTCGTGTCGGGTGTCATGGGTTTCATGTCCATTTGGACACGTATCAGTAGCATAGTCTGGGTGTTTGTCGAAATGCCCAAGAGGGGATTTCGATCTGGTTTTTGGAAAACCCTTGAATAGAAAATTAGGTTTTTGTATTGTCTATTGGTTTCTGGTGGACTGAGTTGATAATTGTTTTGTGTCGGGTCGCTTTGGACACGGGGACACGCCGCGCGCGCGCGGGACTGCACTGTCCTGCTGCTCGGGGGCGATTGCGCCTTGGACACAGCACGTAGACACATGAAAATTGACACGTGGGTATGGGTAGTGTCTGACACAAGGCTCCCGAAGTTTCGTGGGTCCTCGTGTCGTGTCGGACACGAAATCGTGTGTGCACGGGGCGTGCGCTGTGCGTGTACAACCTATTAGATTGTTCACTGTTTAATTCCAGTTTTAATGTTTAAATTGTGATTTGAATTTGCTAATTAGATTCCTATACATGTTGTTAATCTCTGATTAGCTGATATTACATATTAGAATAGGTTTGTCATATGGATTGGGGAATTCGAATTTGAAGTTTGGCTCGACTGATACACTGATACTTTATTTCAATTTTCTTCAACTGTCGAATCCATTTTAACCCTTTTAATCTAATGTTTTCAACTGTCTAATGATTCTCACATAATTGTTAGCTCATGATAGGTTGATCTACTTGTTGGAATAAGTTTTGGATCCATATATTAGAATTTGGACTTTGAGTTAGGGCTCGAATGTATTAACTGATACATAAATTGAATGTTTCATTTCCTTCTTAATATCACTGATTTCAGGATCACAATGTAATCCCTGTTTTCCTATTTTCCCAGGATATCACTCCTATCGACACATGTATCACTACACTGTCATGCCTCTTCCACACTGTTGTGTTTCCACACACACACACAGTATCAATACATTTCACTGATTTTTTTCCCTTTGACACATGAACACAATGTACACTGTTTTGTGAATTGATTTCCTTTTCTTCTTAACTGAATTGTTGTAGGTTCAGAATTCATCATGTTATAGTTCATGACTGCCTATTTAGCTCACTGTTTTGATAGCTATCAACTGATTTTATACAAACTGATAACTGGTGTGAGTTTAATGTTGATTCTAATCTAGGAAATCTTTCCTATATAACTGTCTATAGTTGATTCAATGTCTTTCTATAGTATTTTAACCTGGATTGTACTAGGTTCAACCTGAGTTTTTGTGGAGACTGTATAACCTGGGTATTAGCTCAGTCTCCAGGGACTTTGTATTGGGATTCATTCCCAGTTTTGATAACTTGGGTACTCTTCATTGTATTGCACTGCCCTTGCTGTTCTGAACAGTCCAGTGCACTCTCTCTTCACTGTTATTTCCTGCACATTTTACCCTCACTTCTTAGCACACACATACACATTGCATTGTCTCTCACACACACACTCACATATACACTCTCTCCCTTTCACTGTTTTTATGTTTCCTGCATATAGGTAATCACTGTATACACACACACACTTTTGGTTTTCCCTAACACACATGTTCCCCCTCTCTTCACTGTTTATTTTCTGCACCTTGTCTACCTGTCCATCACACACACACAAATCCTTGCTTGACACACACAGGCCTTCCCTCTCTCTATGCACATGTACATATTATAGATGAATATCTATATATGTGGTGTGTAATGTTTTATGTATTATGTGTATACAAATGTACTTATGTGATGCATATCTATATGTATATATATAGTACTTAGACTAGGTATATATAATGTTAACTCAAATGTATGTATCTATATGAATATAGAATGTGTATATATATATTATGTGTAGTGTGATGATTATGTAGATATGTGGTATGGTTAGACTTTAATATATATATATATATATATATATATAGATTGATAGGTTTTAGATATATATTTGACTTGTTAGACTAATGTAGACTAGTATAGGCTAGTTTGACTTAGTTTAGACTTGGTTGACCTAGTTTGACTTCTAGGGTTGACCAGAGTTGACCAAGAGTTGACTTTGGCCTAGATTGACCTAGAATCATGTAGAATGCATAGTAGAACTTCATTTTACTATTCTGGACTTGTTGTGACTTGTGTTGTTCTGATTAGGAGCCAGACACCACTCCTTGGACAGTACCTTTCATATTGGACACTCAGATACAGGCGAGTACATTCTCTGATCATTTCATATCCTGCTTAGAATTATATTCCTGCTTTAGATTACCTTACTTGATGCTGTCACGATATTATCACGGATTAGTACTATATGGATCTCTTCATGCGATGTTATCCCCCTCGGGAGCATCGGGTACATTATGTCATGTGCGTTTCACTTTCATCATGTACTCCTGTGCTTTCATTATACATGTTTACTCCTGTAATTCTTGTACTCTCATGTTCACGGAGCCCTCATATATACTATCATGTGCAACCTTTATGGGCCCCATGTGATATCATGTACAATAACATAACCTGTTTAGATCCTTGTGTATTGATTGGGGAAACGGGGGAGTGCTAGTAGTCATGTGAACAATTCCATTGTAGTGTAGATCATGTGCAAACTCTTTAGTGTAGATCATGTGCAAATCTGTCATGTTCACATGTGCTATCTTGTACTCTGCTTCACTAGCCACTATTAGTTCTCTATATACAGTAGCTATTTACATACAGTTCTCTCATTTTCATCATGTATTTCCTTTCAGTTTCCTATATCTTACTATACTGCATGTTTATATTTTCTAACTTGCTATGAACTGTTGAGATGTACTGTACTCGCTCCTGTCCTGACTGGACCTATTGAAAATATTACAGAGGACGAGGAGGAGGCTTGCATGGACACTTTCTACGGGGCAGCCTTAGATGACACCTGCGAGCTGGACCCTCAGGAGGACCCAGCTCTAGCTGAGGATATCACCCCGATTACCTAGTTTAGATTAGTTAGGCTTATCTTCCTTTTGTAGTCATGGGACATGTTTTAGCTAGACTTTATTTGGAGTTCAGAGTTGTATATATTCTTTCATTCTGTATCTGAGACCATGTACTTCTGGATATTGCTGGGATTATCTTAGACTACTTTTCATCTATTTATTTCCTTGAGATCTATTTCATATCGTGCTATCTCTTCCTTAGTTGTGATTGAGTTTTACTGCTATGTCACCCCCATTTCGGGGAGTATAAACTGTTTAGAGATATATTGCTAGTTAATTGTTGACCTAGGACAGCGTTCTACCGCCGACACTGCGGCGTAGGTTGGGCGTTGTTACGTTCTCGTACCCTCACAGTGGGTGCGGGTCGTGACACGTTTTTAGTGGTGGCCCATGCAGGTCTAGACTAGAAGTGTAGTGGTATTCGAATTAGAGTATCACTACAGCCTGCAGTAGGATAAAGGACATTAATTTTAAGGTACTCAATCACTTTAGGAAAAATTTCTTTTATTGCCATCTAAATCCTTTGTCAACTGATCCTTTGAATTATAATTGTCTGCCTTTGTTATTTCGCTTCTTTCTCAGAAATTGATACTCTTGTTTGTCTATCTTCAGGATGGAAGAGACTAGATCGCAGCGTACCATTCATGAGGATGCTATAGAGGGGACTGCTACCTCTCAGCCAGTATGGCGAGGCCAGGGGACTGCAGCTCCTGCCACCTCAGCTCGTGTTGAGACCTCGGCAGCCGCAGCAGGGGGTATGCATCCGCCGACTCGGAGGCAGGACCCGGTCATTCCAGAGGATCTCTTCCAGCAGCCGCCTCCAGGATACATGGACGCAGCTCAGATGTTCGCGTATTTCCAGCAGTTCATGGACAGACAGCAGGCTCGACAGGACAGAGGCATGGAGTTGGCCGTCACGACAGCCGCGGCTCGACCAGTGGTGCAGCAGCCGAGGACACCGGGGATCGAGCAGTTTCAGAAGATGAGCCCCAGAGACTTTCTGGGGACAGAGGGGATCCTATATGCCGATTAGTGGATCGAGCATTTAGAGGAGATCTTTCGCTTGGCCAGGATTCCAGCAGACCTTCAGATCGAGGCCGCGGCTAGCCGGATGCGAGATCTTGCTCGCACCTGGTATCAGTCAGACCCCAGGGTGGGGGTACTGGGACAGACTTGGGAGCAGTTCAGGGGCTTCTTCAAAAAGAAGTTCTTTCCAGATTCAGCAGTCAGAGCCTTAGAGTCGCAGTTTGAGAGCTTGGTCCAGGGGAGCCTCTCAGTAGAGGAGTATGCTGGAGAGTTTGGTCATCTCGGCAGGTTTGTAGAGGGTTTGAGCGAGACGGCGAAGGCCCAGAGGTTCCGGAAGGGTCTGGTCAAGGAGGTCAAGTCCCTGACCAAGGGCAGCAGAGATGCTACATTTGAGGAGATCTTGACGGGAGCCTTGTTGGCTGAGGATGACCTTGAGCTTAGGCTCAAGAGGGGGCGAGACCCAGTTGGGGGCAGTAGCAGTAGTGGAGGCCAGGCCAAGAGGCCCCACTTTCAGCATCAGCAGCAGAGGCAGTTCCAGCCGCAGCCGATTCAGCAGAGGCTAGTGCACCAGCAGCAGTTTCAGCATCAGGCACCCAGGCACCAGACAGTCAGTTGTACCTTCTGCAAGAAGCCAGGGCATGGATGGAACGAGTGCAGGAAGAGGCTCGGGAAGTGCCTTCTTTGCGGAGCAGCAGATCATCAGATGAGGGATTGTCCTAGGTCTGGAGGACGAGTAGGCCCGGGAGGAGGAGCCAGGGCTCCAGCAGGCTAGCAGAGGGGACCAGCCCTGCAGACGCAGCAGCAGAGGTTCGTCCAGCACCAGCAGCAGACCAGAAGAGGCCAACAGGGGCGAGGATTCGCCATGGCAGCCGAGGATGCGGAGGTAATCGGAGAGCTGATTGCAGGTTCGATCCTTCTCGACTCTAGTCCAGCTTTTGCCTTATTCGATTCCGGTGCTTCGCATAGCTTCATATCAGTATCTTTTGCGATTAGATACGGTATCGTAGCTGAATCGTTGCCTAGGACTTACAAGATCACGATCGGGGGTGGAATTATCCTCGTGAGTGATATTTGTAAGGGTCGGAGAGTAGTTTTGGAAGGCCGTGAGTTGGAGGTGAGCCTGCTCGTAATGCCATTGCCGAACTACGATATAGTACTAGGCATGGATTGGTTGAGCAGGCACCATGCCAGCATTGATTGCAGAGAGGGTAGAGTTTTCTTCAGAGCGCCGGGGGAGCCAGAGTTCGAGTACTCCAGACGTCAGACAGAGCAGAGCAGCGGAGTCTTCTGTAGAGTCTCGGTCGAGGAGCAGACGATTCCACACCCCTTGATAGCAGAGTATATGGATGTTTTCCCAGAGGAGTTGCCGGGACTGCCACCAGACAGGGACATAGAGTTCTCGATAGACTTGGTTCCAGGAGCGGAACCCATCTCTCAGCATGTCTATCGGGTGAACAACAGCGAGCTGGTGGAGCTGAAGAAGCAGGTAGATGAGCTACAGGACAAGGGCTTCATCCGCTCGAGTTCGTCGCCATGGGATACACCAGTGTTGTTTGTGCCGAAGAAGGATGGGTCAGTACGCATGTGTATTGACTATACGGCACTCAACAACCTCACGATCAAGAACAAATACCCACTGCCGCGGATCAACGATCTATTTGACCAGTTGAGCGGAGCTCGGGTATTTTCCAAGATTGATCTGAGGTCGGGATATCACCAGGTGAAGGTGAAGAGGGAGGATATTCTCAAGACCGCTTTCAGGACGCGGTACGGGCAGTTCGAGTTTTTGGTTATGCCGTTTGGGCTAACCAATACACCAGCAGTGTTTATGAACCTTATGAACAAGGTGTTCCACCAGTATCTGGATCAGTTTATGGTGGTGTTTATTGACGATATCTTGATATATTCCAAGACTGAAGAGGAACACGAGGAGCATTTGAGGATAGTGCTGGAGATTCTCAGGAAGGAGCAGCTTTACGGGAAGCTCTCCAAATGTGAGTTCTTCTTGGATCGGGTGGACTTTTTGGGACATGTGGTGACTGGAGATGGTATCTCAGTTGACCCCAAGAAAATAGTAGCAGTTGAGGCATGGGTAGTGCCGACTTCAGTTGCAGAGATCAGGAGTTTCCTGGGGCTGGCAGGATACTATCGGAGATTCATGCGGGATTTCTTCCGGGTTGCAGAGCCGTTGACACGGTTGACCCGGAAGGATGCTGAGTATGTTTGGTCAGAGGAGTGTCAGGCAGCTTTTGATGAGTTGAAAAAGCGGCTGACGACAGCTCCGATTCTGACATTGCCTTCAGGATCAGGTGGTTTCACTATTTATAGTGATGCTTCAGAGAAGGGGCTGGGTTGCGTCTTGCAGCAGCATGGGAAGGTGATTGCCTATGCTTCCAGGCAATTGCGTCCCCATGAGAAGAACTACCCTACCCACGACCTGGAGCTGGCAGCAGTGATATTTGCTCTGAAGCTGTAGAAGCATTATCTGTATGGTGAGAGGGTGGAGATCTTTACAGATCCCAAGAGCTTAAAGTATGTGTTCACTCAGAAGGAGTTGAACATGAGGCAGCGCAGATGGTTGGAGTTGATAAAGGACTTCGACATTGCACTGCAGTATCATCCAGGGAAGGCCAACGTGGTTGCCGATGCCTTGAGTAGGTATCCGACAGCCATGTGTTTGACCATGGATCGGCATTTGCTTGCCGACTTGGAGAGCCTTGGGATTGAGGTGATCGTGCCCGGAGTGCAGATACAGCTATAGGGGATACAGATTCAGTCAGACTTGGTAGAGAGGATCAAGTCGGCACAGTTTGAGGACGTTGCTCTACGGTGTCTCCAGGAGCAGGTTCGAGCAGGATTGCTGAAGGGTGAGTTTTCTTTTGCAGAGGATGGTGCCTTGAGGTACGGTTCCAGATTATGTGTGCCCAACGGAGATCTCAGAGAGCAGGTTATGCAGGAGGCCCATAGATCTCAGTACTCTATACACCCGGGTGCCAACAAGATGTACCGAGATCCGCGGGAGCATGTATGGTGGTAAGGAATGAAGCAGGAGGTGGCCTGCTTCGTGGCTAGGTATTTGGTCTGTCAGCAGGTCAAGGCAGAGAGACAGAGGCCCGGTGGATTATTGCAGCCGCTGCCCATTCCCGAGTGGAAATGGGAGCATATCACGATGGACTTCATTTCAGGATTGCCGCGTACTCCAGGAGGGAAAGACGCGATTTGGGTCATCGTTGACAGGTTGACCAAATCAGCCCACTTTTTGCCATTCAAGGTGGGTACGTCTACAGAGAGGCTGGCGGAGTTGTATATGCGACAGATAGTCAGGATCCACGGAGTTCCGGTCAGCATCGTCTCAGATCGGGATAGCCATTTTACTTTCCATTTCTGGAGGAGTCTGCAGACTAGCTTGGGCACTCAGCTCAAGTTTAGTACTGCATACCACCCCCAGACGGACGGACAGTCAAAGCGGACTATTCAGACCCTTGAGGATATGCTGCGGACGTGCGTCCTAGACTTTGGAGGTTCCTGGGAGGATCATCTTCATTTGGTGGAGTTTGCTTACAATAATAGTTTCTAGGCCAGTATTGAGATGTCACCTTTCGAGGCTCTGTACAGGCGTAGGTGCCGTACACCCTTATCCTGGGATGATGTTGGTGAGCGAGCTTTACTGGGGCCAGAGATGGTTGTTGATGCGGTCGAGAAGGTGAAGCTCATCAGGGACAGACTACGCGTGGCGCAGGACAGACATCGACACTGGGCCGATAGCCACCGGAGGCCCTTGGAGTTTGAGGTACAGATTAGAGTAGGATTAGATTTAGGTTGTTTATTTGTGATTTTTGATCATGTTTGTTTATTATAATTAATTGGGACCTTGCTTGTGATTAGGTCGGAGACCAGGTTTTCTTGAAGATATCTTCGACTCGTGGTACGATACGTTTCGGTGGAGGCGGAAAGCTTAGCCCGCGCTTCATCGGCCCTTTCGTTATCAGCGGGAGAGTCGGTGACATTGCATACAGGCTAGACTTGCCGCCTGTACTAGGGGGGTCCACAACGTATTTCATGTATCACAGTTGAGATGGTACGTGACTGACCCTAGCCATGTGCTCGATCATTTAGAGATAGAGGTTGGGCCTTCTCTCAGCTATCCAGAGCAGCCAGTGGAGATTCTGGATCGACGGAAGAAGGTTCTAAGGAACCAGGTGATACCCTTGGTGCACGTCGCATGGAGGCATCATTCTCCAGGAGAGTCTACCTAGGAGCGGGAGGATGAGATGAGCGAGCGCTACCCTTATCTTTTTGGACCGTGAGATATGCTTTCTATCCTTCTCATTAGTTGTATTTTGCCTTTCAATTTCGAGGACGAAATTCTTTTAAGGAGGGTAGATTTGTCACTACTATATTTCTAGTGTGAGGGTATTTTTGTCATTTTTGGGGTAATTTAAATTTATTAGAATTAATTAGAATTTATGGAAATTTTTAGGAATTATTTTGGAATTGTTTGGACTAGGTTGATTTTTGGCTAGTTTGGACCCATATAGATCAACCTAGGAGCTAACCCTAGTTAGTATGAGCTTGGTTAGGATTTGTGACTCTAGTCTAACCTAGTCTAATCTATGGTTAGGTCATTAGAACCTATTTAGCTATAGAAATTAGAAAGCCATAAGCCATGACTTATGATTTAGAGTCTTTATTAATCAAATCAAACCATAGCTTATGTAACATGGCCCAAGCCCAAACTACCAAACCCTAATCCCTAGCCCATCATAGCCAGCCATACCATCCACATTGGGATTCCCCCACTATAAAACCCCTCCTAAAATCTAGGGCTAGCCTCCTTTCCCTAGGAAAATTATTTCAAGAAGAAAGAGGTGAGTTCCTATCTTTAGAAATTCATTATAAATTCATTTTAGGTCCTTTTTCCCCCAAACTAGTTGCATTAGATCCTAATATCATTATTCTTGCTGTTGGTATTGATTGTTTGCAGGAAGGAAACAATTTGTGAGATTTTGGTGGTTGAGGAAATCTTTCCATTTGGGGCTTTTTCATCCATAGTTCAAGAATAGGTAATCTCTCCATTTCTCCATGGATTTTTATTTTGTCTTCATCAATAGGAAGCCCTAAGGGTCCCCTAAGAGTCTGGATAGGATTCGTGTCGGGTGTCATGGGTTTCGTGTCCATTTGGACACGTATCAGTAGCATAGTCTGGGTGTTTGTCAAAATGCCCAAGAGGGGATTTCGATCTAGTTTTTTGGAAAACCCTTGAATAGAAAATTAGGTTTTTGTATTGTTTATTAGTTTCTGGTGGACTGAGTTGATAATTGTTTTGTGTCTGGTCGCTTTGGACACGGGGATACGCCGCGCGCGCGGGACTGCACTGTCCTGCTGCTCGGGGGCGATTGCGCCTTGGACACAGCATATGGACACGTGAAAATTGACACGTGGGTGCGGGCAGTGTCTGATACAAGGCTCCCGAAGTTTTGTGGGTCCTCGTGTCGTGTCGGACACGAAATTGTGTGTGCACGGGGCGTGCGTTGTGCGTGTACAACCTATTAGATTGTTCACTGTTTAATTCCAGTTTTAATGTTTAAATTGTGATTTGAATTTGCTAATTAGATTCCTATACATGTTGTTAATCTCTAATTAGCTGATATTACATATTAGAATAGGTTTGTCATGTGGATTGGGGAATTCGAATTTGAAGTTTGGCTCGACTGATACACTGATACTTTATTTCAGTTTTCTTCAACTGTCGAATCCATTTTAACCCTTTTAATCTAATGTTTTCAACTGTCTAATGATTCTCACATAGTTGTTAGCTCATGATAGGTTGATCTACTTGTTGGAATAAGTTTTGGATCCATATATTAGAATTTGGACTTTGAGTTGGGGCTCGAATGTATTAACTGATACATAAATTGAATGTTTCAATTCTTTCTTAATATCACTGATTTCAGGATCACAATGTATTCTCTGTTTTCCTATTTTCCCAGGATATCACTCCTATCGACACATGTATCACTACACTGTCATGCCTCTTCCACACTGTTGTGTTTCCACACACACACACACAGTATCAATGCATTTTACTGATTTTTTTTCCCTTTGACACATGAACACAATGTACACTATTTTGTAAATGAATTGATTTCCTTTTCTTCTTAACAGAATTGTTGTAGGTTCAGAATTCATCATGTTATAGTTCATGACTGCCTATTTAGCTCACTGTTTTGATAGCTATCAACTGATTTTATACAAACTGATAACTGGTGTGAGTTTAATGTTGATTCTAATCTAGGAAATCTTTCCTATATAACTGTCTACAGTTGATTCAATGTCTTTCTATAGTGTTTTAACCTGGATTGTACTAGGTTCAACCTGAGTTTTTGTGGAGACTGTATAACCTGGGTATTAGCTCAGTCTCCAGGGACTTTGTATTGGGATTCATTCCCAGTTTTGATAACTTGGGTACTCTTCATTGTATTGCACTGCCCTTGCTGTTCTGAACAGTCCAGTGCACTCTCTCTTCACTGTTATTTCCTGCACATTTTACCCTCACTTCTTAGCACACACATACACATTGCATTATCTCTCACACACACACTCACATACACTCTCTCCCTTTCACTGTTTTTATGTTTCCTGCATATAGGTAATCACTGTATACACACACACACTTTTGGTTTTCCCTAACACACATGTTCCCCCTCTCTTCACTGTTTATTTCCTGCACCTTGTTTACCTGTCCATCACACACACACAAATCCTTGCTTGACACACACAGGCCTTCCCCCTCTCTATGCACATGTACATATTATAGATGAATATCTATATATGTGGTGTGTAATGTTTTATGTATTATGTGTATACAAATGTACTTGTGTGATGCATATCTATATGTATATATAGTACTTAGACTAGGTATATATAATGTTAACTCAAATGTATGTATCTATATGAATATAGAATGTGTATGTATATATTATGTGTAGTGTGATGATTATGTAGATATGTGGTATGGTTAGACTTCAATATATATATATATATATATATATATATATATATATATATATATATATATATATATATATATATATATATATATATATATTTATATAGAGTGATAGGTTTTAGATATATATTTGACTTGTTAGACTAATGTAGACTAGTATAGGCTAGTTTGACTTAGTTTAGACTTGGTTGACCTAGTTTGACTTCTAGGGTTGACCAGAGTTGACCAAGAGTTGACTTTGGCCTAGATTGACCTAGAATCATGTAGAAAGCATAATAGAACTTCATTTTACTATTCTGGACTTGTTGTGACTTGTGCTGTTCTGATTAGGAGCCAGACACCACTCCTCGGACAGTACCTTTCATATTGGACACTCAGATACAGGCGAGTACATTCTCTGATCATTTCATATCCTGCTTAGAATTATATTCCTGCTTTAGATTACCTTACTTGATGCTGTCACGACATTATCACGGATTAGTACTATATGGATCTCTTCATGCGATGTTATCCCCCTCGGGAGCATCGGGTACATTGTGTCATGTGCGTTTCACTTTCATCATGTACTCCTGTGCTTTCATTATACATATACACTCCTGTGAATCTTGTACTCTCATGTTCACGGAGCCCTCATGTATACTATCATGTGCACCCTTTATGGGCTCCATGTGATATCATGTACAATAACATAACCTGTTTAGATCCTTGTGTATTGATTGGGGAAACGGGGGAGTGCTAGTAGTCATGTGAACAATTCTATTGTAGTGTAGATCATGTGCAAACTCTTTAGTGTAGATCATGTGCAAATCTGTCCTGTTCATATGTGCTATCTTGTACTCTGCTTCACTAGACACTATTAGTTCTCTATATACAGTAGCTATTTACATACAGTTCTCTCCTTTTCATCATGTATTTCCTTTCAGTTTCTTGTATCTTATCTACTGCATGTTTATATTTTCTAACCTGCTATGAACTGTTGAGATGTACTGTACTCGCTCCTGTCCTGACTGGACCTGTTGAAAATATTACAGAGGACGAGGAGGAGGCTTGCCTAGACACTTTCTACGGGGCAGCCTTAGATGACACCTGCGAGCTGGACCCTCAGGAGGACCCAGCTCCACCCCGATTACCTAGTTTAGATTAGTTAGGCTTATCTTCCTTTTGTAGTCATGGGACATGTTTTAGCTAGACTTTATTTGGAGTTCAGAGTTGTATATATTCTTTCATTCTGTATCTGAGACCATGTACTTCTGGATATTGCTGGGATTATCTTAGACTACTTTTCATCTATTTATTTCCTTGAGATCTATTTCATATCGTGCTATCTCTTCCTTAGTTGTGATTGAGTTTTACTGCTATGTCACCCCCATTTCGGGGAGTATAAACTGTTTAGAAATATATTGCTAGTTGGTTGTTGACCTAGGACAGCGTTCTACCGCCGACACTGCAGCGTAGGTTGGACGTTGTTACGTTCTCGTACCCTCACAGTGGGTACGGGTCGTGACAGATGTACTTTGTTATTTATCCCTTGATTGCATATAGACCTAGAGTTAAGGGACTACCGTTGTAGTGTATTGTATATACCTTGACACAGTTGTACCACGAGGATGTGTGAGATGAGTATCATGTAGAGGTTCTTGCGTGTGGGCTGATCCCCCATGTGCATGCGTTAGGACTAACTGCTAATAGAGGTATGTTATGAGACTTAGCAGTTAGTAGAGAAACATGGTCATGGATGCGACATGATAGATACATTGGGTGGGAAGAACAATACCTGACGTATGGGCTTCGATTGTACTTCCCTTGTAACCCGGAAGCTCCGCTGGAGATACGGGTATGATGAGCCTCTCAGGTTGGCCACTGTCGTTTTTGAACGTCATGCGCTTAGGTCAATGGTGCCCAAGTGGGGACTATACCAGATCCCATTTACAGCCAGGGCTCATGCGTCGAAGGATTATTTCTCAATTGCATGTTCACTTTAGTTCGGTTAGTTTACCTTATTTGTGTCTTGTCACTTTCTTTGATTGTGGCATATTTTATATTCAGTATTTATATGGCATATTTATTGTATCTTGTTACGTCCCTCTGAGGACCTGGTTATCTCGCCAGGTGTGTGTTTTTGTGTTTCGCAGGTGTTCTAGCCGTGGTCATGATCGTCACTATCTCTTCGAGGATGATTGCACTTTGATCGTCTTCGCTTCGCCCGCCAAACTTATTTTATTTTCCATGTACTTTTCCTTACTTGTTGGTAGTGGATTTGTCTCCGCCCAACGATTGTATACATGACAAATTCAAAGTTGCTTTTATATCATTATTTATCTTTGTGGATGAGATTTAGTACCTTGGTTACTGTATTTTACAGCTTATGTATATATACGATGGTCCATATACTTCGTATGTATACAGCTGGCATGATTACGTTCTAGTCCTTCTATTTTGGGACTGGGGCGTTACAAAAGACGGCCTTGAATTTTATTTTGGAGGATTATGTAGTGAAGATATGGGTAGAGAATTGACAAATAAGGTGAAGAATTTTTTGCATGAATTATATGATGAATAGAAATTATATTATCCTGAAAGTGGAAGTGAAGAGCTTCCATATGAGGCAACTTTGGTCAATGAGGTTGATGATGATAATGTTGATGTTAGTAGGACAAGAATCAGTTCTCGCTATCTCAAGAAAAAGAAAATGAAGGTTATTGGGGAGTACAAAACAGAAGTTGATCAGTATTTGATGGAATCATGTGAAGCAGACAAACCTGACTTTGACATTTTTGAATATTGGAAGAAAAATTCAGACAAGTACATGATTTTATCTTATATTGCTAAAGATATTTTGGCTATACCCGTTTCTTCTGTAGCTTCTAAGTCGGCTTTTAGTACTAGTGGTCGCGTCCTTGATCCATATCGGAGTTCTTTATCTCGAACTACAGTACAGACCCTCATTTGCACTCAAAATTGGTTATCAAAAGTGAAAAATGATCTTCTTAGTTTAATGGACGATATTGAAGACATTGAAGCAGGTAATAAGAACTTTAATAATTTCTTTTTTTGGGTTTATTGGTTGTTATTATTCTTGATACCTTTAATGGTTTGTTGTTTTCCTCTCTTATAGATGTTTTAGGTGATGCTTCAGAGGACATATTTGATGAGAACTGATTGGTGCAAGGCTGCATAGTCTTATAAATTTTCTAGCATTGGCAACAACACTAAATATGTATGAACACTATATATAGACTATAAAGTGATGTATGTGATTTTGATACCTCTAAATTTTGTGTCCTGTGGTCCAAAGAGAAGTCAAAAATATTTGTTGTGCACATTTTCATGTATGGTTACATATTGGTGCAAGATGCAAACTGAAAGGTTTTCAACTTTTCATGTATATGCATCTTCTTCATTGTACAGACTTTTGAAATTTGGGTTTGATATCTTTATGCTAGGGGGCTGAATCCAGAAAGCATTATCTGATACCTTGGTTGATTAAAATGTTGGTTGCATTCTCTGGATTTAGTAGGGTTGAATGCCTTGGTTGATTAAAATGTGAGAACTGTTGGTGGTAATGCAAAAAAATGTGAGAACTGTTGGTTGAAACTTGAATGCATATTTTTCATTGGTTGATTAAAATGTGAGAACTATTGAATACCTTGGTTCGGTTGCATTGTCTGATACCTTGGTTGATTAAAATGTGAGAACTGTTGGTTGAATGCATATTTTTTAATTTTTATTGTATTGGATGTTGGTTGAATGCATATTCTTCATGTCCTCATTTCGTAATATGCATCTTCTTCATTTATGTAATAACTTTTAAATTTTGGCTTTGATATCTTTATGATATTGCTAGGGGCTGTTGGTTGAATACAACTGAACCAAGCCCTTTTTTCCCCCTGTGTGACTGAAGTTCCACAAAATAAGAAACAGACAACAGTACCCAAATTAATAGCAGTCCATTTTTTCCTGTGATCAAAATCGACCAAATCGAACTGATTAAAACCGAACCGACCAGTTGGTGGGTTTGATTCAATTGTGATTATTTACAAACCGATTAACTTCGGTCTTCGGTTGTGACTAAATAGGTCGATCAATGACCGACCGATGCACACCTCTAGTAAAAACTGTTTAGGTATCTGCTTTTTAAGAAGCAATAACAATTCTAAACAGGATCTTAGAAGCACTAGCATAGGATGTATCTTTCCTTCATGGAAGACTATGCTTTCAGAAGCCGCTTCTATCATTATTAGATTATTTATAAGGGCACATCAAAAGTTGATCAGGGCTAGCCAGGATTGGGACTAGCCTAGGTTTGAGGGAAATTTACTCGGGACACCCTATTTTCTTACTCATTGGGCTGTCCCACCCTAACATCCCCCAAACCCCAAATTTGACTCTTATTTGCAAATTTTACTCTCTCCTATTTCCTCTCTTCTTCTTCTTCTCCACCATTTTCCATTCCTCATGCTACATCTTCTTCTTCTTCTCCACCATTTCTCTACTCTATCCCTTCGATGGCACCCAAACGCTCCTCACAAACAAGGTAAAAACTCTAATACTTTCTCTCTTTCTTTCCAAAACTAATACTTAATATTTTCTCTATTTTTTCCCAAAATCCTAATAATTTATCTCGAAAAACCCAAGTATACATTATAATGGAATGATAGATAAGATCACGAACAGTCAGTCATATTATAATGGAACGATATAGAAGATCACAAAAATGCTAATTTCACGATCGTAGTAAACCCGAGTCGACTAGGACTACCCAAATTTCTAGTAGTCTTAGAAATTGATAGGACTGCCTGAATTTATGGCAGTCCTGTGTACAGAAAGTGCAAACCAGGACTGCCACAATTTTTGGCAGTCCTAGATACATTCAGGACTGCTAGAAATTGAGGCAGTCCTGGATTGCACCTTCTGTACACAGGACTGCCACAAATTCTAGCAGTCCTGAATGTATCTAGGACTTCTAGAAATTGTGTCTGTCCTGGTTTGTACTTGTTAATTGTTGTTTACTCAATATTCTTTAATTAATATTCAATATTCTTAGTCACGAGCCGAATCCGAAGGAGAAGGACGTTGACGTCGAGCCTAAAAGAAAATGGCCTACCATATCGGAGCGCAAGGCACGTCAAGATAGGGGAGTTCTCGAGAAACTAATAACGATCAAAGAACTAGAGGCACCCTCTCAGACTAGAACAAATGGAACCAAATACGTTGTAACAAATGGAACCAAATACGTTGTAACTCATTCGAAGCAATATGAGACTCGTCCTGATTCTTCCTCTGACGATGATGATGTACACATTGTTCAAAGAAGAGGTGACGATGGTTCAGGACCTTCTCGTAAAGCCGATTCGGAAGTGAGCCCAATCGGTTACTCTCTATTGAAGTCGATCCCTAACCACATTTCTTACCAAATATGGAAGGATCCGGCAAGTTCATTACCTTATATATAAATTAACTTTTGAAAATAGTAGTTATATTTTATATTTATACTTTTTTTTCTTATTTTATTTTCAGAAAAGCTCGCGTCTTTTGAGGGTCATCAACCACGCGAAGATGCGCAGTATATGGGAATTTGATAATATGAAAGAAGGTGTGAAGGACAAAATCATCTCCACTGGATTACAAAATTTGGCAAAATATACATATAAGATCTTGGACCATGCACTGATTTCTGCGTTTGTGGAATGATGGCATCCAGAAACCAATAGTTTCTATCTCGCAGACGGGGAGATGACGATCACCTTTGATGATGTCCACCACATTTTGGAACTTAGAGTTGATGGTCGTCAAACGATGATGGATTATTCTGAGGGTTACTTTGAGATGTATGATGAGATGGTAGAATTGGTCGCTAATTCTTTTAGGGTTGAGGCATAGACTTTTGTCACCCTCCTCGATTTTAAGAAGTCGTACGGAGTTCCTTTCAGTTTTTTGAGGAATACACTCATTGATGATGATGACGATGATGATGACAAGGACAATGACGATGACGATGATGATGATGACGATGTAGTGGCCCGGAGATACATGCAGTTCATCTTGGGGGTCGTCGGCATTCCGGATAAGTTCGGAACCTCGATACATGCCAAATACCTAAACAACTTTGCAAATTTAGACACTGTGGATCAAATATCCTTTGGAAGTGGTATACTAGCATATCTCTACCGCAAAACTTGGGGCTGAATCTCAAGTCGGATCGAAGACAATAGCTGGTTGTCAAACTCTACTCCATGTAAGCAAATAAATTCGTACTTTGTTTATAGGTAATATAAAATTAGGTCGATTAATATGATATTATTCTACATTGCATGTACAAGCATGGATATATGAGCATTTTTCAACGCTAAAGAGGGCTACTCTTAATAAAGATTACGATGAGCAGCTGCCTAGAATGTGTAAGCGGAATCCGGCTAAGATAGATAGCAAACATCCACATAATTTGGCTTTCCTTTGCATCACACTTGAAGATATGCAGGCAAAGGAGGTGGAACAATACTATCTTAAACTAGCATTTACTTATTCAC
>JANAVB010006000.1:2609797-2673575 GCA_029216955.1 Iris pallida | reverse complement strand
TCTAAATTAAAAAAAATTATCAAGCTCGAGCTTGAGCTCGATTAATTCTAGTCAAGCCAAGCTCAAGCTTACAAAAGCTTGGCTCGGCTTGGCTCGTTTGCAGCCCTACTTCCAACAAATAGAAAACATATATGTTGTCTTTTCTAATACCCTCAAATATAGTACTACCAGTTGAGCTATCAACTATAGTATATTTGTCTTTGACAAAGTTAATACCATAACCGTAGTCAGCTAAATGGCTTATGCTGAGTAGGTTATGTTTTAATTCAGCTACTAGACAGACATCTTTAATCACAGGGTAGGAAGCCTTACCAATGTTGCTGATACCTACTATATATATATCCTTTTAAGTTGTTACCGAAGGAGACGTATCTTTCTTTCTTCTTCGACAGTGTTGCGAATAGAAAAGCATCACCGGTCATGTGCCGTGAGCAACCGCTGTCGAGGATCCACTTGCTCCTAGCATGAGTAGGGTGTTCCACCTACAAAGAAGTTTGCAGATAAAACTTTTGGTACCCATTTCTTGTAGGGTCCGGATATGTTAGTCTTTGGTATCCATGCACATATATTTAAATCAAATATTTTTCTTACTCTACATGCAAGTGAGATGTGACCAAAGGTGCCAAAATAGTGACATCTAGCATGCTGAGTGTTAGGTGCAGTGTGTTGTGCATGATTGGTCGGTCTTGGTATTCTAGTTGGATTTGTAGTAGAATGCATGTTGGCAAGTCTTCTTGGGCAAATGTTTGGCTATGTTTGGTCTGACAGTATTGAGTTTGACTGTGTTCCGATATTTCGGTAATTGACACGTATTAGGGTAGGAAATAGCAACTTCAGGCTATTTTCCTAACCTAATTTTCAACTTTTTGGAGGTGTCATAAAGTGTGTTATAGTCAGTTGTAAGTGCATCATTTCTGACTAGTGCGTAGTGATGTCTTTTCTTCTCTTTGAGTAAATTTTTCTCAAGTTTAGCAATGGTCTTGTCTTTTTCTTCGGATAAACGTGTAGTTTCGTGTAGTTGCTGTTTGACAGAAGAAAGCTCACCAGTTTCACTAGGATTTCACTATTTATAATCTCAGCTAGTAAGTCGTTAAGTCTTCCTATTTACCTTTGTACTATTTGAGTACCTTCTTAGAGTTTTGGTATTTGTCAAGCAGTTTTCTGTGGTCATCTAAAAGGTCACTAAAAGCTTCACCTAACTAGTCAAAGGTTAAATCATCATAAGTATCAAATAGGGGTTTGAGTTTACCTGATCATATGCCGTCAAGCATACATTTGCAGCGTCATCTGATTGTTCATCTTCTGAATCGCTAGCTTCACTTTCATGCCAAATGCTTGTGTTGGCATATCTTCTGGAAGTAGATTTCTTCAAGTAACTCTTTTCATACTTGTTGCCCTTCCTGGTTGATGATGCTGTCAGACAGTCCTTTTTGATGTGTCCTTTCTTCTTGCAACCGTAGCAGATTGGATCTTCATTGTTGTTGTTGTTGTGTTCCTTCGTTCTTTGGTTGAACCTCATGAACTTCTTCACTAGAAGAGCTTGATCCTCATTGTCGGAGTCGCTATCGTCAGAATCTTCTTCGACAGTTCTTTGTTGTTGAGCTTTGAAGGCGATTGATTTTTTTTTTCAGTGCGGCGTCTTCAAAGTCTTGAAGTTCCAGCTCGTGAGTGAGTAGCTTTTCCATGAGCGTTTCAAGAGACATGATAGTGAGGTCATTTCCTTCAATGATCGTCGTAGCCTTCAGAATCCAGTTCTTTGTGAGAGCTCGCAGCACATTGCAAATCTTCTCGTGGTTATTGTATTCCTTACCTAGTGAGGACAAATGATTTACAATATTCACAAATCTTGTGAACATTTGTGTAACGGACTTGTTCGGTTTCATCTTGAACGTCTCATACTCTTGAGTAAGTCTACTGATCTTGGACTCCTTTACTTGCGTCGTGCCTTCATGAGTAACTTCGAGAAGTTTCCATACCTCATTGGATGTTGTGCATGTTGACACCCTGTTGAATTCAGTCATGTCTAAAGCACAAAATAAAGCATTAATAGCACGTGCGTCAAGATTGGCTTCTTTTTTTTCATAATCGGTATACTTGTCATGTGCTTTTTCAACCAAATTTTTATCAATAAGAACACGTTGAGGCTTTTTAAAGCCGTCAACTACAATTGACCATAAGTCAAAATCTAGAGATTCAAAAAGAAACTCATACGTGTTTTCCAGTAAGTATAGTTGGTACCATCAAATAGTGGATGTCTGTTTGTGACTTGGTCTTCAGTTGTGAATTTCATACTTGCTATATGTGATATAGTGATCTATGTAACAACATAAAATAATAACAATTTTACCTCACTTTACCTGTATATCCCGCTCTGATACCAATTGTAGGATCGAAATGTACAGCGATATACTCTAGAGGGGGGTGAATAGAGTAGGCAGCGGAATATTAGCTATTAAAAAGTTAGCACCAAGATCACAAAAATATATCACAGTTATGAGTAAGTAAAAGTAAAGTGCAAAGAGCAAACGCAAAGACGGCGATGTACACTGGTCTCCCTCTTGTGAGGACTAATCCAGTCGAGAGAATTCTAGCTCCCAGTTGAAATCCAAAAGATCGCAAGTTTTAATCCGGAGTCCTTGCAACTTCTACAAACGCGAGCTTTGATCCGAAGTACTCGACCAACTTCAATTGCGAAGTGTCTCACTTCTGTCAAGCCTCTTTATTACGATCACTCTGAACTTTTAGACTGTAGCGCACTGGTAGGTCGACTAGAGGATTTTAACTGGCTTGGGATTTGAAATTAAAAGCTTAGAGCGACTTTGGAAGATCGTAGTAAGCTTAGATATATATAAAAGTGAATGAGTGTGTTGAAATGGTAGAATTCCTTCTCTATTTATAGGATTTCCAAAGGGATAATTTGGACAGAATTCTATGAAAGGATCTCGGCACATAGCCGTTGCATCCGTAACTACGGGAAGACTGAGTTTAAAAAGCAACGTTCATGTAACCGAACTCGGGCCGAATTCTGGGCGAATTCGTCCAGAATTCTGCTGGTCCAGAAAAGGTTGATTTTTGGGTTTGCAACTCAGGGTTTTGCACTTTCTATTTTTCAAGCAGTTAGGAAGTAGTTTGGGCTTTGTGAGTAGGCTTTGTTTCCAAAATGAAAGGATATTTTGAAAACGTTTCTTGGGTAGCCTATTTACCAATACGACACGGTTTACATTGTACTCCTAGACTCAATAAAATGCAAAAGTACATTGATAATTGAAATACAGACGCGACGACAAATACAGCTATAAGTCTTGAACGGTAGTAGCATAAGCTGTTGCAGTTCGTCCAAGTAGCCCTTATATCAGGACATGGTTAGATCAATTATTAAAATCCGGTTCGACCATGACCAATGGGCCCGCAACATGCTCTTGAAAACCCAATTTTGTGCTTCCTATTTTTAATGCTTCTGAAACAAACCAAGCAACCACTTTAACCTCTTTCATAAGCTGGTAATATGATATAAACCTCCAACTTATTAAATGCTATCCTTGTGTTTTCTTCTACCAAATGAACATATCTATGGGGATAAAACCATCTTCCCCTCAATTTTATCAGTATAATAATGTGGATGCCTAGAAATGGTCACCATGGAGATTCCAAAGTTGGTTATGAGAACTTCCACATTGTTAAATTGATAATTACAATTATGCATTTCTTTGTGAACTACTTCATCAGCATTAATATGATTAAACTACACTTTTTCATAACATTTTCTTTCAGTCTCATATAAGCTAAGAAACTGGTATGTATTAATCGATCTTTCAGTGTACAAGATGTCAGCCAACGTATCGGTTTTGATTAGCAGATGACACAAATCAGTAAACAACCCATTTATATCATTTTGATTAAATTACTCAACATATTAGCCTAAAATATCATTAGTTTCCCATGCATTACCTGCTACAGAATTGGCCTTCTAGATCTTGAATAATGTTTAGTTTCATGGACTTGACAATTTTTCTTTGCTTATTTCTAAGGACCAGCACCCGCCTCAAAATTTACAGTTACATTTATTAGATTAAAGTTATTACTGTTATCATGGTTTAAATTGTTATTATCTGAGCTCGTGTGTAAATTACCTTTTAAAATTTCACATAATGGTGTGAACACTGACAAAAGGTCTACATCTACCTTGCATTTTCCTGATCTAATATTCTTAATCTATTGACTCAGTTCTTATACTTTGAATGTTTGACCATTATGTTGGTTTTAGATATATTTTTGGCTTGTTATGATTGTTTTGCATCTGATGTTTATGTACAAGGAATTCTTAGTTTATTGTATCTGTTTCACAGGGATTGTTTTTGTGTTTCCTACTTTGGTTTTATTATGCAACTTTTAGAGTCATTGCCATTTACCAGTTTTTGAATAATCTTGTGTGCCTATTACAAATCCATACCCCTTATTCTCTCTGGCATATTTTTGTTTCTATTTTCCTTTTTTGAGGTTCGGATTTCATATATTTACATGGTTTTTTTTCTCCCGGCACCTCATAACAACAGTGGAAATGTCTCTGATTTTTCAGTTTGTCATGTGTTTTGAATTTGAACTGAATCTTTTTTTCTGGATTTTGGAGTGAAACATTAGCTTTATCCATATAAGGCTTCTGATGGATCTCATATAATTTGGTATCTGCAGGTATTGGAAGCTAACGAGAGGAAAGTTGGAAAAGTCCGTTTCAAGCTGATAAGTAATCGAAGTCCAGAATTGGAGGCCAAGGGCCTGAACCGTCTGTTTTCCACCAAGGTTGTGAAGAGGAAGAAACACAGAGACCTGGAACCAGACGGCAACGGTACTGGAGCTATTGCTGAGGGTGTGGAAGATGGTAGGTATAGTCATGAACTCCCATTCCAAGACGAGAAAGTGGACGACTCCAACTGCTATGCAACTATGGAGAAAGTAGATGATTATGATGGTAGTAGTTAACAGTAATTACACTACACCTTCAGCACTTTCCATTTCCATTTTTCATAACGACGCTAATAAAAGACGATAGGGGAGAGAATGCGTAAAGTAAAAGAAAAAGGAAAAAAAAAAAGTGATGTAAAGTGGGAGGCTGCTGCAAGCGCCTGTTGTTCACAGGTGAAGAGAAGTGTCGACTTCCGTTTCCTTGGATATCTTTGGAGAATCCATGCTTTTGTTGGTGGCTCTATGGGGCCACAAGCCTATCGAGAGCGAGGTCTCGCAATCCTCTAACTGCATGCCGTGGTCACTGTGGGAATGAAGCTGCAGTGCTGAAGAAGGAGATGGACTGATCAGAGGCCTTGACGGGTGTACCAGTTCGGAGTGCAGGAACCATTTGGATTGCTCGCGTCGAGCAGGTTGGCTCAGATCTGGAACTTCTGGTTGTGCAACAAATACTCTGAGGAGATCCCTCTCTTCTCTCATCTCCTTTGTTCTCTCCAGTTGTTTGAATCTCTCTTGGAGGAGGGCAATGGAGTGGAGGGTGGTGGGACCATCGCCGTTGAGTCTCCTGCCCATTAGAGCCTCTTCCCTTTGTGTGTGTTTTGAGTTTTGTGGGGGTGCTAGATTCATGATGAGCATTTTATAAGAAGAGAGGGTGTTGTCCTGTTGCGTTTATCTACGAGTGTCTCTTGTGTCATGTAACGGATTCTGCGCGCGCGACGATGATGCTAAGTGAGGGGAGAATCGGCAGTGGTTGCAAAGTCCATAAAGAAATGTTATGGCTAACTAATGAGTTTTTGTTGTTGTTGGATATGCTGGCTAGGCAGCAGGACAAAGTTCTATTTTTTACCTTTCCATTCTCCCTTCTTGTGAGAGAGTTTGGGAGGCTAGCATTTGGAAGGGCATACCGAGAGATGGAGATGGAGATGGAGCTGGCTTCTACTGTCTTGTCGCATCCTCTACTAGTCCATTCCTCATATGATACGGGACTATCTTTTGTTTTGGAGAGGGTGTTCGTCTTGTGTGTGTGTTCTTTTGTAGACGAGTCAAAGGCCGAGCAAAGGATCTTGGAAAAATCTAATCACATAAGAGAACCTTTTTTTCACTTCATCTGGAACTGGATGGCTGTGAACAAACAACTCCAGACATTAGACTTTATCGAAATATATGATACGTCTCCCTTTTAGTTTGGAGAGATTATTCAGTAAGCCGGGCTCACCATGAGCCTTGATTCTCTTCATCTACTTGATGAGTGAGTGGCATCCATGATTCTCCTCGCCATCTGCAAATTTTTAGATCATCAAGTGGAGGAGAATCAAAGTTCATGATGAGTCCAGCTCCCTGAATAATTTTTAGTTTGTTTGTTCATTAGCTCGTTTGTTTGTTTTTATGGGCCGTACTATTTTCAGTTTGGAGTATAAACAGAGGAACAAGGGGATAATCGAGGAGAGAATATTTTTTGTAGTCCTGTGTTGTCTGCTTTTAGGCTTTTGCACATCTTTTGTCGAAATGTTGTCGTTCCTTTCTGTCTTGGCTTCTTTCTTCAGTATCCCATCTTTTTGTTCCTCGTCCCTCTAGGCGTTTGTTGTTAGTTTGGTTGTGCTTTATGTGGCTCTTGGTTTGCAATTTTGGTGGTCATCTTGCTTCGCTTGCATATTTCTATTTCCTGTTTGTTCTCTCAAACTTAACAATGACAAGGCTAACGCCTGATCCAATCTAGTCACTAACCAGGTTCCGACTCGACATATCAATATTACGATACTATTTGGACTTTTTAAACTTTTAAGTTTCAGTCGAAACTGGCACTCTGAGCCCCTGCGACTAATGTTGAACCCGGATCCTGGTCTGGATGGCTTATTATATCAATATTACGATACTATTTGAACTTTTTAAACTTTAAGTTTCAGTTCGAAAGAGCCCCTGCGACTAATGTTAAACCCTGATCCTGGTCTGCATGGCTTATTATTTCTGCTTTATCTCTGCCACTGTGGGAGCATCGTGGAAAGTGGTGGTGCAAAGTACAAGCATCTATGGAATAAGTCGGTTGAACTTAGAAATGGTGGTGTCACATTTGAAAGCTTTTTTGTTTCCATGGTTGACTAGATCTGGGTTATTGAAGTCTGTGCTTGCCCATCAAGAAGTGTCTCAGTACTCTTCATATGTAGCCCTGGGCTCTTCAGACCGCTGGGCTCTTGGATTGGGAGTGAAGATCTGCTGTCCCTCAAATGAGTTTTTCAATAATATTTTTTCTTCTATGCATAGAACACAATTTTTTAATTTAAAGAATTAAAGAATTATGGATATCAAAACTTACATGCATAGGAGAAGGAACACATTGGGACACCCATTTTGGAGACAACAAATCTGTCACACTTGGATTGTTAGAGGGGACTCTTGACTATCATTGCATCTGACTGACTGTTGGGTTGTTGTGATAAATCTTGGGTTGTCGTAATAAGTCTCCCTGCCTGCATGCCAAGATGTACAATGGGCCGGTTCAGGCCAGCCTGAACCCGATTTTGATCAGGCCTAGGTCGGGATGGACCGGGCCGTTGAAGACTTGTGGACCGAGCTTAGCTTCTAGCACCGAAATCTAGCATGGTCCACAACTTGGGAAAAATCGATCTTGGCTGGGTCTGGGTTGGATCTAGTTTGTCAAAAAAAAAAATGATGGGTTTTGGGCTTTAAAATCAAAAGGAATGATGGACTTTAACAAAAATTATATATATATATATATATATATATATATATATATATATATATATATATATATATATATATATATATATATATATATATATATATATATATATATATATAATAATAATAATAATAATAATAATAATAATAATAATAAGCTTTAATCTTTAGGAAATGGGCCAAGTAGTTTTTGAGCTTTAAAAATAAAATAAATAAAATGTATATTATGGCTTTGGGCTTTGGCGGATAAAATTTTCAATATATACTATTCTCATTACATAAGTGTGTTGATATGGCTTATGTTTGACTTTATGTTTTTATTCCTTTGTGATACCAATGGAACCTTATAGAGAGATTGAAGCATAAACACACACACAAAAGTCAAATAAAAAATATACATATTTAACAATAATAGCACTATTGAAAAATGATACATTTTTTCTTTGAAAATGCAAGATATTTTACACAATTGTCTAGATGCCTGTGTAGATTTTCTATACTACATTTATGTTTTCATTGGATTCATTTTCTACAAATGCAAGCATTGAACAAGAATTGAACGTTAGTTTATTCTTTCAGTATCACGCTCATTATAAACCTTTTTTGAAGTGGTGCCAAAATTTTGATCTCATCCAATTATGATTAATTCATTTCTTCTCGTAGCTTAGTGCCACTGAGGTTGTGTGAGTTAAGGTTGTTGATCTTGCGGTTGATGCATGGGTTGAGGCCTTTGTACCCCCAGAGGTTGCAGTGTAGGTTGAGGCTGTTGATCACTTGATTTTACGGCTGCTGTGGTGGTTGCTCATTTTTCATGGCAATGAAAAAAGAGCTATTTCACCGAATATAATACCAGATTATTTGTAAGTATTAGAAGAGATGAAATATAAAAAAAATTGTGGTAAATTTGGATAAATTTGATCATATTTATAAGAATTTTTGAGTGTCAAATGACTATCAATATACTTAGAATATAGCTATTATACGTTTTTTGGGGGGTCATTTTCAACAAAATGGCCAAATATTCCTTATTAAGGTTCAAAAAATGACTAGAATTTGGGAAATATTTTGGTAAGAATATCCCCAATTAAATAATATGGCTATTGAGAGGGTGATATTTTGGTAAAGTTATCCCCAATTAATAATATGGATATTGGGAAGGTTTTTAATACCAAAATATCATATAATAGTTAATGGAGGGAGATATTTTGGTATAGCAACCCCAAAGTAATTATATATAAAATTATGGTGCGTCGGGGGAGGGGTTTCTAGTTCGGCCCTGACCTGGGATCGAGTCGCCTACCGGGATGGACCGAACCTGTGAAACCCAGAATTTTGGAATTTATGAATTGATGGATTTGTAGTGTAATATTAGTTTAGTTGTTTATTATTATTATTATTATTATTATTATTATTATTATTATTATTATTATTAATCGGATTTAGGAAAAATATTGTTTCTAAAATTATCAATGATTTTTTATTGTGTCCCTGTCCCGATCCCGTGACCAGAGTCTGACCAGAGCTCGAACTCGGTTCGGTTTTCCGAAACCCAATTCTGTTCCGAACCAACCCTTTTTACCTTTTTAAAAAAAATCCTGGTTATATATATTTATTATTAGTTTTTTTTTTTAAAAATAGACCAAATCCATTGGCTTGGTTACCCACGACCAAGCCAGCACCCCCAAATCCCAATACCTATTCTCATGCTTCCCTTATTTTCTCCTCCACATATCACTCTCCACTCTCCCATATTAAAACCCACTCCCCCCACTAACACACACCACCACCAGCCTCTAACTTCTTTCCCTCTCATTTTTTCTCACTTCTCACTCACCCCCCTCCAGAGCTCTCTCGCGCGCCACCCGACCCCAGCGCGCGACCCCGCTCCCCGCGACCAGCCGCGCCACCTCCGGCCTCCGCCGACCCCGACGCCCTCCCGCGCGTTCCCCCCGGCCGCGTCCAGCGATCCGCCAGCCGCCCTCGCCACCGGCCGCGACTCCACCCTCCCGCGCGCGCCCTAGGCCGCGACCCCCCGGCGGCCATCCGCCCGCGCGTCCGCCCAGGCCGCCCCTCTCGGCCCTCTCCGGCACCCCCGGCCGGCCTCCCTTGGCCAGAGCCTTGGCACAAACTCCACACCAACAACCCCGGCGCCGCCCTCTCCCGTTTCCGCCGTGCCCTAGCCCGGTGCCCGCCATTTTTCTCCTGCGATCTCGGCCAGACCCCGCTGTCCGCGCCCGGCTCAGCCCGCGTGCGCCCCGCTGCTCCAATAGCGCTGTCCAGCGCTGTTTCGGTGGTTTCCCGCTGCTGTTTGCGAGTTGGGATTTTCTCGAGTCTGCGGAAACGTGGTTTCTATCTCTATTATTGCATCTGAGAGCTCTAGCCGAGCAACCCAAGGTATATCTCGTGTCCCCGTGTCCCTTCTCAGTGTGTCGATGATGATATTGGTCCTGGATCCCGTTACGGGATTCGGATTTAGACGAATTCGATTTCAGGAAGTCCCGAAGTCCTCTTTGGTTAAGTGTGTGCTGTGGATTGGTTTTTGATCTTCTGTTTTGGAATTTTTGAACCATTGGGTTTCTGTGGTTTTTGTTCCTGTGGTTTCTCGGAAATTCCGAGTTAAGTTCGGATATATTCTGTAGATTGGTTTTATGATTATTTTTGGGTTCTGAGTAACTTCGATTTTCCGAATACTGGAAACATGCTGTGGATATTATTTTTCGGATTTTAATATTAATGGTGGAAATGGTGGAAATGAATTCGTGGGTTATTTCCCTGGTTTGGGATATTACTTGTGTGGTTGGCACAATTTCGCAGTATTGGGTTATTCCAGATATAGAGAAAATGCTGCCCAATTTTTCGTAAAACTATATATATATATATATATATATATATATATGAGTTTCAAAATTGGTTTTCCAAAAAGGTTTATTAAATGGATTTTTCGGGCGACGACCGTACCGGTCAATGGGCCCTAGCGAAATGCAAACGAAACCAGTCATTCTGGACGTTGAGTCATTAGCTAAGAATGATAATTGGACCAATCTGAGACTCTTTAATATAATATTTATATTTATAATTATTTTTAGAACGGGTACTGCTGTTAGTATTTTTGGTGCAAGGCTTCGGCCTGCTGAATGGACCGCTTCCCGGCGTTCAGGATTTACCTGAGTTTTATTTCTTCTTAAAAATTCATTTATGTAAATAATTGTAAGGGCATAAGCCCAGCTTTCTATTTCTTTGCTGCGACCCTGTATTTCGTAGAATAGATTTTATTTATTTTCTGGGATGTTGGTTTGTCGATAGACTCGTAAAATATTAAAAAGACATTATTTTGGATATAGAAAATTAATACCATTTTCTCACAATAAATAATTAGGAAAAATTACAAGTTTGTTATTTAAACAAATTCACGTTCTTCTTATTTAAAGAAAAATATTAGTTTTATATATGATATTACAAAATACAAAATTTTGCCAAATTAACCGGTAATTGCCATTTTTTCAATAAATTAATAACCGGCTTAGTTTAATTAAATAACAACGAACGTAGAATTGCGACGTTAGACGTTTTTCGGTAGAATAATTAATAAACTTAAAACTGAATTAGGACAAATTCTAGAGATTGTAACTAGCACACCTAGAATGGTTTCATATTAGTTCTAAGCCAAGGTTCTCAACTGTAGGATCTCGGAGACGAACCTGACATCCTCTTCGGTATCGTCTTTCCCGATCCAGTCAAACTAAACAGAGGCAAGTTACGGTTATGTTTTCTTGTATTTTATTTAGTAATTGTCTAGATGCATGTTTAAACTACATTGCTACACGGAACCCTCTCCTAGGGTTCAAATATTGATTGATATTGATTGTGGGAATTGAGGGAATAGTGTAACGTTTATGGCCAATACCCCCTATATTGCAAGATTGTGCGAGCTTACCCCTCTTATACACGGGGATAAGCCGTATCGCGTCGCTAGGACACTATTTTATAACCCAAGCCGGTCATAGACGATTACACATTCAAATCATATTGTTTTTAATCGTAGAATTACTGGAAAATATTGTTTCAACTGTTTAGCCTGCACTTTTCCATTATTACTTGAAATATGAGATACATATTCGTACTTGCTCCCTCCTGACCGGAGACAACATTTTTAGGTGATATTGAGGATGCTGAGCTATTGTACAATAGCTACTATGACTCGATTTTGTACCATGTGGTGTTGCCGGAGTTCCCCTTGGAGGACGCAGGACCTGAGGCCGACGAGCCGATCGCTTAGCTAGTCATTTTTCCAGTTTTTCTAGTTTCGTTGTTTTGAAATTTTGTTAATTTGAATTCAGCTTTTCATTTCAGTTCTTTCATTCCAATTGTACTTTTCAGATGTTGAATAAAAGTTTTTAAAATCCCGTATATTGAGTTATGACAAATGTATAGATGTTGTTGTGAATACCTGCATATAGAACAGCTTACTGCCGCTGTCTCACAACGGTGCAGGCTGGGCATGATCCGGTTCGATCCAATAATTTAGGATCGGGTCGTGACAGGACCAGGCCGACGGGGTTGGGGCGTACAAATTGGTTCAGTCCGGATTTCTAGACCAACAGAGTAAACTCGGTCCGAACGTGGAGTTCTAGTGGGTCGGACATGGTCGATTCGTTGACCGAGGTCGAGCCGATCCACCCCAAATTTGACCACCCAAATTTAATCATGCCATATCTGAGCTGGGTTCCGGGCTGCCCGGCCCAACAAACACCATGATTGGACTCAAAATGCCAGAAGAAAGTCTTAAAACATATCCTACAGAAATTTTCGTCTAAAGGGACGAAATTTATCAAAATTTCACGAGAGAGGAGGAGTATTAGGAATTGGCCAACTGAGTTGGCGGGCGCGTTGACAGCGCAGTACAGCCCGCCAACTGAGTTGGTAGCCTGCGACGGAGGCCGACCCTCCATTAGACTTGGCGGCATGTGAGATAATTCTCCAAGAAAGTTGGATCCCCCTCCCTCAAACGTTCACTTGCTTGCCAATTAAGTTGGCGAGGACTATTCCATTGCCTCACCAACTATCACTTGCCTCTCCTCTACATAAACAGAGCACTCTCTCAGCTTTAGTTTCAAATTATTCTCTCTTCAAAGGTTCCAACCCAAATTCTTTCCTCCAAGGAGGCTCCTGCAAACTTCTCTCTTCTCTCCTGCAAGGCTCCTACAAGCTTCTCTCTATAAGACTCCTACAAGCTTCTCTCCTACTATCTTTTTTTTTACGAGTCTTCATGGATCGAAGCGTAAGAATAGTATGCTCGCATGAAGGTAACATACATGGGTTAGATTACGAAGGAGGGGAAACCCAAATTTTTTTAACTTATCTTAATAGTAGTTATGAAAATTTACGTAATCTAATTATTGAACGTCGTTCTATTCGGTACGGATTTATTTTAAAATCTGTTTTTAATTCTAGATATTTTTTTAGTAGATGGCGATGAAGTTTGAAATTTTGTTCTTGAGATTAATTCACAATCATGATTTATAAATATTTTTGTTATTCAAATATCTACGACATTTGATAACATAAATAGTCAACCCATAAATTATTTTGCGGGTGCTAGTTCTTTCCAACAAATTGTTTCATCTTTTGAAGAAAATCATTCATCAGACAGATCTGACGATGATAATGATGACAATGACGAAAATAGTGATGATTTAATTAAAAATATATAATATGAGTTAGATGATAATATGGATAATGCTACAACCCGTGAATTATTTATTGGTCAAAGATTTTCTTTTCTTTTTGAATTTAGAAGTTTTATAAGTAATGTTGCAAATGAACATAATTTCAGTTCTTCAGCTAATGCTATGAACAATGCTCGTGGAAGTATATATTCTTGTGATCAACAGAACTGTAATTGGAGAGTATATACCAGATCCATTAGAACTGGCAAAATAATTAAAATAATTACATTAGAAAGTCATTATTCTTGTTTTAGTGCACTAAAAACCGGATGTCATCGACTAGCTACCGATGCATGAGTTAATAGCAGGATAATTGGTATAATTAGGGATAATCAGTCATACAGTGCATCACAAATAGTTAAAGATATATATAGAGAACATAGTATACATATTACTTATTTTACTTATTCCAAAGCATGGAGAGCCCGAGAGATGTCCTTAGCTGAAATAAACGGAAGTTATGTTAAGGCTTATGCTAGTCTTGAGGAGTATGATTTTAGAATTATGGAGACCAATCCCGGTAGTAGATGCTTTCTTAAAACTGCCGAAGATAATAGCTTTCAAAGAATTTATATTTGTTTCAAGGCATGCATTGATAGTTTTTTAAGTGGTTGTTTACCGGTTATTAGTACTAATGCTACATTTCTTTCATCTAAATATCAAGGTATCTTATTTATTGTTTGTGCTCATGATCCTAACTATCAATTATATCCTATTGCGTATGCTGTCGCTAAAGGTGAAAATAGTGATTCGGTCACAGTTTTTAAACTCATTAAGAATATCGTTTGAAAGTTCACTTATTGATTGGAATAGAATTTCATTTATTTTGAATAAACAAAAAGGGTTAATAAATACTATGTGAAATATTTTTCCAGAATCACCTCATTTTTTTTATTCAACATTTCAAACAAAACATAAAACAAGTTGCAAAAGAAAAAATATTTCAAAACTTGTTAGACTCGCTTGCTAGATCGTACAATCAAATGGATGCAGAACATTTGTTTGAAATAATTAAAGCCGAAAACATAACATTGTATGATTGGCTTATTGGTGTGAACGATAAAAATCATCGTTTTGTACATTAGATAACATCGTAAGCTCTTTGTCCCCGATTAGATATTAACACTTCTAATATTGCTGAGTGTTTTAACAACTGGATTAAGAAATTACGCGATAAACCAATAACAACACTTCTCGACGATATTAGAGCCAAAATGATAACACTTCATGACAAGAATAGAAACAATGCTGAAAATATAGACACAGATTTCTGTCCAAAGATGTTGAAAACTATGGCTCTCATTATCAAAGAAAAGAATCATATTAGGTATTGATAGTTACACATTTGAAATAATAGATCGTGCAACAAGTAGAACATACATTGTACGATTAGACGATAGATCTTGTACATGTTGTAGATGGTACCATACTTATATACCGTGTATACATGTATGTTTTTTTGTGTAGATATTGTAATATTAATATTGAAAGTCTTTATCATGCACTATTTTCTACGTCGAACTTGAGAAGTGTATACGAAGCAAAGATGGAACCAATTCCAGTTTTCTACCAGATTCAAGCTTCTTTGGTAAGAGAAAAAATTGGAGTACCAGCGATACGACGTAAAGTCGGTAGACCAAAGAAGAATCGTGTCAAACCCCAGGAACCATCGACAAGAGAACTACTTTACAGTAATTGTGGTGCAATAGGACACAAACGAAGAAATATGAGTAAGTTAGGACTTACACTCATTTGGAGATTCGATCATCGGAGACATGTCAATCACACTAAAATTGGTGATTCGAATGTTCCAAGAATCAATCATAGCATTAATTCTACTCATTGCGTTGGACGTAGCATAACTGATTGTTGGTGGATCAGTCGAAATTATTTGTCTCATCCCGAACTGACAAAGAACGCGGTCTGTCGGGTGATACATTGTGTATCGATCGTATATAATATACGATCTATGCATACTCAAAAAATATGAGGATCTTTTTATTTCTGGATCATCCTCTTTAATTGTATAAGGTATCCAGATCACCTATTTAATGACCATGTATCAATGATAACTATAATAAATTAAGCACTTTTAATCAAATAATTAAATTATTACCTCACTATACTCCAATGTATCAAATTGTTCACGATATAGTGACACAACCTTGTATGTACAGTGCTGCTGATCTACTACATCTGTGGACCATGCATAACAACCAGAAAGACTCCGAAATCACTAGTCATACTAGTGATCGGTCTACCAATAGAGATATGCTCGTATGACCAGACCTACAATAGATAAATATGGTATTAGAGATATACTAAAATAAAGATATGCTAAAGCTACTTAGAGATTTACCTGTATTAGTGAAATACATCCGCAAATACTCTTACGATTAGTCCCAGTCACACATTCGATCAACATTGCGTAGAGATATGCTAAAGTAGCAGCTCCCCATGCATGACTAGTGGGTTTGGTCAAATCATCTAAGAATGGTAGAAGTCTCACATTGACCGAATTTCCCGATGCGTCAGGAAATAGAAGCGCACCACACAAACAGAGCAAACACGCTATAGTACATCGAATAATATAAAAATAGACATACTAGTAATCTAAAAATTAAGCCTTCACAAATGGATCTAAATTAAGATACATACCCGTGTATCATCTATGTCAACCTCTTCCTCGTCGATGGTGCGATCTATATCCCTGAAGTTTCCATGAAGTCATGTCAATCTAACAAAACTGCTACCTCCTATATTCGATGGAGGCATAACACCGAGATACGTCTTGATCAGATCGGGTACAGTAGACTGATGATCGAAATATATGGTATCACCTGTAATAGGCAACCCTAATATGTTCGTCACATCACATAAGGTGTGTAGAAGCATGAAAAAGAACAGAAAAGTCCATGCGGCTCAAAACAGAGGGAGTCATGCGGCTCAAAAGTCCCTTAGAGCCTCATACGGCTCAAAAGACCCTTAGAGCTTCATGCGGCTCGAAAGGCCCCGATAGCTCCATGCGGCTCGGGAAAAGCCATGTGGCCCTATGCAGTTCAAAAATAGGCCTCTACAGTTGGCCATAACTACTCTGTGCAGCTGGCTCATTAAATGCTCTGACGCAATGTGGCAGGTCTGACACAAAGGATTGACAGCTCTGACATAAAGGTAAAATGATGACTCTGACATAATGACGTGCCCCTAGAGAGAGGAGAAAAATCTTTATAGCTGGCACAATCCACCAATTCCAAAGCTCCTTATGCGGATCGCTTCAAAGACTTTCATGCGGCTCAGTTGTGGGGGTCACCCTTATGCGGTTCAGATGGGGGGCCACCCTTATGCGGCTCGGTTGTGGGGGCCACCCTCATGCGACTCAGTTGGGGGCCACCTTCATGCGGTTCAGTTGGAGGCCACCCTCATGGGGCTCGGCTGTGGGGGCCACCCTTATGCGGCTCGGTTGTGAGGCCATCCTCACGCGGCTCGGTTGTGAGGTCACCCTCATGCGGCTTAATTAGCAGACCACACTCATACGGCTCTGCCAGGACGCCCCGTTCATGCGGCTCACAACATAAAAGGCAGTTTGGACACGTAGCAGAAGATTGACTAAGACTTATCCACTCGGATTTAGCAACCAATAAATCATAACAATGCAGATTTATTGCAACCAACTCAACAGCCTAGATTGATTTCCAACAAACAGATCAAGATTAATCTTAACCAATCCCCAACCGCCCACTTTTCAAGGCACAATTACTGCACACCCCGCTCATCACACAATTCCTATAAATAGCAAGGTGTTGTTCCCTTGCAAACACACAGAGTTATATACGCAGAGCCCGAGCATAGAGACTCGCAACCTCCGCACACACAAGGAGCATTTCCTCGCCAGAGCAGAAGCTACGTCCGATCGTCCAAAGAGTAAGGTAGAGTTGATAGCACTCTCCCGAGCCTCTATCGTCGCCCCCCAAAAAAACTAAACAATTGTACTTAGATTGCTTTTCCTAGGTTTTGTTCCTAAGTTCTCTTTGTACGAGTGAGTTTGTATTATGAATCAAAGTCCAGTCCTCCCATAAAACTGTTCTGTTCTTTCGATAATCAATGGCAAACACGATAGCGACTCTGCTGGGGACTAACTTCTCCATTGCTGAGAAGTTGGTGACGCAATCGAACGCAGCCAAGCTTGGCTCCGCACAACAGATGCTGGTTGTTCGCTTCGACCAGCAAGCGTTTGAAGAAATGCTCTCCGACGGGAGTGCTGGCCTGGTCCAGAAGCGAGCCCGCACGAAGAAGGCCCGCAGGGAGTGGAGGCCCAAGACTTTCGCTCCTCCCCAAGCTGTGGAAGAGGCATTCTCTGCTGCCCAAGACGGCGGAGAAGACTCCTATGCGGCCCCACTTCAGGCCGCGGAGGACCCTGCTGTTATCAAGTCCGACAGAGAAAAGCATTACGATGCTGGACTTGAGGAAGCAAATGGAGACTCTATGCGGTCCAGGAAGAAACCGTATAAGGGTGCCAGCCACATGAAGAAGGCTCATGCGGCCAACAATTCCAGCAGCATGAAGGCTCATGCGGCCACTAAATCCAGCCGCATGAATGTTCCTGCGACAGCCAAATCTAGTCGCATGAATGCTGATGCGGCAATAAATGCCAGCCGTATGAATGCTGATGCGGCCACAAATGCCAGCCGCATGAATGCCCATGCGGCAGCCAAATCCAACCACATGAATTCTTATGCGGCCACAAATGCTAGCCGCATGAATGCTGATGCGGCCACAAATGCCAGCCACATGAATGCTCATACGACCACCAATCCCAGCCGCAGACCATCTGCTCCATGTGGCTCGGGTTCAGTCTTCGACCGCCTCTCATGCGGTCCTGACCTCAGATGCTCTTATAAGGATGTGCCAGAATCTGTACGGCACAATTTGGACTCTTTCTACTATGCGCCCTTAGGTGCTAGAGGGAAGAAGTCTAGGGCAGCGCAGGCTCGTCGAGCTCAGTTAGCTGTCCCAACCTCTGACCATCAGAGAGCTCCGCTTACTATTAGGCGGGCCTCTGATGGAAAGTTGTACAGAACCGACCGTGTCCATCCCCCGGCGGCAGACGGACGGAGTGGTTTCCAAGAGTCTCCCAATCAGGGAGCAAACATGGTGCCAACACACTCGTGTGCTCGAGACTCTCGGGCCCACAAAACGAGTTACTTGCGTGATGTAATTCTTCACAAGCGCAAGAAAAGAGAAGAGAACTTGGTGTGTAGAGAGTCCTTTCATGGACATCACTGCACTCAAGTCATTGTCAACTGCTGCTGCAGCAAGACGGCAGTACAAGAGGACCGGCAGTCCGTCTTTCAATGACTGTAGCAGCCAGGACTGGTCCTGCAACAAAGCTCAGAAGACGAGGCGCTTCATGTTGCCTCCTATAATTCTGCTCAGAAGATCCCTACCGTCAAGGCAGAAAAGAAGATAAATGTTTCCAGCCCGACGATCTCTACTAGCACGGCTAGGAAACTCTCATCTAGGCGGTTGTCCACAACCACCTCTGGAGGAGTTTATCAGGGCACCCGCTCTAAGACGAAATCTTCAACACTTAGAGATTCATCATCTACAACTCTAGGGATAGCCGAAGCTGGGGGTAGCACCCCTCCGAATGTCCATAACAATCCGGTGTTCCAAGAAGATGCACCAGAGAAACATAATTCCCCCCACAGATGCAGTGGATCCAGACGTCCCTGAGGACGTCCACGGGTCCCAAGACGAGGCAGCCTCTTATGCAGGGGGTAGCACTTCCTCTGAGTCCAAACCAGAGGAGAACATTCCTACATACCCCGATGATTTCTCAGTACAAGGGTATGATTCAGAGGGCACGTCCTCCACCGTTCCTTCCATCTCTCCTCATGTGAGGACGGTGTTTATGACGAACAACGACCAAGACGGTCCCAGTGATCGCCAATGCATCAAAACTCTAGAGGCCATACTTCATACCTTAGTCAAGTCCGTGGACGAGATCAAAGCGGCCCTACCGGCTCTGCAAGGAAGGACGCCTGGCCAAACAAGCTTGGGTCCCACGGTCAATACGGACTCAAACACAACTGCGCCAAACCCGAGCAACAATCCTCCTAGATTGTCAGCTCCCACCGCTGCAGACGAGGCCAGGGAGGCAAGACGAGAGGTCCAGGAGCTCCGGGCTATGTTTCACGCCCGAGAAAGCTCCCAAGACCTCAGGATACGACAACCGTATCCTGCCGCATAGAGAGATGTCTCCTTCCCACTAAGATATAAGCCATTTAACATCAATCTATATGATGGGAAGACATCTGCAAGCCGGTACATCACCTACTTTGAAGTCACAACCGACCATCTGCCTCATAACGATGCTATCCTCACGCGGTTGTTCATTGGGGCATTGGAGGGGTAGCATTTGATTGGTACCGCAATCTACCAGACAACTGCATCCATTCCTTCGCCAGCTTCAAAAATATGTTCCTTGAAAGGTTCTATGAGGTAGGACAAGATGTGACAATGTCCACCCTCATGGACATTGTTCAAGGTGAGAAGGAGCTGACAAGGAACTACATTAAGCGGTTTCGTCAAACTGCGATGAAATTGCCCTCTGGCAATCCAGATTCTTCCTTGATTGAAATCTGCCAAAAGAGGCTGCTTCCCACAATCAGCCTCTGGATGGGCGAAAGTCAGTTCAAGGACTGGAAGACTTTCATCATCAGTGCCACTGGCGCAGAAGACAAGTTGAAGAAAGCTCACCAACTGAGGTTGTACATCTCGAAAGGAGAGGACAAGGGCAAATGCCCTAATGCCAACAACAACAACGGTGGTAATTTTTCCAACAACCGAGACAACAAGGGCAAATAGGCTATGGTGGCCGACACAGCCCCGAAGCCCGAACCGAAGCCGACAGAGAAGCAGTGGCCGCAGATGACTTACTCCTTCGAAGACAGCCATGTCAAGCCCATCCTTGACATGCTCATACAAGGAGATCGAATTTAGCTCCCTCCTCCAAGGTGTGAACCATGTCCTGCAGAGCTGGATAGCCCAAAGTACTGCCACTACCACCGCTACGTCCATCATGCTACTCAAGACTGCTTCCAATTGAAGCGGTACATCCAGAACCTGATCGACTCTAAGGCTCTGGCCATTGACTTCGAGGAGGTAACTGTGGCGGCCAATATGGTGTCTGTCCAATTTGGCAGCTTTCCTCCGACGAAGACCCAAGATGGAGTAGTACCCGTCCTCCGGGCAAATATGGAGGTCGCTAATCTTCCACCTCCCCGAGACCAGACTGCTGGTCTAGTGCCCCTTACCACATCACGAGGGGAGGTCATGTGGGTCCACCAGGACTTAGTATCTGAAGTAACCCAGCCAGCATCACCCTCTACTGGCAAGAAGAAGGGCAGGAAATTCAAGTCTTGCCGCACAATCTCAGTCGAAGTCGAAGAAGCGACAGTTGTCGTTACCCGATTCGGTGCACAAACTCAACCCCCATCGGGTAATTCGGCTGAAGATCATCAGCCGGCGGCTGCTGATGCTCCAGGACCTTCTCAGCCTCCGACGACCGACAAGCCTAGGCCGAAGGAGACTCGCTTTGATAAGCCGCTCCGAAAAGAGGCGCCTCATGGGCTGGAGAGGCCCTACAACTTTGACATCTTGGCACAATTGGCCAACACACCGGCCAAGCTGTCATTATACGAGCTCTTAAGGCTCTCCAAGGATGTTCGCGTCACCCTGAGTGACGTACTTCAAAATGCTGATGCTTATCTGGCTCAAGTCAAGCTCACAGGGGAGAGCTCGCCAGCAGATGCCCAGGACAGTGCTTGTACCGGTACAATGCCCAATATCATGTTCACTCTACAGGACATGCTTATCAAGACCAACTTGCATGATCGCCCTCTGTATTATACTGGATAAGTCGGCGACGTCAAGGTGGATCGGATGCACATTGATCCCGGTTCTTCGATAAGCATTATCTCGAAGAGCTTGCTGCACCATCTGTACATCCCTATGCATCGACTGACTCCTACCAGTACCGCCATCAGCGGCTTCAATTCTGGAAGAAGCTATCCCATCAAAAAAATTTGCCTGAAGTACCAAATCGGCGACCTTCAGTCGAAAGTAACCTGCTATGTCATCGACGCAGACACCTCCTACAACATTCTTCTGGGGCGTCCGTGGATACACTATTACATGATCGTGCCCTCCACATTGCACCAATGCTTCAAGTACGTCGACAAGCACGATTTCGTGAGGATATAATTTGCTGACATCGATCCCTTCAAAAGGGGCAAATCCTACTACTCGGATTCCTTCTTGTATGAGAACTCAAAGAGGCACCTGATCAAGAAGGATGCTCAAGAGCAGACAGAGGCAATTACGGGGCCGAAGGAACCCTTGAGAATCCTTCTCCAACCCCGCAAACCAGGCAGGACTGTGCCCCTTACAGCCACTTTGCGTAGTTTCCCAGTACTCACTACACAAAGGGAGCAGATGACAATCCGACTGTCAAGGTCTGGCCAAGGGACGAGGCCCAATACAGAGCCACTGACAATCAGATTACAAAGGGCTGGCAAACAACAAACAGAAGAGGTTAATCCCTCCGTCAAGCCAATGGTCATTCGTCTGCCTAAGACAAATCGGCAGCCAAGCACTAATCCAGGGGCCGCTAGCGCACCTACGACTCCACGTCCAACACCCTCAGGGGAGCCCTTGATGATCAAGCTGCCTAGGTCATCTTCCCAATCTTCAATACAGAGGTTGGCTGAACAAGAGTCGGGAACAGCAGCTCAGTACTAAGCCGGGGGTTGCCAGTGAGCCAACAACTCTACGTTTGGCGCCACCAGTGGAACCGCTGATGATCAAACTACCCCGATCGTCCTCTTAATCTTCATCGATACAGGGGGTTGTTGAAGACGAGCTAGAGCTGGCCAAGTATGTGGTCGCCCATACTGATGTTCCTTCTGCAGATGATGTAATTCTACCGAAAAAGATACCATACTTTATCAATAAAGGACTATCTTTGAACTACCTCGAGCTTAATAAGCTTCAAATAATATACGCTATGGAACACGGTATAGGCACCAACCTACACACGCAAGTGACAAATATCTATGCCACAAATCAAATCACTCCGGTAGAAGGCGCATGCTTCATAGTCGAGGGAGACGTTCATCCAATCATCTTCGGCCAAAAGAATGATCCACAATCCTTCAGGCCAGAAGAAGTCGATCTCAAATCCGACACTGGAAGACTGTCGCTTTATCTCTATAGCTCCCGTTCCAAATATCTTATGCAAAAATAGGGGTACGACCTGGAGTCTACACCAGGCTTAAACTACGGCACCAGCCGGTGACTACCTTTGCAATTACCTGTCTCGGCTGGAAAACCTTGGGATTACTATACCAAGACCTGACATGGCCTAGGCTATGTTACTCCTGCAACAACTTCTGAGAGTTCGAATGAGGAATGTGACTGGCATTCACACTCAACCGGATCACCAACTTCTGATTCGGATGTCAGCATCAGAGATGTATTCCGGTAAGCTCTGTCTGTCAATATGGCATTTGATGATGCCTATGAAGAAGATGAAGACGTACCCGAGCTTCTCAAGTTAGAACCTTGGGTCCAGCAACTAGATGCCCAATGGAAGAAATGCTTTGAACTTCGTGAACCTCCTACTGAAGATAAGGTTATGCAAGTTGACCTCGGCGACGAGTCCTCTCCAAAGCCAATCTTCGTCAGCAAAAGCCTGACAGACGAAGAGCGGAAGGCGCTTTTACAGCTCGTCAGAGAGTACATTGACGTATTCGCCTGGAGCTATGAAGACATGCCAGGGCTAAACCCCGAGGTTGTACTTCATAAACTCAACATTCATCCAGATGCAAAGCCGGTCAAGCAACAGTAACGACGATTTCGTCCAGACATCATGAACTCCATCGAAGCTGAGGTCAACAAACTGATAGCCAGCAGCTTCATCAGGGAGGAGCAACATCCAGACTGGATCGCCAACATAGTACCAGTCCTCAAGAAGAATGAGAAGATTCAAATTTGTATCGACTTCCAAAATCTAAACGAAGCATGTCCTAAAGATGAGTTCCCTCTTCCCATCATGGACATCATGATCGACAACACATGTGGCTTTGAGCGTATGTTATTCATGGATGGCTTCTCAGGATACAACCAAATCAAGATGTTTCCTGACGACGAGAAGCATACATCATTCCGAACACCGATTGGTGTGTACTGTTACACCGTCATGCCCTTCGGTTTAAAGAATGCCGGCGCCACATATCAAAGAACCATGAGTGTCATCTTTAGAGATCACCTGCGTAAGACCGTGGAATGTTATGTTGATGACATCGCTGTCAAAAGCCGTTCTAAGGGAGACCATCGGCATGATCTGAGGACGATATTCGATCTGATGCGAGCGCACAACTTAAAGATGAATCCTACCAAATCCTTCTTGGGTGTATCTAGTGGAAAATTCCTGGATTTTATCATTACTGCCCAGGGAATTTATATAGATCCGGAGAAGACAAAGGCAGTCATGGAGATGGGTCCCCCGAGAAATCTCCGTGAACTCTGAGGCCTTCAAGGGAGGCTAGCTTACATCAGGAGGTTCATCTCCAACCTCTCCGGACGATGTCAACCATTCGCCCACCTCATAAAGAAGGGCATCTCATTCGTATGGGATGAAGAGTGCCAACGCGCGTTCGACAACATCAAAGAATATCTGTCAAATACTCTAGTTCTGGTGGCCCCGGTTGCTGGAAAGCCGTTCTTGCTTTACGTGCGAGCGATGGAGCATTCCCTTGGCGCTTTACTAGCACAAAATAATGACGCAGGGCATGAACAATCTATCTATTACCTCATTCGAATGATGATTGGGCCTGAGCATAGATACACCGCCGTGGAGAAGGAATGTCGTGCTCTGGTGTTCGTAATCCAGAAGACGCGACACTATGTTACATGATAAACCATCCATGTCATATCAAGAGTTAACCCCTTCAGGGTTCTCATGACCAAGCCGGGTGCAGACAGCTCTCGTCTCGCTACCTGGGCAATATTTTTGTCTTCCTACGACATGATCTTCGTTCCGCAAAAGGCTGTTAAAGGTCAAGCTCTGGCGGACTTTTTAGCAGCCCATCCAAGTTCGGAGTCAACCAGAATATATGAAGAGATTCCAGACGAGGTCGCCAATTCAAACATGGCTTCCGATGATTCCGTCTGGCGAATGTTCTTTGACGGTGCTTCAAGAACCGGGCCCAAGGGCAACATTGTCGTTGGGGTCGGAGTGGTACTGATTTCTTCCTCTGGCTCGGTGATCAACCGGGCATATTTTCTTACAGAACCCTGCTCGAACAACATGGCCGAGTACAACGCCTTGGTTATCGACCTCCGACTCGCAAAAGAACTGGGGGTAGAGTACCTAGAGGCATATGGCGATTCACAGTTAATCGTCAATCAGATCCGGGGTTCATATGAAGTTCGTCATGAAGACATGATCCCCTATCATCAGGTAGTGATCGCCATCATTACGTCTCTGAAAGGGTTCTTCATAGAACATGTTCCGAGACTCCGAAACATTGAAGCCGACGCCTTAGCAGGATTGGCCGCTTCCCTGGCGGTCCCTAAATATACTCATTATTTGATGGACGTAATAGGCCATGAGTTGGTCTGTCCCAAGAATACCGTCCAATTTGCTGAGAGCTATTCTGCCCTGACGGTCGACGAGACACAGGATTGGAGGCTCCCATTTATCGACTTTGCAGTTTATGGCATCTTGCCGGAGAACCCGAAAGAAGTCACCTCTATCAGAAGACGTTATCTCAGTTTGTTGGGTCAAAGATGCTGTGAACAAAAATAGGAACCAAAATAACCATTTTCCTACTTGTTCTATGACTTATTCTATTTGGTTTGAGAAGTTGTAACTTTTAGAGGATATGTGGGGAGATATTTTGGGCTTGAAACAACTAATTTATGTTGTATAAAAGGGGGTAGAAATCATGAGAAGTGAACACACAACACAACTCTTGTCTTCTTCTCCAACTTTTTTTTTTGAAGTTTTGATGAACATGTTCGGCTAAAGTCTTGTTGGTCGAAGTGTACGGAAGCCTTGGAATCAATAAAAACTTGTTTAGATCTAAATTGCTTTATATATTTGAGTTATACTTTGAATATTGAATGTTTTTCTATGCCAACTTTCATGATTGTTTTGTTTAATTACTAGGAGGCCTACTAGTTTATTATTCATTTTGATCTACCGCTAAATTAGATATCAAATCCATAATAGTTTGATGTTTCTAATTTGTGAAGCAACCAAGCTTTAATAAACTGCTTTGTTTTATTATATCTTAGGAGAAAAATGTTTGACAAAATTAAATGCAACCGCTTGTGATTGTATTATTTTGCTTTATCGATTTCTTTGTTCTTTAAGAAACTGCTAGATTAAATCTATAGCGTTTGTCTTAGATTATTTAGTAAGTAAAGTTAATTAGGTCGCGTGTATCTGATTAACTAAGCATAAGAGAGATAGGAAGATACTTCCAACGGTAAATGTTCAAATTATGATTTAATGTATGCTTGCATCAATAATCAAATTTTATGATTTCCAATGGTGAATGTTCACTGAGACCAATATTTGTCCCTTGATTGATTTTAATACTTTAATTGCTTTAGCTCTTCTTAAATTTTCTTTTCAAAACTCTCTCCCCCAATCCTTGTTCACATAGCATAAAATTTATACTAATTACTCTCCGTGGGATCGATCCTTACTCTCTCTACTACATATAATTTTAAGAGTAAGGTTTTATTTTTGGGTGCCTGCGACAGCACACCAGTATGAGATATCCTAGACTGATTTGGAGGTATATATGTGTGTGTGTGTGTGTGTGTGTGTGTGTGTGTGTGTGTGTGTGTGTGTGTGTGTGTGTGTGTGTGTGTGTGTGTGTGTGTGTGTGTGTGTCTTTATAGATGTAAGTATCTATATCTATTCTAAATGAATGTGTCTAGATAACATATACCAAGTAAGGATGTATCCTATATATATATATAGCATCCTATATATATATGTATAATGCAATGTTTGACATATAGAAGTGGGTATAGTAGAGGAGAGGCAAAGGGTTTAATATATACATTTAAGCAAGCTAAGACTATATAGGATATTACTATAGGTAATATACTAATATATAGAGAATAGTCTAAGGCGCATGCCCCTTTACTATGAGAGCTGCAAACCCTAGAAACTTAGGATATGGACACCATAGCTTGGATACAGTCACAAACAACCTAGAAATGACTAATTTGGCTAGTTAGACTTAAAGTTGACTAGGTTTGACCATTGACCTAGAAATGCCCTATTGACCTAGAATTTGACTAGTATGACTAGTTTTCATTCTCAAACATGATATTGATACAGTATTCCCTATTTAGGTCTTCAAGGCGCCGTATCGGACGTCGTTGATACTATACACCAGTTTGCATACGAGTACATTCTTTGATAATTTTCCATTCATGATATTTACTATGTTTCTTGTATCTAGTGTAGATATTCATGATTCTTGACACATTGGTCACACGGATGGGTATTTATGGATCACGTCATGAGATGTTATTCCTTGTTACCTTGGTGTATCTTGTGCAAGTCCCGTTATAATTCTTGTGCAATATATGGACATCGATTCTCGAGGAGACTTGCTACCTTCTTGTAGAATCCCGTGTCGTAACATGTCATGGTTGGATTCCACTCTTCCAGTCGGAGGGGGGAGAATATTAGTCTAGACATGTGGTCAACACCCACCTTGTGCATTGTAGATTCTTGTGAGTGTTAATCATACACTCTATGTATGATTAGCCAGGACAGTAGACCATGTACAAGTTCCCAAGCCGGCTACATGTCAAAACTAATGTTCACTCATATAGATAGATGATTCTTGATTCTTGTACATGCCATGTTTAGTTTCTCTTATTGTTGCTCTAGTTTACTGCTTTATCCTTGCCATGCTACTTTCATGTACTTTCTATTGCTCTGTATATTCTTTCTATTTACTGTTTCATAATACTTGTCATTTATTAGGAACTATTGTTGGAGATGTTCTCGTTCCATCCTGACTGGATATAGTTTTTAGACGACGACGAGGACGAATGTACCACCTACTATGGTCCTCATGACGTAGTAGGCATCGACCAGGAGACCCTAGTCCAACAGGGGTTAGTTCCGGCTGAGAAGGTACTAGCAGTTTCTCAGTTAGATTAGTATTTGACTGGACTCTGTCTCCAGCTTAGTACTTTATGATTATTATATTTATTTCAGACTTGTATAACTATATTGTGACTCCCTCTCTGGATTTGTGTTAGATACCTTGCACTCTGTGTTTATATCTCTATCTTTTATCGCGCCATACATTCTTCCTGTTAGACTTGTGATTGAGGTTATATATATCATTGTTATCCTTCATTCGTAGATGAGCTGAAATGACAGGTTATTATATTATTGTTAGATAGTAGACCCTTACAGTGTTCTACCGCCGATTCTGCGGCGTAGACTGGGTGCTGTTACGCATTTATGCCCTCATATCGTGTGCGGATCGTGACACATTTTTAATGGTGGCTCATGTAGGTCGAGATTCGCATTTGTACGATGTCGTGGTAGTACAACGACTTAGTTGTACTACTGCCACTACAAGAAAATTAGTTTTCCCAACGTTTTATAAACGTCAGAAAAAGGTCTAAAAATGTCGGCATATGTTTTACCAACGTTTCTCACAAATGTCGTCATTGTCGTAGTTGGGAATTTACGACGTTCACAATAAATTTCGACAAAAGAAAAGCCAACGTTTGCAACAACGTTTAATAAACGTCAGGAATTTGTGTCATTGATTGACAATTTTTCAACATTTAAACAAAAATGTCGGAAAACTTAACTGTTTTTCCCTACCTTTTTTCTAAAAGGTGAAAATTTCCAATGTTTACCAAAAACGTCGGTAAAGGTAAAGCCATTTAAGAAATAATAATTTGAATATATTTGCCAAACACACTCCAATTAACATTATAAATTCAACAAAAGTAGTTAGATTGAACATTATAATTTAAATAACATATCACAACAGTTGATCTTTCTAACAAAAATACATAAAGTAAATTGTTTTTACAAATAAATATAAATTATATACTAGACTTTGGTTCTCCGAAAGATGATCCCACCAAACGAAAGATGGAGATTTGAACAACAACAACTATCAACACCTGCATGCAACAATAAAAAATAAGTTTAATGACACATTTTGAAGATATGGAAATTAAAATTATCATAAGAACAATAATAAAATGAATTGATTACTATGATTTGTGCAAATGGCATTTCTTTCCCTTCAAACAAGAAATCATCCATTTATAATCGAACTACATCATCTGAATATGTACAAAAAAAACTAGAATTTTTTTTCTCGGTGTTCATCATAGGGTGCAATCGACCTGAGCTGAGATTGACTTGCAAGCTCAATTTATTCATCATTCAGTTCACTTCTACTGTGTCACGACCCGCTCCCGAATAATCGGACACGAGTCGGACACGCCCAGCCTACGTTGGATGACGCAATGCAGTAAGCTGTACAATACTAAGGAAAACTCTAAGGTATATAGTAATATAAAAATTAACACAGCATCTACAACGTCCCATATAAATCTCCATAATCATCCAAGTCTTTTACAATGTTATCCGGAGACAGATCCGGTAAAATAAAATACAATAATGAATTAAAATACAAAGTACAATATCCAGAAAAACAAATAAAATAAATTCTACAATATCTATGACGTCCCAATGCTCAAGGCCTCAAGCTCACCTGCAACGTATCCTGTTAGGAAAAGAGCAAAGTACAACCCCGACAAGAAGTACTGAACAAAGTAAACTGAAATGCTACACAATGAACTATGATACAAGCACAAGAACATGAAACTGTAGTACATGAATAACGATAAAACTATAGTACCAGATCCAGAACAATGAACTATACTATCAGTGTAACATGTGTCACCCCCAGTTTTCAAGAACAAGGATATTTTGGTCATTTTTTACTTTTGAATATTTTTGAAATTTATTTTATTTTTTATGATATTGTTTTGGGGTTATTTGAGTCGGGTTCGAATTTCAACTCAATCCGACTTGTAACGGGGACCCGGGGTAGTTTTGACTCTAGTGGGACCCACACATTAGTTAGGCATGGCCCACATGACATTATTTTAGTTAATGGGTTAGACTAATTATTTATGAATAGGGTTAGTTTGATTAGAGACTTAATCATGACTAATTTGACCTCAACCTTTAACCCTTTCCTAATATTAATTAAATAGATTAGTGGGAGGGCTTTTTAGACATTTCTAGAGGGGGACACCTATGCATATATGGCCGGCCACCTAGAGGGGGGATAGGAATGAGCCTTGTCATTATTCACTCTATTTCTCTCTATCTTGTTCTTCCCCAAATTTAGAGAAGAGCTCCTATTGATTTCACCATCAAATCAATTCATTCCTCCACCCAATCTTCTTTTTTTCTTCTCTACTCAAGCAAAGGAAGGAGCTAGCCAAGTTTGGGAGGATTCGGAACTCGTTCGTGTCCATTTGGAGATTCCTACGTGTCGGTGTTGTATCGGGAGGGTTTTTTCTAGATTCGATCTACCGGGAGGTATAATCTCTTCTCTATTTCCTTCCTTCATGCATATAGATTGTTTTGAGCCCATAGGAATGACCCCCTTGGTTGTATCTCCATTTGTGTCCATTTGGAGACTTCTAGGTGTGTCCTTTGTGTCGTATTGTGTCCTAGTGGGAAATCTCTATTTTGGACACTTGTATTTTAATATATATATATATATATATATATATATATATATATATATATATATATATATATATATTGTAGGAATGATTTAATAATGTTTTAATCTCAGAATTATGTTATTAGAGTGTTGTTCTTAATGTGTTCTTCAATGTATCTTATGGTATCATAATCTATTTATCTATATATATGTATATATCATTTGTTATATATATATATATATATATATATATATATATATATATATATATATATATATATATATATGTGTGTGTGTGTGTGTGTGTGTGTGTGTGTGTTGAGAAACCCCCACCATATATTAATCAAGGCTCAAAATGCCGAAGCCTGAAACATATACAAGACACAAAAAGAGGACGCCTATACAAGTATACCAGCAAAAAGAAAAAGAGGGTGGGGGCGACACCCACATCAGAGGGGGCTCTGTAGTGGGGACCAGAAAGTGCTCGGGCAGTGGGGGCACAGGGTGCTCCATTTACAATATTGGCGGTAGACTTCCCGGATGAGCTGGTCGACATGGAAAATGTCGCCTTCGTATCTTGCTTTGTTGCGATTCTTCCACATCACCCACGTGGCGGCCGCTGTGACGATCTGGTGCCTATGGGAGGTGCTGCCCCAGTCGGCCGTAAGATCGTGGAAGCGTCCGCCTCTCGGATCAATACTGAAGCGCTGATTAAGGGTATATATATATATATATATATATATATATATATATATATATATATATATATATATATATATATATATATATATAGGCTCTCTCATTTATATATAAATATTTTGTCTTTATTTTGTGTTTAGGTGTGTGGAGATTTCGGGTGTGATAGAGAGTTGGAGTGGTGGTGGAGTTGGTTTTGGTGTAGTAGTGTGTGTGTGTTTGTATTGAGAGAGTATAGAGTGTAGAGTGGTAGAGAGAGTGAGAGATTAGAGTATGAAGAGTTAGAGTGTTAGAGGAAGATTGAGAGAATGGGGAGGGGGAGGTATACTGCTGCTAACAGCAGCAGCAGTGGGAGTACCACACAGGGGACTGATTTGGGGTGGTCTGAACAGTCCCCACATGGGACTGTTTTGGACAGCAGCATAACCTGCTGCATTCAGCAGTGAAGGGGAGAGGGGATCAGTCCCTTAGTGGTTCTAATAGCCTTAGCATGCAGTAGCAGTTTTACACGCTGCTGTGCAGTGTAGGAGGGGTAGGACAGCCCCCATGGGCAGTCCATAGGCACCACATATCAGCCCCATTTGCAGCCTTTGCATTCATTCATTTATCCTTCATCTTTCATACATTCATCCATTCCTCCATTCTTTTATATTTCAATCACACATCCACTTGTTCCTCCATTCTTTAATTCAACATTCATTCCTCCTACTTCCATTCATCCATACAAACATTCATCCATTCAAATTCAGCCATACATTCAATCTATTCAGCCATACATTCATGAATCCATTCACCTATCCATCCATATCTCCATTCCCATTCCACCAAATTTGACCATTCATTCATTCATCTACCAGCCCTTCCATACAAAATCAGTCCCCTATATATATATATATATATATATATATATATATATATATATATATATATATATATATATATATATATATATATATATCATTCATTACATATCAATCCATTTCATGTCAAACCAGTCCACATTAGGACTTAAGCCATTCCCATGTCCATTCATTCATTCATTCCCATTCCTATTAATTTATCCAATCCATTATTTCCCATTCACCACTCATTTTCAGTCCATATTTTTATCCCTCATTCACATTCACTTCACTTCATTCACCATTCATTCACTCTCATTTTAGTCCACCTTTTCATACTCCTATGATCTAAGTATATTGTGGGTGTGAGTTGAGTTTTAGATAAAAAGGAATGTTAGTACATAGTTAGTGATTTGTGTTAGTGTTAGTAGTGAGTTAACTAAGTTAGTATCCTAGTGGACTAGTAGAGAGGGCTAACCTAGACACTAGGAGAATGTAGGAGAGTGAACTAGGAAGGTTGGTAGAGAGTAGAGTGTGGTATCTCAAGATACCATAGTGTGTCTCATGATACTTTAAGGTAATATTGAGATGACCAACATGACCATAAGATAGATTAGATGTCCAAGAACCCTAGATTTCTTGGTTGGTAAACCCTAGATCGGATAGTATCTAGCTACCCAAAGAAGCCTAGGCTAGTATCCTGAGATCTAGAGGGGTTTTCTTTGTAATGGACAAGGTATCGGGAATATCTTGTAAGGGTAAATGTTAGGATATTGGGTAATGTAAGGTATTGGATTTCTGATTTCTAGAGGGGGTTAGAAATGGGTTGTCTTGGTAGGTAATGACTAGATGAGAGTAGTTTAGGCTAGTCTTGACCCCCGTTGACCAAGAGTTGACTTTTTGACCGAAAGTCAACTTCGAGTCAACGCTTAACCTAGAATCGACCCAAAACCAAACCAGAGTTGACCAGTTGACTGAAAGTCAATTGTTAGTCAACATTTGACTAGTTTAACCTAGGATTGACCCAGGGTTTACTCAGTATTGACCAGAGTTGACCAAGGTTGACTTTTTGACCAAAAGTCAATCGTAAGTCACCCTTGACCCAGATTGACCTAGATTGACTTGGATTGACTTCTTGTGACCTTGTTTGACCTTGGTTGTCCTAGTGTGACCTAGTTTGGCTCAGTATAACCTAGTTTAGCTTGGTGTGACTTAGTTTGACCTAGTTTTAACTTAGACTTGCATATCATGACTAGATTAGCTTTCCTTTCATTATTAAATACTGTTGACTCATGGTATCTCATCTTTAGGTCTGTGATTACTCTGAGCATTTGTTCACCTTATCAGCTCAGGACCATAGGCGTGTATATTCACTGATAGTTTTTATTGTCTTGATACCTGCTATATCCGATTCAGTTGTAGTGTTATACTCGATTTTCAGTCACGATAGTTCACGGACTAGTATATGTTGGATCATGACATGGGATATTGTTCCTAGATTTTCGTGGTATATTGGTACATTTTGTCTTATTCCCTGTGCTTAGATAGACACTGATTCCTAAGGGATCTTGCTACCCTCTTATGGAATCCCGTGTCATGACGTGTCATGTCTGGATCCTTTATACTATTCGGGGATGGGGAGTTATTAGTGGTTGTGTGAACAAAATCCCCACTTGTTCTATACACTCGTACTTATTATTTGTTCAAAGCTATACCCTCGCTCACGATGGGTAAAGCCTGATCCCACTTGTTCATAACTTTCCATGGTGACCGGCCTTATTCTGCTCAGTTGTACACTTGTTCATAGCCGGTCAGATGGAAAGTCTGATCATGTTTCCCAAGCCGATCACATAACGCACAAATAATTCAAGGCACATTTTATATTTATTTATCATAGGAGGCTAAGTTCTGTTCGGGAGAAGGGTTACAACCTCGGTCCTTGTTTGGTTTAAGGGTTGTAACTCGGCTTCCGAATAGTTCCCAAGTCATCCTATATATTGTTGTCATATTCAGTACTCACATTCTGTTATATATTTTCAGTAGATTTTGTCCTGTATTTCACATATTCTACATGCTATTATACTATACTTTGATTGGAGGCTAGGTTCTGTTCGGGAGAAAGATTACAATCCCAGTCCTTGTTTGGTTTACGGGTTGTAACTCGGCTTTCGAATGGTTCCCAAGTTTTCCTATATCTTTGTCTTGTATTTTATTATACTGTCTCTTATAGAATTTGTCAATTCATATGGAACTGCTGTTAGTGTTTGTACTTGCTCATTTTTTTGACAGGATACCGTTGACATATTATAGATGTTTCTGAGGCAAGCTGCTCGACCTACTATGGGGTCGAGACAGATGGAGACTTAGGCCAGGGCTGTGGCCTGATAGTTGAGCCACTAGACTTTATACTCCTAGAGTAGTTAGCTTAGTTAGGCTTGCTTGGACTGCGATCCAGCTTTTGTTTTAGACTGTAGTAGCTTATATTTATATATTGTGACTCTGTGATGTTGTTTGTTTCTCTCTAGTTGTGTTGGATGTTGAACTCATTTTCCGTTTTCACATCTATCATATTTTCCATTTCGTGCTATCTATCCTAATTTATTCTTGTGATTGAGACTGTATTACTATGCCACCTCCATTCGGAGTGTATATACTGTACATGTACCTTTATACTGTTTAATAGAAGTATTTGTAGATGACCTATACAGCGTTCTACCGCCGATTCTGCGGCGTAGGCTGGACGTAACCGCGTATTCGTGCCCCTAATCAGGGTGTGGGTCGTGACAACATGCATTTGAAATAACTATCAGAGTATGTGACCGACTGGGGTAGTACAGGATACAAGAGCACATGAATAATGATACGGCTTATAGTCCCACGTACACGATATGAGACCTAAGCTATTAGTCAGTGCCTAACTAATATAGGATTGGTCACATATTTATAGTATTTCCCCACCCCAGTGTACAAGTAAAGAACACTGAACAATGAACGGTGAACAACGAACGATGAACGATGAACAATAAACAATCGTGTGTATAACGTGTCAATATGAGAACATGAAGCAAGACAGAAATACAGAGTAAATGGTTCGAGTCAGTGTACTTGTCTTGCTCTCGAGTCTGGTTGTAGTAAGATAGTTCTAGGTCCACCTAGCATATAGGGCAAAAATTAGGTTAAGTTCTAACAATAGCAACCTGCTAACTAACTATCAAGCTGAATTTACTACTATTGTATACTAGCTATATATACTAGCTAACAATATTATTCTAGTAAGAAATATTCTAGCATAGTCAAAATAGATACTAGTAAAATACTTTAAACTATATATTTTAACAAAATCATTTATTAAAGAATATTTAGAAAATACTACTATTATTTAGAATAGGCTTTTAAAATATTAATTACTATTTTAGAATTCACTGATCCAAATGTTATAGGAATATATTTAGGAATAATTTTTAGAAATATTCATAGCATATAGATATATACATATTTGGAAATTATGTACTATATTGACATTAAGCATACTTTTAGAATATAGATAATAATATTTTCTAGGCAATGAAAACTATTACATATAAAATGATGAGATAATATATATATATATATATATATATATATATATATATATATATATATATATATATATATATATATATATACAAGCTAAAATGGACCTGGGCCTTAGTCTGGCCCAACAAAATAAACTGAAAAAGTACAACTAAAATACATAAAACTGTTTCAGAAAAATATTTATGAACTAAATAGTAGATATATTTGAAATAATAAATAAAACTTTATTATTTTTAGGCTAAACTTATAAATTTTGAGAATACAATTTTTAAAGATAATTAGATTCATAAATATATATACACTAAACAATATACTTAACATAATTGTATCTATATAATATTGCTTATCCTAACAAACTATGAACTAATATATAATATATGTGAACTAATATACAATATGTATATATTGTACAGCATGCTCCAATTGCCAAGACAAAGTCATCCGGCACATAGGTTGGCCCTTCTAATTTCGAAGAGTCACCGCTGGCTTTGGTTTTCGAAGGGACAAGTGTCTCCTCAAGATTCGAAAGGTCATCCCTGCTAGATGAACAAAAGAGGAAAATGAAATATAATGGGAAAAAACTCTCTCTCTCTCTCTCTCACTTTCTATCATAACTCATCTCAGCTGACAGAACATCCCAAAATCCTAATTTCTTCTTCCCCAAACAGTTTGTCCCCTCCGCAAGAAGAGAACCCCTCAAATCGAGAGGAACAAGAAGGAGAAGGAGGTCGAGAAGTTCGATGCAAAGTTTACCTAGATGCGGCATCGTCGATGAACTCTACAGTGACACAACCCCGATCTGATGGTGGTGGCGACCGTCTAGCTGCGGTGATCCTTGGCTAGGCACGGCGACGACGAGCTCGGCCGCTCGAACTTCGAGAAGCGGCATGGAAAACAAAGAGCAATGCACGGTCCCACTTTCCAGGCACAGTCTTCGAGATATCTGCTTGGGTCTCGAACGGTCGTTCGCCGATCGAAATGCGGACATCGAGGCAAACGGCTCCAGATCTGGTAGATCTGCGGCTACGGCAAAAATCCGGTAGTGACGTCTCTGGTCGGCGAGCTCCGATCGGACACGACGATCAATGTGGCCTCGACTCTCGAAGGGACGGCGCTGCAGACGAGGAGCCGACGTCGAGATGCGGTGCTGGAGAGAGGCAGATCCGGCCATGGCGAGGCAGATTCTGAACCCCCGACAGTTCGTCGAGGTCGAGCGGAGTCTCTGACGAGATCCACGGCGGAGGATGGTCGGTGATCGGCCAGCAGAACAGTGTAGTGGCAGTGGTGGTGTTGGAAAGTGTGCCAGGAATAAAATGTAATAAAATAACTGGGGAACACCCCCAATATTTATAGTTAAAATATTAGTGTTCAGCCTTAGTGGCACCCTATGTAATTTAAATGTAACACTTCTCAAGTAACTTCTCAAAAATGTTATACAGTAATGTGTAAAACAAAAAAAGAAACAGAGACATTTATATTATAAGTGGAATCAGTGGATGGTGGAAAGGAGCATGTATGGTCTCATGATCATCGTGAAATCTTATAGCTTCAAGGTTCAGGGGACAAGGCTATGAACCAAATTCATCATAAAGATGAATCATATGAAACAGATAGGGTATGTGCAAAAAAAAATCTTTTAGGATAAGCTGGTGGGAGGAAGTCCTCCCTGATTAACTAAACAAGTCTCAGTTACATTTTTAATAGAAATGGTCACGGTGATCATATCATAAAGGTGGATGTTTGATACTACATAGGCTTCAGTCAAACAATTTAAGAACTCTTTGCTTTACCATTAAAGATAAGCAATGTAGAAGAAATAATGGATACACAAACTGGGTGGAAGAAAAATGCAATGAATTAAGAATCCGAATTCTTTTGGGGAAAGTATAAAAAGGCCAATAGGATTCTTAGAACTATACTAATTTACCTGGTGGATTAATTGTATCATATTACTCAGTGGCTTTAACTAGGTTACTAATATATTAAGAATTTTTAGAGAAATAAAGTACAATTTATAAGCAGGTTAAAATGATGTTAATTTATAGTACAAAAGAATTAGAAGAAAGTAGCAAGAGCTAATAAATATTAATACAACTAAAGTAAAGACCCAACTTTCTGCTTCTTCTGAGGGTTCTTGAAGTTCCTTTTTTATTTGCTATCATTTCTAGGGACTGTGTTTTCCTGGTGATACCCTTAATGAGCTAGTAAATTGTGATAATTTTTCCTTCATTGCACTTGCTTTATTCTATAATTTTGGGTTATTCTCTGAAAAAGAAATAGGTAAAAGGGTAGTTCAAACAGAGGATCCAGATTATCAATGGTAAATAAAATAATTATGGAAATGAAATAAGATCTTTTATGATCTTGCCTGGATGAGAAATAAAAGTTACATGAAGGGGCATGCATCTGGATGAAGGATAATGGTCACTGTAATAGTTTTAACCAGGTGATGGTGAGGATAATAAGAAAGAAAGAGGACATATGTGCAATATGGAAACTAATCTTTATTGTTGCATATAATGAATTAAACTACTAGGAGTAGTATGAACATGGGTGCACAATAATCTACTACTCCTAAATTCAAATCTGAATCAAATGATTGGCACATGCTACAAGCTTATTGTTTCCTTGTCTTGGTTAAACTACAAAAAATGAGGCTTTTTCAGTAAATTGTTAAAATTTTCAAGAATATTAGGAAATAAGTGCCAATTTTAGGGTCTCAAGGATCCCAACACCTACCTGTTAGAAACTAGAAGAAAGAGGTCAAGCCCCCCAAAACCTCTGTTATCACTCAAAATTCAACTCATATTCCTCCATCATGCCTTAGTTGGGAAACAAAAACCTAAATATTTGACAAAATTTCTAATTTGAGGGCTTTTAACAATCAACAAATCTTCTTAAAGCCCTAAATTACAAAACTACAAGATCCAGTATCAAAGTTAAACAAATTATTCAAAAATCTAAGGTTATGGTTCTTCGTACGAACCTCCATATGAGTGAGGAGAAGCTTGCGGTGGCCCTAACGTGCTGCTTCCCGTCCCAAGCCTTTCGACAACGGCGGGGACCAGGTCGACGAAGTATTGAGGTGCTCGCCCGAGAGCACGACGGTGGAGGAGAGCGCCTACAGCGCCCCTTCGGAGACCCAAAAGAAACTGTCTCCAAGAAGATCCATGGAGGCATTGACGAGGGAGTTGACCTCGAAGGAGCCGAGGTTTCTGGTGGAGGACTCGAGTAAGTGGTAGAGGCGCTCGACGTCGGCTCATCCGCTCCTTTCTGTCCTTCGCCCGTGCCATAACAAACCCTTCCCCAATTGTTGGTGGAGAAAATAAAATTAGGGTTAGGATGTCAGGTTCTGGCGATAGTCGGGGTAGATCAGAGGAGATAGAGGCGGAGAGAGAGAGAACAAAAAAAGGAAGAGCTCTCTAGGGCTCGAAGAGTGTTGGGATAGGAATGAACATTTATAGAAACTTTTGATTTCAACACTTTCTATATCACTTGAAAAATAAGTGATACAGAAGAAAGGAGGTTTAGAATTTGAAGGGTGGAAATTATAGGGGTTTAGGAGGGAATGAAAAATTATTAGAATGAAAGGAAAATATTGATCCAACGTCGAAAAGTTAATATTTTTCGATAAAATTTTAGTTAAATTTTTGACGTTTAATAAAAACTTCAAAAAAAACGTCGAAAAGTTAATATTTTTTAACGTTTAATGAAAAAGGTCGGTATTTGCTTACTTAAGCCGACTTGAACATAAACATCAAAAAGAAAAGCATAGGTAATCCTTGACGTTTAAAAGCAAACGTTGGTATTTTTCAACATTTATTGTAGAACGTCGTTATATCACACCTAAGCCGACTTTACCATAAACGTCGAGGAAAAAAATGTCAGCAAAGCCCTATTTTCTTGTAGTGTGCGAGTCTACGACAGGATATAGGAAATAAGGTATTAGAAATAGAGGATACTCAATCATAGTTAGAACTCCTTGAGGGATTCCTGGGATGACCCTTGAGAATCTTATTTTAACTCCAATTTGAAATCCCTTTCACTTGTTTCTATTCACCCTTGCTATTTGTTATTTAAATTTTTGATGGTTCGTTGTTGATTTTGATATTCATATCAAAATGAATTTTATGGCCTGGTTACGGTATCTTCTGATAACATATGTTGACGAGGACAACAAGGAGGGTAAAACGTTTACTTGGTTATAGGACCTGGAGTTTATCGCAGCTATATTAGCCGGCGTGGCAGAAACGTAGGGACCTGACTTCGGATGTATATATCTTAACTATAAAATTTGGAACTCTTTGCAGCTATACTAGTTGGCACAGTGAGGATACTAGACGACATGATTGTAGAGGTGCATACCCTAGTTATGGAATATATCGTTTATCGCAGCTTTGCTTACTGGCATGGCGAGGATTCTGAGTATCATAATTTTGGACAGACACATATGATTATCAGATTGTATCATGAAAAGGGTCTTAACATATCATCTCTATCATTCACTTCTGTGATTATAGATTCTGTTCCATCATCAATTAACTTAGAAATAGGAATGCTTTCAGTTCTTTTAGCCCAGTTCCTTGTAGAGCTTCATTCATTATAGTTTCTCCATAGTGTGATGGTTTGGTAACTTGCAAATAGGTCTATGTCCTTGAGTATTAGTATTAACTGTTTAGAGTATGGTTAGAAAGTATTGTGTATGCATTTTGATGACTAGTTATAGATGAAAGCCCTACAGTGATTAACAAGTGTCGGGGTATGAGTTGCACCAGTTACCAGAATAGGAGGAATACCCTAGTAGCAAGAGCCGGAGTATTTCAAGTATTATAGAGGTTTAAGCACCAACATTTTAGTGACTAGATGTAGGAGGGACATGAGTAACCTAGAATGATAGTGTCATCCAAGTACCATAAAGAGTAGCCAGTGCCTTAAGTAGACATTGTCAAGACTTGGGTAGGCACTCTAGAGAGAGTATTCTAGATAGATGAGTGTATCAATAGAGTGCATGATTACGGTGTATACCAGTGTTCACCGTAAGGAGAATGGCTAAACAGTATTAGGTGATAGAGGAACTGAGACAGACAATAGAAGATAGTATCCTGGATAGTATGTGCAAGTGAATTGAGTATGCCCATGGCCTGAAACCATAGTATATTGGTAGTATTATAACTAGTAACCCAGTGTAGAGAGTTCTTCTATTTATTGTGATAGTTATCAGTTTTCATTATTATGTTGAATGATAATATGTCTTACAACTCTTTGATGATTTCTTATTTTTCTATCTATCTTTCCAGTATGGCACCCATTACTAGAGCCCGTCGTTTGAGAGTAGCTGCAGTTCCGGACACGGCTTAAAGCGCGCTTCCATCTCCTATTACTCAGGAGATAGTGTAACTCCTCTTTCCAAAAATTTTGAAATATTTTTTTTTTAAATGGTGATTTTTAGAATTTTATAAATAATTAATTAGTTAATTATTACAGTAGGTAACTTTAATCATGGTTAGAAATTGGAGTATAAGGTGATTAGGAATCGTGGAAGGATAGTGCAGTAGTGTGCCTTGGCTAATGTTTTAGCCATGCCAGGGAAGACCCAGCCATAAGTGTGACATAACTAGAAAAATCAGGCTAAGTTGTGACATGACCCCTGTAAATGATCTAATTATTTATTATTAAGACTATTGACTTTTAGGAAATCTGGTTGTACCAAACTAGCCCGGACAGGTCCTGGACCAAGCCCAAGCCCATGTAGTCGGGTAGTGTGTCTCAGGACGCTCTGTAGAGATGTTATGTGCAAAAATTAGTCAGTGTGGATATATTCTATGTGTATGCATATGCTTCGTATTTTATTTGGGGATTGACAAATATTTCTATGTATTTGTAAATCTATAATACAGGTGTTGTTGACAATTTAGGATACTTGTTATGTTTTATATACACCATAAATATGAGAGTATACAATATTTTATACACACTAGAGCATATATAAATTGAGTATATAATTATTTGTAGAGTGCATATATAGATATTTATAAATAAGAATTTATTAATAAGAATGTTAGATATGTTAAAATTATTCTTGTACATATATCTTGTATATATAAATACTGCTCGGATGATTTTTGGGATTATTAGTCTATGTATATATAGACATGTATAAAGGAAATACATATATAGAGATATATGCAAGGAGATATATATATATATATATATATATATATATATATATATATATATATATATATATATATATATATATATATATATATATATATATATATATTTATATCTCCTTGCATATATATATATATATATATATATATATATATATATATATATATATATATATATATATATATGCAAGGATATATATATATATATATGCAAGGAGATATAAAATATATATATATATATATATATATATATATATATATATATATATATATATATATATATATATATATATATATATATATATATATTTATTTATATATATATATATATATATTTATATATATTATATATATATATATATTATATTATATTATATATATTATATTATATTATATATATATATATATATAAATATATATATATATTTATATATATATATATATATATATATATATATATATATATATATATATATATATATATATTTTTGTTTTATATATATATATATATATATATATATATATATATATATATATATATATATATATATATATATATATATATATATATATATATATATACATACAAGATCAGGAAGAAAATCGAGGGTTGGTACAACGCGACCCTTTCCTCAGGTGGCAAGATGATTCTAATCAAGCATGTCCTCTCTTCCATCCCCATTTACACACTGGCCGTCTACTCCCCCCTCTCCCCCCCAAGAAGGTCCTAGCCTTATTATAATCACTCTTCTTCGACTTCTTCTGGGGACACTCCAACGGGAAGGACAAGCATCACTGGGCCAGCTGGAACTCCATGTCTAGATCGACGAACGAGAGAGGGCTAGGCTTCAGTAAACTGTCGAATGTCGTCGACGCTTGCTCTATGAAGCTGTGGTGGAAGCTCCGAAAGGAATCCTCTATCTGGACTAGGTTTATGACGGTCAGATACTTTCGTTATTCCTACCCTGTTACTGCGGTCACTAACACTAGATTGCAGCATCCTGGCACCGCATCCTTCACGGGAGTCATCTTGCTGAACATCACTTCCGCCTACGGCTTGGCAACAAGAGTTCGTCAATGTGCCATAAACGTTGGCTTGGCGATGTTGCCCTCCAACAAACCCCGAACACCCCTCCGTTCCACACGATTCGAGATTTATGGGACTCCAAATTGGGTTGGAGATGGAACAGGGTCAGAAATTGGCTTGGGGCGGAGGCGGAAGTCAAACTCGCTGTCGCTGATATGCACCTTGTCGAGGCCCAGGACACCTGGCAATGGATCCCTAAGTTCGACGGTATTTTCTCTTTGGCATCGCCCAAGACAGTGGTTTGTGGCACCGGAGTGCCGTCCCCCATCATCGTCCCTTTCTGGAAGTCTTGCATCCCCAACAAATGGTCTATCCTGTTCTGGAGAGCGTACCACAGGAATCTTCCTACCGGCGACTCCCTTAACTCCATCGGATTCAGTCTCGCATCCAAATACCACTGCTGCTCCTCTCACTGTCCAGAAACTGCCGAGCACATTCTGCTCTCTGGTGAGCTCGCCTCTCAGCTTTGGGCCAGCCTTTCTCACCATTGCAGGCACGACCGTCATACCAGGGACTTCAACGATCTCCTCGCCAGCTGGGGCGGTTCCATGGCCATCAGATCGTCGTAGCCGCGGGCATTTGGGTTCTCTAGAATAACCATAACAAATTCAGATATGAAGAACACCAATACAATCCCGATCAGCTGCTCCGGGAGACCCTTCGACAAATTGCTAAGATCGGTAGACGATGCTCCCACTCCGCAAAATTCTTCCGGATGGCTTTGTCCAGCTAGTGGAGTCTCTCTGCCTCTGGCAGTGTTTTCTTTTGTTAGTTGTGTTTCAGCTCGCGCTTAATGCGCTTACTTGTATAGGCTTCGGCATTTTGCACCTGATACTTCAATAAAGCTTTGGTTTATATATATATATATATATATATATATATATATATATATATAATAGAAATGTAAAAAAAAACTAAACTAAACCCCCCTACAGCACAGTCCGAATCCTAGCCCATCCCAGGCCCAAGCCCGACCCCCCTATAGCATAGCAGCCGAACTTATATAGAGATCGAGAGTTTGGGAAACATAGAGGTTAGACCAAACCATAAAAACTCGACGCAGCCACCAGAACCACTCCTTGGGCGGCCACCCTGGCCCTGTGCGCTGCCAGGGGCAGCCGTCGCTGGCCGGAGGTCGACCACGCGCGGGCAAACATCGCCAGCGACAGCAGCAGTTGCAGCCGCGGGGAGGCGGCTTCGCAATGATGTTTTGTCGTGCCCACTCATTCTTTTGACGAACCGTTTTTTCAGGTAAAAACTCGACATAACCATCCTTCAATTCCATAATTTAGTTTAGGTAGATGTGTAATCTGTTTGTCGAAAAATCGATGCAAAGATCGACCAAAACCTGTTTGCGAATAGCAAAACAGAACAATCCCGACCCTAAGTTGGAAGGCAAATATCTGCCAATCCAAATCGAGTTTTCAAAATCCATTTGAAGGGACATGTAGGCAACAAAACCAAAATTAAAAGCCTTTTTATATTCTCTGATTTTATCCAGCATGTGGAAAGTATTTTGACTTCCAAAACCAACAAAAACCTGTTTTCAAAACATTAAGAATATTGAAAAACTCTCTGGTACGACGTGCGTTCCGCCAAACTGGACGACGTGGTCGCAAACTGAAAGCATCGAAAGGTGCGTATCGACTTCATGGACGTGTGGGCTTTGACGGAATTTAAATTGGTCACGTGTGCGCGACGAATTTGATCCGTATTCGTCAAAATTTACCGTATCGACCTATTTGCAAATTTCCTAATTACTTTGTGTACGTTCATCAGATCGAGGCAAAACTTGTGCTAACAGGACTGTATCATTTTTTTGGTCCTATATGCCAAGTTTGGTCCAATTCTGAGACAGTTAATTGGATCGCCGTTTTGCGAGCCCCACGATCCGACTCAACGGGCGATTTTGTGCACAGGTCGCAGAATCCAACTTTGGATATACGATTGGGTTTGTATCATCAAAATGAATCTGTAGATATATAGTTTGATAATTTTAGAGACCATTGACTCTGGGACACTTTTTGGTACAAAGCGGGTCCAACGGCGGACATCGTTTTGGCCCGAAATGATAGTTTTGCTCATGTGTCCAGAATTGGACTTAAAGACCGGCAATTCTAGCTAATTTGACTATTCTGAGAATGTTGGCAATGTCTGTTTTAGCTTTCGGAGACAGTTGTAAGATTTGGACTTTATGGCTTACTAGTTGACGATATATTGTTGGTTCTTCGTGCTACCACCAGACAGGTATATCTTGCCTCCCTCTACAGTTTATTTATATGCTTATAGTCCTTCTCTTTATGTATTATCATCGGGCGTCTCTGGTTGATTTTGGTTTATATGCTTTTCTTTATACCATGTATATTAGTTTATTTGTCTTGTTCGTATATCATCATCGTTCATGACTTGATATTGTAGTTATACCGGATTCGTGTCGTCACATATATCATGACTGAGTCATATTATATCTTAGGATGTGTAAGTCATGACTGAACTGCTGCACCTTGTTTTGAAATTCCCACCTGCCAGTCCACACTAGGGGCGTGGGTAATTTCTTGAAGCTAACCTGCGAGTCCACACTAGAGGCGAGGGTTAGTAGTCCTTTGTCCGCACCTGCGAGTCCACGCTAGGGGCGAGGGTGATTCTTGAAGCTAACCTGTGAGTCTACACTAGGGGCGAGGGATAGTAGTTGTTTAAACCTGCGAGTCCACACTAGGGGCGAGGGTTTGGATATCTGATTGGTCTCTTATCATGAGTTCATGCTTCCTTCCAGCAGTTCGTTTATGCGCAGTGTTTATTGTATCCGTGTTTATAGTCACCTGTCGTATTCTTTCTTTCCTGCTTATTTCTTACGCATGAATAAACTGCTAGATAGGCATATTTTTATGTATCTTGCTAGTCCCCTAAGGACCTGATGATCTCTACTGGTAGTTGATTGCACGCCATGTTTAGTTTCTCTTATTGTTGCTCTAGTTTACTGCTTTATCCTTGCCATGCTACTTTTATGTACTTTCTATTGCTCTGTATATTCTCTCTATTTACTGTTTTATAACACTTATCATTTATTAGGAACTGTTGTTGGAGATGTTCTCGTTCCATCCTAACTGGATATAGTTTTTAGACGACGACGAGGACGAGTGTACCACTTACTATGGTCCTCATGACGTAGTGGACATTGACCAGGAGACCCTAGTCCAACAGGGGTTAGTTCCGGCTGAGAAGGCAGTTACTCAGTTAGATTAGGATTTGACTGGACTCTGTCTCCAGCTTAGTACTTTATGCTTGTTATATTTATTTCAGACTTGTATAACTATATTGTGACTCTCTCTGGATTTTTGTTAGATACCTTGCACTATGAGTTTATATCTCTATCTTTTATCGTGCCATACGTTCTTCCGGTTAGACTTGTGATTGAGGTTATATATATCATTGTTATCCTTCGTTTGAAGATGAGCTAAAATGACAGGTTATTATATTATTGTTAGATAGTATGCCCTTACAGTGTTCTACTGCCGATTCTGTGGTATAGGCTGGGCGTTGTTACGCATTCGTGCCCTCATATCGGGTGTGGGTCGTGACAAGAACAATGAAGAAAATCTCTCCTTCATCTCCGATTCAAGTTCCCAGTTCGATTCTTCGACTGAATGATTGCTCTAGAGTACGCGGACGCGAGGGATCACTCGATTTCGAAGCAACTTATCCTTGCGCTCTAAGATTTGGACTGTCACTTCAACATAGGATAAGTCGACCTTCATCTCTAGCAGACCAAAATCTACTACATGGCTTCGATTATGCACGGACTTTCGTAACTAAGAGACATGGAAGACATCATGCACATCCGCTAGCTCTGGCAGTAGGATAATTTGGTAGGCCACTAGGGCAACTCTTTTGAGTATTTCGAATGGTCCAACAAATCTCGAAATCAGCTTTCCCTTTACACCAAACTGGGTAACTCCCCGTATGGACGTCACTTTAAGAAATATGTTATCGCCTTCTAGTAACTCGAGGGGTCGACGATGGACATCCGCGTAACTTTTCTGCCGACTCTGCGCAGTCTTTAATCTTTCCTGAATAAGCCAAAATTTTTGCATAATCTGTTCCATCAGCTTCGGGCCGAGAATCTGCCGTTCCCCGACTTTGTCCTAGCAAATGGGTGACCTGAAATTTTGTCTGTACAAAGCTTCGTACGACGCCATCTGGATGCTGGATTGATAGCTATTGTTGTATACAAATTCAGCAAGAGGTAGATGAACATCCAACTCGACTTGAAGTCAATTGCGCAGAGCCGTAACATGTCTTCGAGAATCTAATTCATACGCTCTGTTTGGCCGTCGATCTCGGGATGGTAAGCTGAGCTGAACTGTAACTTGGTACCTAGAGCCGACTGAAGGCTACTCCAGAAGTTCGATAGAAAACGTCCATCCCGATTAGAGACGATGGATATAGGGACTCCGTGCAGCATACTATCTCGTCAAGATAAATTTGAGCTAGGAAATCAACGCTCCAAGTAACTTTTATGGCAATGAAGTGCGCTGACTTGGTTAGTCGATCAACGATAACCCAGATGGCATTATTTTCCTGTGGCATCATTGGCATATCAATAATGAAATCCATGCACACGTACTGCCATTTCCATTCCGGGATCGCCAGGTTCTGCATCTTCCCGCCCGACCTCTGATGCTCGACTTTCACCTACTGATAGGCCATGCATTGCGACACGAAGAGTGCCACAGCTCTTTTCATTTTGTGCCACCAGAAGGTCGTGTGGAGGTCCTTATACATCTTCGTGCTTCCTGGATGTAAGGTGTATTTTGTGTAGTACGCCTCTGTCAATATCTCCTTTTTAAGTTCTGAATCATCCGAAACGTATAGCATACCCTTCAATCGAAGCACTCTGGTTTCATCTTTCGCAAAGTCGGTCGTCCCACCAGTTGAGATTAGCTCACGCATCTTTTTAGGTAAGGATTGTCCTTCTGAGCGGTCTTGATCTTTTCCCGTAAGCTCGGCTCTAGCTGCAACTGCGCCAACTGCACATCCCTAAATCGAACTCGGAGGTCGATGTCCATCTCTTCTAGGTCACGTAGCAATCTGTGATCGATGGATAGTGAGGCAATATACTTCTGACTCAGATCGTCTACCACAACATTTTCTTTGCCCGACATATAATCAATAGTCAAATCGTAATCTTTGATCAGTTCAAGCCAACGCCTTTGCCGCAAGTTCAGTTCCTTCTGTATGAATAGATACTTGAGGCTCTTATGGTCCATATATATCGTGCATGCAACACCATAAAGATAGTGATGCCACAATTTCAACGTGAACACAATCGCCGCTAACTCCAGGTCATGGGTGGGATAGTTCTTCTCGTACGACTTTAGCTGTCGGGAAGCAAAAGATATCACCTTATTCCGTTGCATCAGCATACACCCCAAACCCTGGGCGGACGCATCACTGAAGATCTGGAATCCCTCAGTCCCTTCTGGAAGTGCAAGTATCGGGGCCAAAATGAGTCATTGCTTTAACTCCTGGAAGGAAGCTTCACAGTTGTCTGACCATTCAAAAGCGACTCATTTCTGGGTGAGACGAGTCAGAGGCAATACGATCTTCGCAAAGTCCTTCACGAAGCGTCGGTAGTATCCAACTCAGCCAAGGAAGCTTCGAATCTTACCGACTGACGCTGGCCATTTCCAATCGACAACGGCTTCAACTTTCTTTGGGCCGACTGTAATGCCTTCGGATGAAATGATGTGTCTGAGAAATGTGACACTGCTCAGCCAGAATTCACACTTGCTCTGCTTCGCATACAACTGATTTTCCCGAAGGGTCTGAAATACGGTCCACAGGTGCTCAGCATGTTACCGTTTGTCCTTCGAGTAGATGAGTATATCGTCGATGAAGACTACTACAAACTTATCGAGGAAGGGTTGAAACACCCGATTCATTAAATCCATAAAAGCAGCTGGGACGTTCGTTAGGCCAAACGACATTACTAGGAACTCATAATGGTCGTATCGAGTGCGGAAGGCTGACTTCGACACATCGTCCGGCTTAATCTTGAGTTGATGGTAACCCGAGCGAAGATCAATTTTAGAAAACACCGAAGCGCCTTGCAATTGATCGAATAGGTCGTCTATACAGGGTAATGGATATTTGTTTCGGATGGTGGCCTTGTTCAGCTCTCGGTAATCGATACAAAGACGCATTGAGCCGTCATTCTTCTTGACAAACAACACAGGCGCTCCCCATGGCGAAACGCTAGGCCGTATGAATCCCTTGTCGAGCATCTCTTGTAACTGTATTTAGAGATCGGTTGGGTATCAGAGAATGTGTCAATGGTGAACTCAGTCTCTCGATCAGGTGGCATGTCGGGCAGCTAGTCCAAAAATATATCTGGGAATTCTGCCGCAACGTTGGTCTGACTCGTATTTGCACCATCCTGTCTCATGTCTTGAACGGACGCCAAATAGCCTTCGTATCCAGAATGCAGCATCCTTCGAGCAGATATTGCTGAGATCATCATGCAGGTCGGCGATGCTTCACCACATGAGTTACAGAATTCGGTCATTCCAGGTATACGGAAAGTGACCTTCTTTTCTACGTAGTCAATGGTGGCGTTGCAAGGGCCGAGCCAATCCATTCCCAGAATGATGCTATAGTCCTTAATATCTAGAACTATCGCATCAAGATAGACCTTTTTACCTCCAATACAAATGATTCTGTCTCTGCAGGCTAAGTTTGTAAGTAGTGACATGCCCGACGGTATGTTAACACTAAGATCGAAGCCTAACGGTGTCATAGAAAATATGTGCTCGGCGATAAAATCTGCCTATATAAAGCTATATGTGGCAACTGAATGAAACAGTACACGAGCAGGTTTGTTATTGAAAAGTAGTATACCTGTCTGTAGAACCCTAGAGGGGGGGGGGGGGGGTGAATAGGGAAATTAAAAATAAACTATAACAAATGATGCAATAAAGAGTAAATAGTAGAAAGATCAAACGCAAACGCAAGGATGTATCCTGGTATCCTCTTTTGAGACAATCCAGTCCCGGAACTCTCTCCGGCTTTAATCCACTATTATGCAAATAGTACACACGAGTTTGGATCCGAAGAACTCGCCAACTTCAACACGAGTTTGGATCCGAAGACTCGCCAACTTCTACACACGAGTTTTCTTACGAAGGCTCGCCAACTTCAAACAAAAGAGAATGAGAACTTGCTGATCTTCTAACACGTGAAGATCGAAATGTACAACTCTTTAATACTCTAGCACTTTGGGAGAGGATGACAATGAAAAGCTTTGAGAGAGTATTAATGGTGGAGCTCTTGGTTGTTGGAAAATTTATGGAAGAGTTGGTAAAAAAGCTCAAGAGAGAGAGAGCTTCCTTTTATAAGAAAACCAAGAGTGGGTGGCATTTAATGCTTCTGAGTGTACGCAGACCGGCATGCCGTCGGTATGCCGCGGCATACCGCCGGTATGCCGGCCAAATAGTAACGGTCATATTTATGACCGTTCAAAGCATTAAATGCGGCCATTAATGCATGTCAGACCAAATCGAAAAGCAGATTATTCAAAATTCGGTATACTGCCGGTATGCCGGAGCATACCGTCGGTATGCCGACTAAAGTCACAGAAAGTTTTAGAGCTATAAGAAACGGCATGCCGCCGGTATGCCGTAGCGTACCGTCGGTATGCCGACAATAAATCACAGCATCTATTGTATTGCTAGGAAACGGCATGCCGCCGGTATGCCGCAGCATGCCGTCGGTATGCCGACATTTCGAGACAGCAACTTTCTGGACACAGAAAGCGGTATGCCGCCGGTATGCCGAAGCATGCCGTCGGTATGCCGCTTATTGTCACAGAAACTTTTCTGGACACGAAAACGGTATACCGCCGGTATGCCGTAGCATGCCGTCGGTATGCCGCTTTTTGTCACAGAAACTTTTCTGGACACAAGAACGGTATACCGCCGGTATGCCGGAGCATACCGCCGGTATGCCGCTCTGAATTACTTGATTTTCGATTTGTGCTTTTAAGTTATCATCCATCCTTTAGTGTTTTACAGAAATACCTAGACCAGTACAGACACGAAGACTCTAAGCAGGAAGACGCCGACTATATGTAAGGAACGCCGGGTAACTGCTACGGTCTTCAAGGACGAAGGAGGAAGCTCTTGAAGTGAATAACTCCATGTAGTGCATCTTCTGAGAATCTGAAGAACAGAAAACTAAACTACGAAGATGCTGTTTAATTACTCAAAATAAAATGTGCCAACAAACTCCCCCATTTTGATAATTGACAAAATAGAGAGATAGCATCTTCAGGGAGTAGCTCCCCCGTAGGTAGACAGCTCCCCCTCAATATGATTTCTCCCCCTTTGTCACTTAGTCAAAGATGGGGATAACTAAAGGAGACAGTGCATTAAAAGAAAAAAAAAACGAGAGTATAGATAAAAGCATGCAGGACTATATTGAAGGAAGAACGATAATACATGCTTGACCCATACATAGCAATAAGATAAAAGACTCTCCATCATGAGAGTCGGACAACAAAGACAATCATAGATAATGTCCCCGAAGGACAGCAAACACTGAAAACAAGCATAAACCAGTCCCCGAAGGACCACTAAAGACAACAAACAGAAAACACAAAAAAAAGAACCATTAAAACACCATAACCATCACCAAAGGAAACCCATCCCTAATCCTCTGCCGGATCATCATCACCATCATCATCCTGAGCCTGCTGGAGGGCGCCAAAGGGATCAATGCCGTCCGGGTACATAAACCCATAGGCATTGGGGTCAGAGAAATGCGGGGCCGTGTACATGGGATCCTGAAGATAAAGATCCAGAAAGGCATCCCGGTCTTGCAGAGTGCGCTGGATGAAGAAGCCCTGATCGTGGAAGCGAGACTGGATGAGGGCGCCAAGTCCACGAGTGTGGGTCCGCATCTGCTCCTCCGCCTGGGCCATCCTTAGATCAAAGTGGTGCTGAGTAAGAGGCATATAGCGGCCCGTAGATGGAGGGGTAGATGCAGGGGCAGCAGGAGTGGAACCCGGTTGCTCTTGGGAAGAGGAAGCACGGAAAGAAGAGGTGCCAGCTAGGGTACGGGAAACAGCAAGAAATGAGGGGACCCCATCCGAGGAGCAGAGAGACAAGTCAACTTGTTTGGCCTCCATAAGCAAGGTGATGAAGGAGCCATAGTAGAGGTTCTGCTTCCCGGAAGGCAAGGTACGCCAGAATTGCAAAAGCAGAGTCTTTGGGAAGGAAAAACGCTTCCGGGCATAGAGATGATACATGAGGACAAGAGCATCACCGGTGATTGCGTCATAGTTCCCGCCCTTTGGGAACAGAGTGTGGCACACGATACGATGGAGCTCGTAGTAGAATGGCTCCAGCTGGGCTGAGAGGGCCGGAATGGCAGGAGGGTTGGGACCCTTACAGATGATACGGCAGAAGTCGTCGAAAGGAGACGACGCCGATGAGGTGAGAGCACCCAAAAGAGGTAACGCATCCCCTCTGTCCGGGACGCCCAAGATGGCCCCCACTTCCTTGGATGTGAGACGGAAGTGGCGGTCATTGACCATGGATTGGATGGCGGTAGGGTCGTCGTCATCCCCTCGCATGTTGCAGTAGAAAAGGCGGACAGCAGCAGAGTAGACAGGAATTTGCCGCCGAAGAAGGGAGGAGAGACCGGCATCGTCAAACAACGGGACGTGACCGGGGAAGAGATTCCAGTTGATAGCCCGTCCTTTGAACACGTTCTGGTTGACGAAGTGCTGGAACCAAAGCTCAGCCGCCAAAGCGTTGGAGAAAACGCGTTGGTCAAAGCCGGAGGGTAGCGCCACCGGGACGAAAGGGTTGAAAGAGGAGGAAGAGGATCGGGGGCGCTTAGGGTTGGCCATGAAGAAGGATTTTGGGCTTTGGTGTGAGAGGAAGAAGTAGTAGAGAGGAGAAGGAAGAAGGAGGGTTTTTAAAGAGGAGGGGGAATATGAAGAGTTGAGTTTGAAAAGGTTGGAGAGGAGGAAACGGTTAAAGAGGAAGGGTGATGGGGTAGTTGAAAGGGTGATGGGGTTAAATGATGTGTGGAGTAAAAAGAGGAGAGAAAAGAGGAAAGGTGATAAGAAGGGTAATTAATAGGAGGGGAGTTGAGGAGATGGGTAATTAATGAGGGATTTGATGGATTAAAGAAAGGATGTAAGGAATAAAGGAGGAGAGATAAAATAGTGGGCCCGCAACTTAGTTCAGGAATTATTTCCGCCGTCATCCGGCATGCCGACGGAATGCCGACGTATACCGACGGTATGCCGAAAAACGAAACAGAACATAATTCTGTTTCGAAAAACGGCATGCCGGCGGTATGCCGACGTATACCGACGGTATGCCGAAAAACGAGACAGAACCTAATTCTGCTTCGAAAAACGGCATGTCGCCGGTATACCGTAGTATACCGTCGGTGTGCCGGACAAAAGAGACTATGGATCAAAGGATAAAATGCCCAATTCACGGCAAAGGAAAGAGAAGCGATCTTCCGGGAGGGGCTTAGTGAAGATGTCGGCTAATTGATAGGTAGTATCAATAAATTCAAGATGGATATCTCCTTTTTGTTGATGGTCACGAAGAAAATGGTGTCTAATTTCAATGTGCTTCGTGCGTGAGTGACAAATCGGATTTTTCGTGAGATTGATAGAGCTAGTGTTATCACATTTAATAGGGGTGCAAGAATGAGAAATACCATAATCTAAAAGTGTTTGTGACATCCAAAGAATTTGTGCACAACAACAACCAGCCGCAATATACTCTGCCTCAGTGGTTGAGAGAGCGACAGAGTTTTGCTTCTTACTAAACCACGATACCAAGGACTTCCCGAGGAATTGACATGTGCCACTAGTGCTTTTTCGGTCAATCTTGCATCCGGCAAAATCCGCATCCGAAAAGCCGTGAAGCTCAAAGGATGAGGATTTCGGATACCAAAGACCCATGTTAATGGTGCCTTTGAGATAACGAAAAATGCGCTTGACGGCACTCAAATGTGATTCCTTTGGATTGGCTTGATATCGTGCACACAAACAAACACTAAACATGATATCCGGACGGCTAGCAGTTAAATAAAGTAAGCTACCGATCATACCTCTATACTTACGAATGTCGACCGATGTGCCATCGTCATCATTGTCAAGCTTGGTCGTTGTAGCCATAGGGGTCCTCATTGATTTGGATGATTCAAGGTCGAAACGCTTGAGGAGATCCCTTGTATATTTTGCTTGATTGATGAAGGTTCCTTTAGGTCCTTGTTTGATTTGGAGCCCCAAAAAGAAGGAGAGTTCACCCATCATACTCATTTCAAACTCTTCCTGCATAACTTTGGCAAATTCTACACAAAGTGTATTGTTAGTAGAACCAAAAATGATATCATCAACATAAATTTGAACCAATAAGAGAGTCCCATCATGGGATTTAATAAAAAGTGTGGTGTCAACTTTTCCCTTTGAAAAATTGTGAGAAACAAGAAAAGAGCTAAGACGCTCATACCAAGCACGTGGAGCTTGTTTGAGGCCATAAAGGGCTTTATGGAGTTTGAAAACGTGGTTAGGAAATTGAAAATCTTCAAAACCGGGAGGTTGTTTAACATAAACTTCCTCCTTAATAATACCATTAAGAAAAGCACTCTTAACATCCATTTGAAATAGCTTAAAGTCATTAAAACAAGCAAAAGCACAAAGCATACGAATGGATTCAAGACGTGCAACCGGAGCATAGGTTTCGTCGTAGTCAATGCCTTCCTCTTGGTTATAGCCTTGAGCAACCAATCGGGCTTTGTTACGAGTCACTAACCCATCTTCATTTAGCTTGTTGCGAAACACCCATTTAGTTCCAATAATGGGATGATTGCTAGGTTTTGGAACAAGTTCCCAAACCTTGCTTCGCTCAAATTGATTAAGCTCCTCTTGCATAGCTATCATCCAAAATTCGTCAAGAAAAGCATCATTAACATTTTTAGGCTCTATTTGAGAGATGAAAGCCACATTGGCACAAAGATCACGAGTGGCGGATCTTGTGCTAACACTTGAGGAAGGATCCCCAATGATGAGCTCCTTAGGGTGATTGGTGACAAATCTCCATTCTCTTGGGAGATCCTTTGGAGGAAGCTCGAGAGGAGGAGACTCTTTTGATGGGGTCACAACTTCATTGTGAGATGAAGAAGGACGATCCTCAATAGAGGAGTTCTCCAATCCAAACGAGATGTCATCAATATCCTCGGAGGAGGAGAATGTAGAAGAGTTGAGTTCATTAAAAGAGACATTGATTGACTCTTCGACAACAAGACTTCTTTTATTAAAAACACGAAAACCTTTGCTATGAGTAGAGTATCCAAGGAATATTCCTTCATAGGCTTTTTCTTCAAACTTGCCTAGGTTATCCTTGGTATTCAAAATAAAACAATTACAACCAAAAACCTTGAAATATTCAATAGAAGGAATTTTGTTAAACCAAAGCTCATAAGGGGTCTTCTTAGTAATAGGTCTAATTAAGACCCTATTAATAACATGACATGCCGTATTAACGGCTTCCGCCCAAAAATATTGAGGGAGCTTATATTGGTTTAACATGACCCGGGCCATATCGCCAAGGGTTCTATTCTTTCTCTCCACAACACCATTTTGTTGAGGAGTACGGGGACAAGCAAAGTCATGTCCAAAACCATTCTTTTCACAAAATCTTTTGAAATCAACATTATCAAATTCACCTCCATGATCACTCCTAATTTTGTTAATAGAAAAACCTTTCTCATTTTGAACACGTTTACAAAAAGCAACAAATTCACGAAAAGTATCACTTTTGCAAGCAAGAAAAATAACCCAAGTAAATCTCGAAAAATCATCAACTAAAACAAAGGCATAAAGTTTGCCTCCAAGGCTAGCTACTCTACTAGGCCTGAAAAGATCCATATGAATAAGTTGAAGGGGTCTAGTGGTACTCACAGAGTTGATGGATTTGAAAGATGACTTGGTCAACTTACTTTTCTCGCATTCTTCACATACCATATCCCTCTTGAAAGGGATACTAGGAAGTCCTCGTACAAGCTTTTTGGAGGCGAGGCGAGAGATGGTATCCATGTTAGCGTGTCCAAGCCTCATGTGCCAAAGCCAACTCTCATCGTTCTTTGCAACTAGGCACCTGTCATTGTTAGTACCTTCAACAAGATAAAGAACATAAATATTATTTTCTCTAATGCCTTCATACACAATAGTTCCATTGGAGCTATCGGTAATGTAGCATTTGAGTTTAACAAACTTGATATCATAGCCATTATCGGTGAGATGGCTAATACTAAGGAGGTTATGCTTAAGATTAGTAACAAGACATACATTATTAATACAAGGATAAGGAGGAGAACCGATATTACCATTTCCAATAATATAACCTTTTAGATTGTTACCGAAGGAGACATGTCCTTCCTTCTTCATCGATAGCGTTGTAAAAAGTGAAGCATCACCGGTCATGTGCCGTGAACAACCGCTATCGAGAATCCACTTGCTTCTAGCATGAGAAGGATTCGTCACCTACAACATAAGTTGAAGATGAACATTTTGGTACCCATGATCTTATGGGTCCTTGAGTGTTAGTCTTAGGAACCCATTTAAGAACTCTCATGTCAACTTGTTTTCTTGTATAACAAAAATTAGAAGTATGACCAAGCAAACCACAATAATTGCACATTAAGGAAGATCTAAAAGAAGAAGTGTGAGTGTTGTGCATATGTGAGTCTCTAGTGTGAGATGTTCTACCATGAGTGTTATGATGATAGAAAAATGCATGATGAGGAGTTTTCTTTTTAACAAAAGGTCCTTTTCTAGTGTTAGAAGAGGAGTTGTGTGTAGTGTTCATGTAATGGTTATGCCTAGCATTGTGATGAGTGTGGGGGGTGTCTAGGAGCATGCATGTGAGTGGAATTCTTATTACTAAAATTCTTACTCCGTGTAAGAAGATCATTATACTTAATAGAAGTGGAATATTCTCTTCTATTAGCATCTTGACATTTGCGCATGGCAAATTCATAAGAGCTTCTCATGGATTGAATCTCATCATCCTTTTTCTTGATGGTGTCAAGAGATTCTTGAAGTTTTAGTCTCAAAGACTCCACTTCATCCGTGTCGGAAATAGGAGATTTTCCCTTCACATCACTAATGATGCTTGAGAGCCTCTCTACTTCAAGTTGAAGAGCCTCGACCTCCTTAAGAGATTTCTTGTATTTATTCCGAACACCTTTGTGTTCTTCATGTAACTCAAGAATGGCTTTCTCCAAATCATCATAGGTAAGAGTGTTTAAGAAAAAATCATCAAGTACCTCATCGGTTGCCATGAGACAAACGTTGGCATTGTGTTTGCACTCCTTGTCATTGTCGGAGTCGCTTGCGTCGCTTTCACACCAAATGCTAGTGTTGGCGAACTTTCTGGAGGACGAGCTTCCCTTGCTTGGCTTCTCGTACTTGCTTGAGTCTTTTCGTACCATCGGACAATCCCTCTTGATGTGTCCGGGTCTTCTGCATTGATAGCATGCCGGGTCTTCTTCATTGTCCCGTCTAGAGCGGTTGGCCTTGTTGAACTTTAAGAACTTCCTGAAGTGCTTAGCTGTGAGAGCTATTTCTTCATCGTCGTCCGACTCATTGTCGTCGGAGCTATCCTTGGAGTAGGACCTTGAAGCTTTGAGAGCAAGAGTCTTCTCCTTTTCTTTGGTCTTCTCCTTCTCCTTCTCTTGAATGGAGGATTCCTCTTGATCCTTCATGTCAAGCTCGTGAGTCATCAGCTTACCCATGAGGGTCTCTAGGTTCATGACGGTAAGATCGTTCCCCTCAATGATTGCGGTAGCTTTAGGACTCCAAGCTTTCGTCAAACCTCTAAGAATCTTCCTTATCTTTTCATGAGCGGGATATTCCTTTCCAAGAGAAGAGAGAGGGTTAATAATATCACCAAAGCGAGTAACATGCTAGCAATAGATTCATCATGCTTCATTTTAAAAGACTCATATTCTTGCGTGAGTCTACTGATCTTAGATTCCTTCACTTGTGAAGTCCCCTCGTGTGTGACTTCAAGCAACTTCCAAATTTCATTGGAAGTCTTGCAAGTAGAGATTCGATTGAATTCACTACTGTCGAGAGCACAGTAAAGAGCGTTCATTGCCTTGGCATCTCGACAAGCAAGCTTCTTGATGTTTTCAGTGAGTGTTTCCCGAAGGGTGTCAGAAGCAATATCCTCTATAGCTCTGGAAGGAGTAGGGATGCCATTTATCACGCAATCCCATAAATCGAAATCTATGGACTTGAGATAAATGCCCATCCTAATCTTCCAATAGTTATAGTTGGTACCATCAAATAGGGGAGGCCTATTTGTGGAGTGTCCCTCATTGTGAAACGTGTTGATGCTAGCGTTAGAGGCCATGGATCACTCAAGGGTGTAAATCCAAATCAAGAGAACAAAGCTCTGATACCAATTGTAGAACCCTAGAGGGGGGGGGGTGAATAGGGAAATTAAAAATAAACTATAACAAATGATGCAATAAAGAGTAAATAGTAGAAAGATCAAACGCAAACGCAAGGATGTATCCTGGTATCCTCTTTTGAGGCAATCCAGTCCCGGAACTCTCTCCGGTTTTAATCCACTATTATGCAAATAGTACACACGAGTTTGGATCCGAAGAACTCGCCAACTTCAACACGAGTTTGGATCCGAAGACTCGCCAACTTCTACACACGAGTTTTCTTACGAAGGCTCGCCAACTTCAAACAAAAGAGAATGAGAACTTGCTGATCTTCTAACACGTGAAGATCGAAATGTACAACTCTTTAATACTCTAGCACTTTGGGAGAGGATGACAATGAAAAGCTTTGAGAGAGTATTAATGGTGGAGCTCTTGGTTGTTGGAAAATTTATGGAAGAGTTGGTAAAAAAGCTCAAGAGAGAGAGAGCTTCCTTTTATAAGAAAACCAAGAGTGGGTGGCATTTAATGCTTCTGAGTGTACGCAGACCGGCATGCCGTCGGTATGCCGCGGCATACCGCCGGTATGCCGGCCAAATAGTAACGGTCATATTTATGACCGTTCAAAGCATTAAATGCGGCCATTAATGCATGTCAGACCAAATCGAAAAGCAGATTATTCGAAATTCGGTATACTGCCGGTATGCCGGAGCATACCGTCGGTATGCCGACTAAAGTCACAGAAAGTTTTAGAGCTATAAGAAACGGCATGCCGCCGGTATGCCGTAGCGTACCGTCGGTATGCCGACAATAAATCACAGCATCTATTGTGTTGCTAGGAAACGGCATGCCGCCGGTATGCCGCAGCATGCCGTCGGTATGCCGACATTTCGAGACAGCAACTTTCTGGACACAGAAAGCGGTATGCCGCCGGTATGCCGAAGCATGCCGTCGGTATGCCGCTTATTGTCACAGAAACTTTTCTGGACACGAAAACGGTATACCGCCGGTATGCCGTAGCATGCCGTCGGTATGCCGCTTTTTGTCATAGAAACTTTTCTGGACACAAGAACGGTATACCGCCGGTATGCCGGAGCATACCGCCGGTATGCCGCTCTGAATTACTTGATTTTCGATTTGTGCTTTTAAGTTATCATCCATCCTTTAGTGTTTTACAGAAATACCTAGACCAGTACAGACACGAAGACTCTAAGCAGGAAGACGCCGACTATATGTAGGGAACGCCGGTAACTGCTACGGTCTTCAAGGACGAAGGAGGAAGCTCTTGAAGTGAATAACTCCATGTAGTGCATCTTCTGAGAATCTGAAGAACAGAAAACTAAACTACGAAGATGCTGTTTAATTACTCAAAATAAAATATGCCAACACTGTCATGGCTGTGTCAGATGCGAAAGTTTTATCTCAGGTCATGGCATAGACGCGGCCTTGGGCATTGGGGTGACAATCTTGGCCATTTTGTGGCGTGGTCTGTGGAGCTTGAGGTGCTTGGACTCGATTTTAGTGGTGTTATGGGGGGCGTTGGTTTGGCTTCTCCGGACAGTTACGTGCAATGTGGTCTGTTCGACTGCACACGAAGCATGCTCCGATCCTCGCTCAACATTCATTAGCCGCGTGCCCCTCCTTGTGGCAGTAATTGCAGAACACTCGATCCTTTCCCTGATTGTCGCCTCCTTGCCACGGTTTGGATGCTTGTGCGCATTGTTACCTCTTGTGTTGCCATGGCACTTGTGATTATAGGTATACATAATGCCTATGGTGACTGAGGGGTATTGAGGCTCGAGGCGGAGGGCATGGTTAAGTGACTCGCCCACCGTTTGATACTCGGGCATAGTAATATGAGCAAAAATGGAAGGCCTCAGGCCCACTTCGAATATCCATGCTCGACTCGTCGCTGTTGGCAGGTAGACACCCACAAATCGGGCCAACTTGTTGAATTTTGTAGCATACTCACGTACCGTCATGTTTTTCCGTTTCAATTGCATGAACTTGTTCTCCTTCTCCTGGCAGATCGTCGCAGGTAAGTACTCAACTTCAAAGGCATTACGGAAAGTAGCCCAGGAGATTGGCACAGTGGAATCATCGCGACGGATAGCTTGATTTTGTACCGCCCACCCGTCGTGCGCGTTCAACCGAAGTTGAAGTTGAGTGTAAGCGACTTTTTTGGCCTCATCGATGCCGAGGAGCTCAAAGTTGCCTTCGATCTCATCTAACCAGTCGACCACAAGGGAAGGGTCTTCGGTGCCGAAGAAGGAAGTGCGAAACGCCTTCTTAAAGTTGGTATAGTCGAAGGTGTTATTCTATGGCGGCGTAGGCTAAAACGAAGGCTCCCCGGGTGCGACTTCAATGGGTCAGGTTACGGGTTCGACAGTACGGGTTGAAAAGTTTTCGTTGGTCACAACCGTTTGTACCAACCGTCGTTGCTTATCAAGTTGCCCTTGTTGCATCTTGAACTGCGCTTCGAACTGGGCTTCAAACTGGACCTATCACCTCTAGGACTACAGGCGCAGATTCTCGCTTTTTTGTCGATAAGCTGCGGCCTGCCTCAGCTGCATTTCGAGCATATGCAACATTCTCTCCATAGGATTGCCGGAAGGCCCGGCTTCGATGGGCATCCTCCCCGTTGGGTTGATGGAAGGCTCAGCTTTGGAACTTTTCGAGACGCTGGAAGCGCTCGCCTTGCCCTCTGCCCGAGGTTCCGTAACTCCTGGGGAAAAGGCAACTCGCGTTAGTTTCATAAAATGTCCTGGGTTCAGCATATGGAACAACTCATCTCATAGACATGAGGTCAATGGTTCGAGACTCGAGACTCGAGACTGGAGGCCAAGGACGTAAAGTCGTGCTTAGATACCATTATGTCACGCCCGATTCCGAAGAATCGATAGTCGTCCCTCGGACGTGATGTCGTGCGAACCTAGGTTGCGATCGCACAAGGCATAGTCATAAGGTAATCGAAAACACATCATCTAAGAGAAACAGCGCAGACAAATTGAACAACACATTAAGACAGAAAAAATTTGTATTTTATTGATAATAGACATCATTTACAGACTTTCTTACAATCGTGCCGTACGGGCTTATAACATGACTCGATTACAAAAGGCGTGTCGATGAGATAGCCGTTCCATACATACATCCCTCATTTGCAATAAAAGTATTTCAGCCACCTGGATTGGAGGGAGGCCGAGGCATGTTCCTTGGATTGTTGCAGAGAGTCTTCAAAAGTGATTCAACGGAAGTCTTCGATGCGCGGTCGAAGCTTCAAAACACGAACGCCGTCTTGGTCAGTTGGCGCATCCCTCCTGATTCATACCACCTGTAGAGTGCGAGGGTCAGTTCGATCACATATACTGGCGAGTGGCTAATTAAAACCCATGCTCTCATTTGTTCAAGCAGTTTTATAAAACATGTTAGCTATTTGGTGATCTTTCTAACCATCCCGATCGATTTGCATGTTAACATGTTTTGAGGCAAGCATATAAAATTGTATACATTAAGCAGTTATCATGTTCATCCCGTGTCACGTATATTAGTTCAAGCAGTGAAAGGGTGTAAAGGTCACTGGCAATGTCAAGACATCATGGACTATAGCTGGGTTAGACGGTAACCCTTTCGCGGCGGGTAGGGAGCCATATGCAAAAGTTCCCGAATCATCCGCGTCAATCCTGCTGGCACTTGCTATACTCGTTCCTCCCGGGCTGAATCAGTTCCTTAGCCTAGGCAACCGTTCGAGGAAACTACCCCTTGTGCACAACTTGTCTAATGACCTTTTTTGTTCTTCTTGAAACTTAGCCATTTTATGCACTTTAACCTTATCGTTGCGATACTCGTTAATCTATTCATTTATTTGGTTTGCACAAAAGTTGTACGTTCTGATTTAGCGTCCCGTAGGCATCAATTTTCTCGAGGCACCGTATGTAAAAACTATTTTACAGATCATGAAATAATCTTTTCTCTTTTCTAGAACCTTAAACTTTCTCTTTTTAGTGTGAAACTTATATTTTCAGAGTAAATTAATCTAAATTGATACAGTTATCTGAGTTCTTGATTTTGAAACTAGAGGTCGAGATGAAGGAGGTCAGCCACTCACCTTAGTCTTCGCTTCAGGCGAGGGACTAATTGGCCGCGCTTAGACGTCGCCTATGCGATCACCTGAAATCGTATAAGCAACTGATTAGAACACTGTGCTATTCAAGGAGTTCGATATAAATGCGAAATTCAAAAACGCAAGCCATGAAAACCATCAAAAATATTCACGAAACGCATTCATGAAAACTAAAGCCAAAGACAAAGCAAGTGCGGCATGAAAAGCAGAGCAACGGAGGTCTCTTCCGACTCAGCCGCAGAGTTAATCCTCGAGGCGCAACCCGCTGAATATGGGACTTGATTCCGAAGAAGCCTTTCCATAACGAGAAAAGGATCTTACTTTAATCGTTCCCGTTCGACCGATTCAACCGATCCCGATCTATCGATCCCGACTGCATCGGTAGCGACAGTGTTCCTTTCTCGTGCACCCCGTGGACGGAAACGGAACACGATATAGGGACGCGGCACTACAGTATGTGGGACCATGGCACTAATGTTATAAATAATGCTAAGGGGATACCAAAACCTTACCATATTTTGCTGACCTATGAAATGCACATGTTGATTATATGTGGGACCACCACATTGTTGATATGACAACATATATGTTTATAGCATTAATGTAGTGATCTCACACATGATCAATTCATCGACTACTATATTAGGTCATACATTGTTGTCCTAGCATTGTCGTCAATTATATTTGTGCTTTTTGATGCTTGTAACATACATGAAAGTCCTTTGCTGGCCATTAGGAACAAATAAGCAGATATTTGCTTAAGATATTTACTTAAATGTGAGTATTAGATTAAAAGTCTTATACTCCCATATACACGAGTACTCCCACAAACACATTTATTAAAGCATCTTTTACTTTAAATGTGTATTGATTAATGTAAAATGTGCATCGATAAATAGGATGGTGTGAATGCCCATATAAAATACATATTTATGAATGTATTAATATGTATCCTTACAATACATGTTAACAAAATCATATATATATATATATATATATATAAAACAATATATATATATATATATATATATATATATATATATATATATATATATATATATATATATATATATATATATATATATATATATATATATATATTGAAGCAATGGACAATTGTGGCGAACTCGCCTCCACGGGGGGCTCGAACTCCGACCACTTGGGCCGCATGCATCTCTATTAACCACTAGGCTAGAGGTCATTTGCATATATATATATTCGGGGGTATTCTTCCGCACATGCTGGGATATTATCAAGCAAGACATTACCGAAGCGGCGATCGCCTTCTTCGAAGGCGCTATATACCCCAAAGCCATCTCTAGTGCCAACCTGATCCTCATCCCTAAAAAAGACAACCCGGAGTCCTTCCGTGACTTTCGACCCATTAGTCTGTGTAACTTCACCAACAAGATCATATCCAAGGTTATCGCTACCAGGATGGCAGACATTCTCCCCAAGGTCATGTCGGAGGAGTAAAGCGGATTTGTTCGAGGAAGAAACATCCAGGACAATATTATGCTGGCCCAAGAGTTAATCACCTGCATGAAATTTTCTGTGAGGGGAGGCAACATTGCCGTTAAAATCGACATAGAGAAAGCA
>JANAVB010006000.1:2522297-2604797 GCA_029216955.1 Iris pallida | reverse complement strand
GCATATTTATGCAGAACCGCTTGCGTTTCCACATAAGTCTGCATGATTTGGATTTGGATTTGGAAATCCTCCAAATCCAAATCATGGATTTTACTATTCAAATCCAACTCCAACCAAACATAGGATTTGGTTTTATGATTAATAATTAATAATTAATAACTATAAATTAAATAATTAATAATTAACGATTAATAATAGTAATTATAAATTAAATAATTAATAATTAATAATTAATAATTAATAATTAATAATTAATAATTAACGATTATAAATTAATAATTAATAATTAATGATTAATAATTAATAATTAATAATTAAGTAATTATAATTAAGTAATAATTAATAATTAACGATTATAAATTAAGTAATCATAATTAATAATTAAATAATTAACGATTAAAAATTAATGATTACTAATTAACGATTATAAATTAATTAAATATTAATTAAGTAATATTTAAATAATTATGTAATAATTAATAATTAATGATTATAAATTAATAATTAATAATTAAGTACTAAATTAATAATTAATAATTAAGTAATTATAAATTAATAATTAATAATTAATAGTTAATAATTAATAATTAATAATTAATAATTAATAATTAATAATTAACGATTAATTAACTATAAATTAAATATTTTAAAATAGTAATTATATATGGAAATTATTATGATTAGTAAATTATTAATTAAATTATTATAAAATATGATTCTAATTGTGATTAAAATATTATTATTTAAGATTATAATAAAATAGTTATTAATAAATTATTAATTAATATTATAATAATACTAATAAATTATTAATATGATTATAATAAAATTAACTAATTAACTAATTTTTTAATTAATAATACTAAACATAGGATATGATTATTAATTAATATTATAATAATACTAATAAATTATTAATTAATATTATAATAATAATATAATAATACTAGTAAATTATGATTATTAACTAAATAATAAAATATTATTAATTAATATTATAATAATACTAATAAATTATTAATTATGATTATAAAGAAATTAACTAATTAACTAATTTTTAATTAATAATACTATTTTTTATTAATTAATAATACTAATAAAATAGTTAGTTTTTTTTTATTAATTAACTAATTTTTAACGAAATTATTAAAGAATAAATATTTTTAACGAAATTATTAAAGATTAACTAATTTTTAATTTACTAATTTTTAACAAAATTATTAAATAATAAATATTTTAACGAAAATATTAAAGAATAATTATTTTTTTCTCCAAAATCCAACCAAATCCAAGTTTTGGATTTTGTCATACTTTCCATATCCAAATCCCTCTCCAACCAAACATAGGATTCCATGGATTTGTCTCCAAATCCATAAAAATCCAAATCCCACCTCCAAATACGGTTTACCAAACGGGCCCTAAGTGGGAATTACATTGTGGCATGTAGAACCTATCACTACTTCTGCAGAAACACTTTCTGGTGTAGTGCTTGATCTACAGCGCTCCAATATGGTTGCTGAGCCTCAATTAATTTTTGCTGTAGAGTGCTCAATCCACTGCCTGTTCCAACCTCTGCAACAACAGATGTTACAACACCTGCTGCCCATGCAGACTTAGAGACTCGAGCTCCAAGTCCCTATTATTCTTCTCAAGAAGTAGTCTATGAACAGGAACAAAGAAAAGGAAGTAGCCAGTTTTGAAACTACTGCTGCAACCCACAGGCAAGAAAGAGTATGATGATATCATCCACAAACTCAAGAACAAGGACTTGGCTCTAGGAAACAAGAAGTGATCCTACTAGAGATTGTTCAGAAACAAACGAATATTGCAACCATGCAAAACAACCAAGATTATCTTGAATCTATCACCAGTGACGAGTTTGTGCAACTCTTTAGCATGTAAACTCTTTCAGCATCATTTGCCGTCGGGATATGGGCCACTCCCCTCCAAGTGTACTTGTAGGGTAATGGACCATTCCTCTATTTTCTTGTAGGGCTGGGGCTAACTCCCACCCACAGATTTCTCAATCAATCCTAAGGAGAAAGCCATTGTTGTGGAAAAAAGAGTGCTAAATCTCATTGCAGAAAATGAACTGAACTTTAATAGAAAGGGTAACCAGGTCATTGCTAAAGAGAAAGAAATCATGAAAGATGTAGCAATAAGAAGTATACCGTATATCAATTACTAAGTTCCTCCAAATCACATAATCTACAAAAGCACTGGAAAAGAGTCCATCTCCCTACAAACCTACTCTCAAATATGATATTGACCTCAATAAGTTGGTGCTAATCACAGCAAAGGAAGCTATAAGCGAGAGTGTCTTGTCACATCTTAAGGTAAGTTGGCGGGTGGGTAGGCATAATCCTTTAGCATACAATTTAAGCTCAACAACAAAGGAGCAATCCTTGTATTTGAATCTTGTGTTCATTTATCTCCTATGAACAAACTGAATGTTTGGCTAGGTTCATTCCAATCCCATCCAATTTCATTTCGGAAAGAAAAATACCAAAGAGCAACCCTCCTGAGACGGCACCTTTTTGGTTTGCTAGTATATTTGGAGTGTCGATATCATGTTTGATATGGGTCCGAGACAAACATAATACAAACAGAGCACAAACTTTGGAGTGTCCGTGCGTCCTAGGTCTAGGCAGATGGTAAGAGGACAAGATTTTATATAGAGAAATGCATTCATCTTGGTGGACGGTCACCAAAAGAGCCAATTAGAACCGGTTCCTCATAGACTAGGAATAAAACTAGCATCGATAAAACGAATGGATGGAGATGTTTAACTATAACAAAAACAACAAGCCTTTATCCCAAATCTTTAGGGTCAGCTAAATGCAACCTTTTACTCCATTTTTCTCTATTAAGGGTCATCTATCTTTACAACTACCAACCTATTGAAAACCTAAAGAACTAAGCCAAGAAACATTTAAGGTTAAGTATGGCATTACTGACGTAAATTAAATATATGAAAGCGAGATCCAAAATAGTGAAACATTGGCTGGTTTAGATAACGTACCCTGTCTGCACCATGAACAGATTGAAGTCAGAAGGGTTTGGCAGGACACTCATGCATTTGCTTTCTATTTGATGTTTGAACTCAGCTCTCCCTGACAATAAGTCGTATCCAATGATACGTTTATCTGCACCAACAGACAATATCACCTTCTTCTGCTGCAAACCGGCAACTCCCATGACGGCAGAAGAATGCTGCTCCCTGTGTAATGCCTTTGGTTTCCATGAATCATCCTTCTCTTGCCAAAGTATAACAGCATGATCACTCCCTCCAGTTGCAAAAGTTGAATCAACCCAGGGCATGAAAAGTATACTGTTTATAATGCCCTTTAGATGAGGCTTTTCTCGTAAAAAGACGACTTTTTTCTGTTCATGTCCCATGACAAACAGAATATATTGGTATTAGGAAAAAAAAACTTTATTAAAACATTTCCATGCAACTGGCATAATATGTAAATGTGGAAGAGTGAAAGTTGATCTATACAAATGGTAAAAAATTTGGAAAATTATAAAGAAATTCAGGCCCTCTTTTAAATATAGTAGAGGAAATTAAATATGCAATAAAAGGAAACCTTAAACAAAGACCCTTCAGGCCCCCTCTTTTACAATATAGTAGAGGAAATTAAAACATGCAATAACAGAAAACCTTAAAAAATACCCTCCGGTGTTAGTTGCCAAAAAAAAAAAAGCTTGCCCCACGGCATAAGGTTTTCTAATTTCCAAAGTGTAACAATTCTCTGAATATCATTGGGTATGCTCATGCCTTGGAGTCTAAACCAAAGGAATTTATTTTGAAGTGTTGATGTAATAGACATTTCTCATCTAGAGGTATTAAATGCTAATCATATTTTCTGCGGAAAATAGTTACCACCCTACTAGGAATCAAACTGCAACTTCAAATCCATCAGATGCCTAAAAGGAATAGTTGATAAAAGCGGGATGTAGAAAGAAGTGAGAACAAAAAAAAGTTCAGTAGTCTAAAGTAGAAGACTTTTGCCTATGTGGTCTGCATATGAGAATTCAATAATTGCAATCAAATTTCAAATTAGGAGACCTAAGAAGCTGTAGATCCTAATTCACTATATTACTGCAGTTCCCCAAGACGACTTACAGAAATAAAGTACTAGAACTACTAAATAAGACTTCTAAAGGGTAGCATGTGACATTACCAGAAATACCACCTTCTTGACACCATCCTAATTTCACATCAATATTGACAAGTGCAAATTCATAACATGCTATAAAGCCTTGTCCCAACTTATTCTGGTGAGTTTCATAAATCATGTATCACTTTCAAGAAACATCTTTCACTAGTCAATCTTCCTTGGTGGGAGAGATCTGTTGATCAGTATCATAGATCAGCTTATGTTATTCATATAATGTAAGACAAAAATGTCTTCCATAAATCAATCTTCCTTTGCTGTAGAGAACCATTACTGGAGATGCAGAAAATTGTCAATGTATCTCTTTTAGGAATGCTCCCTATGACTCTAATATGAATGTTAAATTCCTTTTGGATGTCATTACATGCTCCAGTGAAGCAAAAGAAACCATAGGCCTCCAAAAGCAATGCAACTACAAGTGAGAAATCCATAACAAGGGGAAAGAATTATGACACCAAGAATCCTATGCGACAAAGTTAAGCCCTTTCCATCCATAAAGATCAAATGTTATAGTGCATCTATATGCTTTCGTAAGAGAGATCAAATTTCCAAAAAGGTGTTCTTCAAAGAAAAGAAACCAACGATATGATATAAGGAATTTAATATTTCTTGAAGAATGTAAGTCCACAATCATGTAGGATCATCGATAGCCTATCCTACTAAAAGTAAACTTCCTAAGAGACGAATCAATTTTCAAAAAACCTGACACCATTCCATAAGTAAAAAAATTGGACAGATACTTATAGTATAAACTCACTAAGGCAGCGTTTTATACATATTGATTCTGATAGATAGCATCCAGAAAAACTAATATCTCTCATGCTATTACCATTACTCAAATTGTGGTCATCAATTTGAGATCCAAAGCTCCAACTACATTGTCTTATGTATTTTCATGCCGAAAATTGGTCATTTTTGAGGCCTCAAAAGAGTGTGTGTGTGTGTGTGTGTGTGTGTGTGTGTGTTATAGACATGTTATAGGAAGAGATTTAAGTGGATCATCTCCAACATTAGGATTGGTCCAGTATCTTTTTATTGTCCTCGCCTCTAATTTGTATCAGGAAAGGAATAGCAGACATGGAAGAGAAGATGGTTGAGGAAGGAAAAAAGAAAATAAAATATGTATAAAGGGGGGAAGAAGGAAAGATTTAGCAACGATATAATGCATATGATGTTGTTTATGGAAAGAGAATGAGGATATACTGTGCACAAAAGTAGAAAGATAACTACAACAGTTCTCTTTTATTTGTTATTTTCCTTATGTAAGTATACCTGCTTAATATCTATCCAAATCTGAATACAAATATAACGGCTAAAAATTGGTAGGCTAAAATCCTACCTATAGTACCCTATATATGATGATTAGTGCTATTAATGGGCCGAGTTATCTGCGAGGTGGCTCGAGCTCAACTCGCTCAAAAGATGACTAACCGAACCGGAGCTTGAACCTAGAATAAGCTCGTTCAGTCAGTGACCCCAAGCCTGTTTAGTAAGTGATCCCAAGCCTGAGCTTAGGGATTTTCAGACTTTCATGCTCGTGAGCAAGAATGTTTACATAACTATATTACTATTTAATGTGCAGTAAGTCTATTATGTGACCAACTTCCATGATGATATCAATAGTTTACGGGCTTAAAGTTTTTGCTAAAGTTCAAACTCATGGCTTTCCAATTTAATCGAGCAGGTCGCGAGCCAAACTCGAGAACATTATAGTGAGATGAGCTTGAGCTCAGCTTGTAGGGTCAGCCAAGATCAAGCATAGACATTTCTCAATGAAAACAAGCTGAGCAGGGCATGCTCAATTAAAGACGGGTCGTAACCCTAGTTTATATCTAATAAGTGAAAGAAGACATTCACCTTGTTGTATTGAAACTTGAAATCATTACCACAAGTAACACAAATTTTATTGTATTAAGAACAATAAAAGAATAGGAAAAAGTGATATTAAATCTCTCCTTCCCTTTCCAAACTCTGTTGGACAGGGACTTCCTCTCCCCGTGTCATCAAAATATTTATGTTAGTTACTTTTTTCATATCTAGAAACAAAAAGTAGTTATATGTAAGTGATAACTATCATCATAGGACTCAATTTATGAAAATGTTTTGGCCCCCTACGACAAATAATACTGGCTTCACAACTGGTTTTCTGAAGCAACTAGCTTTATATTCATGCCTTCATAGAAAAAAATGTATAATAGTGTCTCTTCTTTTACTATTAAGTAGGGAGATGATATTTACTGTCTATGCAAGTTCTTATACATAGCTGTTGTCGATAACATCATAGTTCTTCAATCAGAAAATTGGTAATAGGATTTCAAAAATAGTCTCTTCTCTGTTACTTATTTCAATATCTAAAAATAATATATAAACCATTGAAGCAAACAAAACTGTACGACTTTATATGACTAAAAACATTATTAAGATCCCAAACTGCTTCTCGTTCAAAAGAATATGAGCAAGGATTCAATACACTAATGGGGGTTTTAGTCAAACAAGATATCATACATACAATAAGGGTGTGATTTCAAAATCAAAATCACAACGATTTTATACAAAACACGACGATTACAGAAAGTCTGCGACTGTGATTCTGAAATTATCTTTTTTGTCCCGAGCTCATTCAGTATAAATAGAAATAATCATCGTAGTCGTCATCCAAGACTTCAGTAGAATGGGGTCGGGTATAGATCTTTAAGAATGTTCCATAAAAGAAGTGATAAAACTTCTATGACCGGCTTTTGACCTGATGACAAGAGTCCATGTTGGTGCCAGATTCCTAGCTATGCAGATAGGAACATGAGAGGGGCATGCCATCAATAGAACCTACACTGTCATTTGGTGAGTAGGTAGACCTATGATAAGCTTGAATATTATACCTTGATGATGAATAGCACACAAAAGGAAATCACTATTTTGTCGGCAAATTTATACTCCAGCTCCTCATGTATTATATGTAACTTTGCTTCCTTCTCCTTCATTCTGCCAGCAACTTCTATTGATATATGCTTTTACGGTTTAGGAGGGTTTGCTCCTAAAATTTGAAGGTGAACTTATTGTTGTCATACTAATTATTACATCCTGTTGTAAGCTTATGGTGTACCAAATAAAAATTGGTGCATGAGAGAAGTGACCTAGTTATCAGTTTTATGTTGCTGCTACTAATAGATCTTCACTTGGCCTACTGGCTCAAACGAGTGTAGAACAAATTTATTCAGGCATTCGCCTACCACTATATCCTCCATTTGTAGTAGTATGGTATATGGCTTCATGGAATTTTGTCATTTTTGAAGAGGATATTTTGGTTGCCAAAATAGAATCGCAGTTTGATATATCAATTGTTTTTACAGGTGGAGGTTTATATGCATGTTATGTTGTTCCATGGGACCATACTGTACAGGGGCGGATGCAGGTAGGGCCTGGGGTGGGCTCCAGCCCACCCCAAAATTTTTTTTTTTTTTTTTTTTCATATAAATTTTTTTTGCTGATTTTTTTGTGGGAGTTGGCCTACATGTAGCCCACCCCAACCTACTCTAGCCCACTGCAGTATACATTTCTGGATCCGCCCCGATACTGTAGCCACTATTATCAGGCATTGTCGATCTTACTATTCCTTGAGGTAAATATTGTAGCACCAGATGTTGGTGATAACTATTTGTTTTGGGAGGGACTGTCCCAAGGTGATCGTACTTGAGGAAAATGGAGTATAGAAAAGGTTCGGATCAGTGGAACATTTTATCAGACGCCTCATATGTATGTTGAGCATGCCAGAGTAGAGGGACATGATGAGGAAGCCTTCAGATTTGGCGGCTTTGGAGTTTGATTTTTGGGACTCAAGGATCCGATCGATGAGGTAAAGTTGATGGAAGCCAGACACATGATAGAGAGCAGTTTGTCAAGTCGGTAATGGTTGTAGAAGAGGGAGAAGTAGATGAAGGATTGGAAGAGTTTGAAACGTCCATATTGGGTTCGAATTGGATGGTAGAGGAAGATGAAGAACTCATAAGAGAAGTTGGAAATGACGTCAATGCGACATTTTGAGGGGGAAGCAAAGGGCGATGAAAGGATTGAATGCCGAGTGAAAAGGGATGGAAGAATGGGGAGGAGAGAGGAGTAGAAAATGTGGCATAAAATGAACTGAGAGGAAGGGCCTGAGGGATAGAATCATGAGGATTTTAGAATCTCATCTAGAAAAGGTGTGGTTGGTTATACATAATATAAATGATTTTTTTTTGAGGTGTCCTTTTCTCCGGGCCGGCGAGCAACGCCTAGGGGGGATTCGAAATCCCCACGGGAGCCCCCCGGTGTACCCAACGGACTATACCCCCACGGACAATATAAATAAAAATTTGGAAAGACTGATTCCCAAATCACAATAGGTTTTAGAATCTTAGTTGATTAACTGGTAATTTTTGAGTCACTTTCTGCTACAATTGACTAACACTGGATTGTGAAACATTTCTCATGGTTTTCAGATCCTGATTGACTAACCACCACTGCAGAATCTCTTCAACAAAATAGACAGGAAAGGTAATAAAATATAATATAGAAATCATTCAAGCAAACAGAATAAATGACTAAAGTCCATGACTTTCATACATAGTTGCTTGTAGTATGAAAACCTATGAGCAAGGGATCAATACAGTACCAGAATTTCTTCAACAAAATAGATAGAAAAGCTAATAAATTTAATTTGGTCTTCACTGCACTGTTACAGACAATTCATCAAGGTTGAGATATTATTTACTACCACGACAAGCTTAAGTATATGATTCACTACTCTGCTAGTACATTGGTCTCGGGCTCCTTTGTATAACGATGGAAAGGGGCTGTCAACAGTAAAATATTAATTTCATGCTCTTTTTAGACAAATGGGCAAGTACTCTGAATTTTATACTACCCTGTACTTATGTGCAGCATCCAAGGCCCTGGTGTTGATGATTAGCCATAACCATCTCTAATTGGAATCCTCAGTACACCAGTGTGGTGTTTCAACATTCAACTTCTTTAATTTGCAGTTGCTTCATGATTCTATTCTTAATACAACAACTACACAAGAAAACAAAACCATAAGAAGTCAACATGGAGACATGTGAGGGACATCTGGGTGAGAGAAGATTGCAAACTAGTGTGGGGAATCACAATGGCAGCAACATTTTGGAGTCTATAGAAAGCTAGGAAAGAGTTTTGTTTCAACAATACTATTCCTAAAGTTCTCCATTGTGGAGTCAGTGGAAAGCTAGGAATGAGTTTTAATCTCTTTTTAGTGAAACACGGTGGCCATTTGCCACCTTCTAGTCAAAAAACACGGAGACAACATAAAATGGGAGAAAGGAATGAATAACTTCTTATGACGGGTCGTTCCGCAGCAACGAGACCGTTAAGAGCCTAAGAAATAAGACGTAAACAAAAAGTCTGCATAGAAAGAGCAAGCACGATCAATGAGACTGTGGAACACAAGCCAAGAATCTTGGTCTGTAGGATTAAGTAAACTGGTTGAATAAGTGAACATCAACCCTCTGATCAGTTGCTGGCTATTAGGCAAATGTTAAGCCTTTAACTGGTCGTTCCAACAAACCTCGCAGAGGCCCAATGGTGGGAGAGGGAGAGATTGACAACACAAATTAATGAATTACACTGAATTGAATCCTAGTAGTAGATAATTTAACATTAGGCTATGTAAGAATATACATAATTTCATACAACTTTTGATTGAGGATAAAAATATCGTAAAATCATTTAAAAAACTTATTATGAGGCTAAGAGGCTCTTCACCAAAGTTGTTTAAGAATTGATTTTCTCCTCGTGATGTCTTCTTAAAACATTAGCTCCATCCCAGTATCCATTATAAATATTATCAGTGTAAAAGTAATTTCTAAAAGTCTATTTGACATGCATATGTAAAGGTAGGATTCAAAATGTTTTCTTACTTCTCCTGATTGATTCAGATTCAGAATTGAGATCTGAGAATCACCACCATCAGCAGTGTAAACAGCAATTAGGCTATCTCCATCAGGATGCCATGCAATATCCTCAGGCCATCTCCTTTGTTTGGGAGACACACAGTCTGTTGTACTTAGTAATGATGCACCAATCCTGCATTTACCAAGTATTATACATTGATAATATATAGGTCAACACAGTAAAGTAGAAATTTCCAACATGAATTATCAAATTAACGAGTCAAACGGTTTTCTCCTATAAGTCAATTGTGAGTGGAAAAGTGATGAAGTAACACAAGCATAGTAAATGCAATTGCAGAGATAGATCTATAAGCAAGTTAGTCAAACAATGTTACTTTCTTTTTTTATACATGCTTTCAAACCATTTAGGCTGTTTGATTGGACTTTTTTTCCATGGAAAATATTTCCATCACAAATTTTCCACCAATTGTAGTGTTTGATAACTTATATTTTCCATGGAATTATTTTCCAAAAAACTATCATTTTCCATATTTTCTTCTAAAATGGTGGAAAATGAAACTTGCCCAACCCATAGGAAAATAACTATTTTCCGTGGAAAATAACTATTTTCCGTGGAAAATAATGACAATCAAATACTCAAATTACGTTTTCCACAAAAAAAAATTTAAAATTCCATGGACATTTTTTCCTAGGAAAATAATTCCATGGAGTTAATTTCTTTTCCACATTTTCCACCTTGCAATCAAACACACCGTTACTGAAATTTTAAGCATGCATTCATTATATGTGACCATTTGCTAGTTGTCAAGAGAAACAAGTCTAGCGCCTCTAGACTTTCTGCTGTGGCAGCTTAATAAGGTACAATAACAGTGTGCAACTTTTCAATTGCAAATAAAACTAACAAACTGTTTATCAACTAAGATTAAGAAGTATACCCTTTGCCCTGTACTTGCCATAAGTTCACAACTCCGTCCAAAGCACTGCAAAATAAAAAATCAAATTAAATAATCCAAATCTAAGAGAGAGGATGGAGAATATGTGAGATACCGGCTGTCTACAACTTAGAGCTTAAAAAATATATGAAAGAGAGGGATATTATAGCAGTGATGGATATTCAATTTTAAGAATCCCAGATTGCATGGAAAATTGAACTTTGATTTTAAGAAAGCAAACACTACATTGTAAATGTAACTTTCTGCATAGACATAGGTTACCAGACAACATGTTTAATATTCCACATCCATGGCATCGGCTACTAATGTATGATAGAGATGAGATTATTGCCAGGTATTAAGTATTTTTGTAAACACTATATATACGTCAATATAGATGGTACCTGTGCTAATTGCATTATTGAAAAACTTTGAAAATGATATGCACTGTTATAGGAAATTCTAGGTTCATCAGGCAGTCCATAAGGTTCTTATTTTTAGCAATTATAATTATATCTTGAAAGCTATGTTGCACGGACATGGATGCAACACGATATGTTTCAGACACGGCAACACGGATTCGACACAAGAGCGGATCCAGGAGTTTACTGAGTGGGGGATTCGGTAAAAAAAGGTGAGTGGGGTAAAATGTGTGCAAGAGGATTCGAACTCAAGACCTACAAAACATAGTCAAAACTACTTTACCACTTTAACTTTGTTCATAAAAGGGGCCATATATATCAAACTTCATTAAAAGTTTTAGAAAAGTACCTATAAGCTATTTTTTCCCCGAAAATCCAGTGCAGGCTTGAGCCCCCACTGCTCTCCATGTGGATCTGTCCCTGATTCAGCACCTATTTTGGTGAGTCGTAGTGTATTCCGGAGTGTCGTTGCATGTCCAGTACGTGTGTCTGACACGACAAGAACATGGCATGAATTTTGGAGTTACATGCTTCTTGGCTTGAAAGCCATAGCCCAAAACCATGACCGTCAGGATTCTTAAATTTTCTCATGTGGCTTCGGAAGAATTTATAGGCATAAATGAGAAATTTATTAAGTACTAATATTCAAAAGTTATATAAAGCTCAAGTAATTAGTCTATGCCACATTAAGTACTGAGATCAAAGGAATCCAGCAGCTGTATTACCTTTTAAGGGAAATCTTAAGCGTATTTGGAAGACCTATCGTATTGAATATTTCTAGGGGTAAATTAAAAGAACTTTAAACTAACCCCTATGAACTTAAAAAATTGCCCATCAACTACCATCGCCTCAAAAACAAACTTTTTTGGACATTTTACCCATTTCTCTTTAAAGTATTTTAATGCAACAATGACATCTTGAATAAAACCCCTTAAAGACTTGAAGTTACAAACATCTGTCATATTGAAGACCCCTTAACAATCAATCTCCATAAACTCAATCTACACCAGTTGTCTCCTCACTTAAACTTTCAAGGAACACCCAGCAAGTTAGTGGCCCACTTAGGAAAACGGGAAAGAAGAACAGGAAATTTCTTACAATTAAAAAAAAAAAAGCACACATCTACAGAATTTTCTGTAAGCTAATCTTCATCTAGTGTTACTATTTTAGATTTACTACATCGGGTTCTATGCATACAAGAAAATAAGAATAACATGACCAAAATGGAAAAGGTTGAAAACCTCCACCTATCAATACCCCTCACTTGCATTTGTGACCCAATACACTTGATCGTTTGTCCTTCGGTACCGCTCTCTTCTCACAAATTTCCAACTTTGAGATACCTAAATCCCCAAATATCAAATGTTGTCATGCCACCTCAAAATTCAAGATCCTTGACATCTCAAACACGTCTTATTGGCTGCATCATTAAGCTCCCAAGGCCAAGGTAAATCCCAAATCGTGATGGTATCATAATTCTTCTGAAATTTTGACGCTAGCAGCACTAGGCTACAGCAACAAATGTCTAAATTGTTTTTCACAATATTTTGGAAGACTTGGTTAGCAATTATTCTTCTTATGCATATAAAATATTTGCACATAAAACAGCCATGATCAAGTATTGGTTTTTTTCCTGAGGTTCCTATGTTGAACACTTGTAAACACCAATACACTTGAAGAGTTAAGTGTCAAAGTTTCACACAGAAAATGCTAACACTCTTTATCCATTTCAAACTCAAACAGAACTACAGCCGCCTAGTCTTTCTTCGCACTTTCTTATGCATTTTCCTCCTAGCCTTGATCAAGCTTCTGTTAACACCTAGCTACTAATTAGGCACTCACCAGAGCAAGAGTTGTAGCTTTCACCATTGTTGAACATCTTGTGTTCATAGAGGGGACATGTCTTTGTTGAAATAGCCAAAGGGGAGAGGCATTGACCCTAAACATGGTGCAGTAAGTAGTGTTCTAAATGGCGCCCGCATAGGCGGGGCCTAGGCGGTATGCGGCCTCTCTCCGCACCGCTTTTCGGTAGGCGGTGGAGTAGGCGGCCAACGGAGGTTGGCGGCATAGGCGGAGGTGAGGCAGAATAGGCGGACACCTAGCCGGAGCAATACTTAACAAAATATTTTGGCCAAAAAGATTTTGTAAGCATTATGGGCCTATGGTTCACTTTTACAAGACTAAAACTTTATAAATCTTCGTTCTACAACTTAGTTATGCATGGAACACCCTTAAAATATGCATATTATGCAAAAAACAGTGGTAAAATAGTAAGAAATGTTCAAAATATATCGATCGTCTAGAGAAGAAAAGAGGTGTGCAATATACAAGCGCTATCCAAGAGAAGAAAAAGAATATTGAGCCACAAATATGAAGTACTAGAATGTCACCACGGTAAATATGCCAAAGTACTAGAATATCTGAAAAAGTCACCAAAAGAACACATAGTCTAAATCATCAAATAAGTCACTGAAGCCTCCAAGAAAAGAAACTCCAAAGAAACTCTCAGAACGCAAATCACCAAAATAAAAGCGTAGAGACGCTAAAATAATACCAAGGCACTCAATCATACAAAACCGTAGAAAAAGTATTTGAGATAGGAACTGTGCAAATCCCAAGCGCTAAGCAAGAATATAGAACAAATGCATTCGTAGAACCTTTGAGGAAAAGAAAATATCTACCAAATCGTCTAACACAAATCACCAAAGTAGTAGAAGATACATGATCAAACAAACAAAGTAAACAAGAGTAGAAACATCACAAGACAATAGCTCATCAGAGAGAACCGAGAGACAAAGTAGACACCAATAGCCAAAATAGTAGTGATACTCATCACCAATATTGCAAGTGAAGAGACGATCACAAACCGAGCAATATCTCACTAGTTAGACAAAAATATTACGATCAGAAGCCAAAACATGTCTAGAGCTGGATTAAAAAATCATGATAAGAAACCAATATTGCTATCAGAAGCCAAAATGTCTCAATATCTTGTGAGCTACACCAAAATATAGCCATTCTTAGACGATCAGAGTCAAAATATCGCAATATCTTGTGAGCAGAAGTATAAATATCATGAGAACTCACGACTTTTATAGGATTTTCACGAGTAATTCTAATTTCGTGTGAGTTTATCAAATCTCCTAAGAGAAGCGAGATAGAAAGGATCTCACGCTAGGGAGGAAAGGACATGACTGTGATTTTGTCCTTATCATATCTAAGGCATTATGAACAACTTGTGGCTATACAGAAGTCACTCCAGGGATAGTGGAGGAGTTCTGCGATAGAGAAGATGCCTCGTTGTGAGAGGAGAAGCCTCGTGGCAGCTCACAGTGGAGACTGATCCCGAGCTCGTGGTGGCAACATATCTCGACTGGTCACATGGCGGAGAACTCGTAGAGGAACTATCTCGAGCTTATGATAGAGATTGATCATGAGCTCATACTAGTGGAGGTGGCCAAGAATCTGCGCACTTAGGGTTTATCTCGATGAGGTATTTGGATTGTAGGGTAGGGTTTAGCTTGATAAGGTAGCGAATAGGGTTAGGGTTTTAGGGAAGAAGATGAATGGAGATTTTTAATGGAATTGTGGAGAGGTATTTGGATTGTAGGGTAGGGTTTAGCTTGATAAGGTAGCGAATAGGTTAGGGTTTTAGGGAAGAAGATGAATGGAGATTTTTAATGGAATTGTGGAGAGTTGGATTTGGAAAAAGTGTTAGGATTCCGCTCTAATACCATGTTGAGAAGATGGCTTAACTTAGAATGACTCGATTCATTAATATGGTAGAGAGTACATATTTATAAGCAAGGGTGTGCTCCACTTCCTTATGTTTTGCTAATATGAAACTAAAACTAAGAATAAAACTATAGAGTCTCTAGGTCATACAAGAAATAGGAAATAACTAACTTCTACGCGAACCTTATATATATATATATATATATATATATATATATATATATATATATATATATATGTGTGTGTGTGTGTGTGTGTGTGTGTGTGTGTGTGTGTGTGTGTGTGTGTGTTACTTTGATATATATATATATATATATATATATATATAGAGAGAGAGAGAGAGAGAGAGAGACCAGAAAATTATTCACATAATTGGTTTGACAAGATCATTCAGTGTTTTAAAAATCGGACATGAAATCAACACGGGTCAACCAGTATTTCAACAAGTGGTTCAACCAATGAGCTAGTCTAACTGGCCCAAGTCCAATCTCTTATGGACACTAATTGTTACAAAAATATTTGTTTACGATTAATTTTCGAGAAAACAATGGATCAACAGTTACGATCCAGTTTGAAAAAGCTACCGGTTCACGATTCAACCGGTTGAACCGGCCGGTCCGGTCCGGTCCTATTTTTTGAACACTGATATCAGTAAGCCAAGTCACTATTTTGGTATGTATATAGCTACTTTTGTACATGTTTCCACTGATAAGAATAATATATTTCTCCTTTTTTATCCTTAAAAGGGCATCACACCAAGAGACGGCAAGGCTTGTTGTTTGCACTATGGAGGATACGCGTTCGAGTAATGAAAATAGTCACTTCACATATTGGGTTAGAATCCTTCCTTTCGAAAAGCACATATGTATACAACAATAAACACACCCCACATTTATAATATGCTTTCTTCCTCATCAGACTCAAAAAAGTACTTGGTATGTAAGCATTATGGTATTTCCTTGCAAATTAACAAAAACGTGCATGCATATTCTTTGTCCCTTTGCACGTTCCCATTAGTTGTTTTGAGCAAAAAGCCATATTTAATTGCAACTCTTTATCCCTTGTCCTTTTGACTGCTCGTTTGCCCTTTTTCCATGGTTCTATTATACAACAGAAACTCACTAATGCCTTTTTGACGTTCAAGATATTTATGTTCTTGTCAATAGAATCCTTTCTTCTCATATCCTTTGGATAATTGCATCATAATCATCAAAGAACCGAAGTATGTCTGGCGGAACTCCATAAGTTAGTTAAGATACCATGTGATTGTGGACACATCATGAAATATGTTTAGTTCCTAATTTAGATGTAGACATCAGATTGGTAATTTCCACATATAATATATTTTGCTATCCAAATACTGCAACATAATAGTATTCAACAGTAAGGGATAAGTTCATAGAATTAATAGCAATATGTCACGGACTTAGTGTTTTTGCCTACCTCTCTTTCCGTGCGGCGCACAAACTTTCTACTCGAAGATACATAAGTCTTCCCCAAACGCTTAGCTAGATTGCTAAGACGAGAATGAGAAAATGTGGAGTAAAAGATAGAGAGATTGGAGTGTTGAAAATTTCAATAGAGAGAGTTTACAACTACTTAGGTGGTGAGGAGCAAATGAGACTCCCACCTTATTTATTGGTTGCCAAGGGCCATACAAAAAACTTCCAATACTTTGCAAGAAACTTCCAGGGAAAAAAATTATAGGCCTAAGATAATTACATGATGAAAAGATTCCAGAACTTCTAGAAAGTTAGGGAAATCTCATTAAAGTTCATGTGTATTCCACCTTACTCTGGAGAATTCTAGAGCCTTCCAACAAAACCCCTTGGTTTGGTATGTTGTGCAACATCGTCTCAATGGAACGAAAAATCTTGTGTGACAAATAGGTGACATCACAATACTAATAATATCTGGTCCACAATAAGAAATCAATGATCCTACATACTGAAATTTGGGCCTTAGAAGTTTCATGCTTAATGAATGGAGAAAAGAATATAGTTTTACCGAACAGTCATTTCTTTTTTAAGCAAGTAATAGAAGCCTTACTCTCCAAACTCTTGCAGCATCTTGAATTCTTGCGTCTCTATTATACATGTTCGTAGGGAATTGGAATCCTGTACCACTTCACTTTCACATTTGAAATTGACTACTAACAATACATTATGTGTAGGCTTACTCTAAATGTAATGTCAAGGCACATCGCCGTCTAAGGCCTTGTATAAAAAGGCAACAAGACCTACCTCACGTACATAACTTCAAAACTGAAAAAAGAAAAAGAAAAAAAGAAATCAAGATATTTAATTGGACTCGTAGTACCTGAACAAAGAAGACGATTTCATAACAATTTTTCTTCCTGTATACCGGACCTACTTATTCACTAGTCAGTAAAGCCGCATCACATTTTTTCCTCCTTATACTAAATCTACTTATTCCTATCTATCTTGCATACACCGCGTTATTGATCTTATTACGTCAATGAATTCTCACAAAGTCCTTATCTTGATCACTATCTGAAGCACGCATTTGTCAAACTTTGTAGCATGTAAATGGTTCCAACTCTTGAAAGTCACTTCTTTTTTTGTTCACAAGTCGCCATGTTGTGGTTTGGTCGCGAAATAAATAGGCCCGGTTAACTTCACAACATACGATAGAGGTATCACTGAAATGTGTATGCTCAGCTAACAACGATTTTGTTGGCACGAAATAAAGAGACAAGCAGGACGTTATCATCGGACTTAATCCACGATCAGCCACCTACCTCGTGGCGAACATTTGGTCATTGACAGGACTGAGCACGAGACATCTCAGCTTCCTCTTGTGCTGGCTGGATATGTGGGTCCCGGACTGGAAACAAAGCCGGACCGGCGATGCGCTCTTGCGGATGCTCGGTATCAGTTCCTGGTGCTCCCTCTGTTCTGAAAAACTCCCAAAAAAAATCGTCATTACTGTCAAACAATAATAATAAGTATGAGATACTGACGACAATCAAAAGGGTTAACTTTACCGGCCGTCTTCCTCGGCCTCTTCTCCTGGGACTTGGCGGGGGGCATAGGCGCCTCCCGCTTTGGCGGCTTCTCGTCGGCAGTGTGGTTAGTTTTCGGCGGCGGGGTGGAGGAGGGGTGAGGTCTGATCCGTGCGTGTTGTTGCGAGTGATTAGTATTGGTGGTTGTGGGGATTTTGGGGGTGGGGGCGGGAATGACAATCTGGGTACGGGACGAAGCTCCTCCTCCTGCCCGTCCTCGGGAAGGGGAATCCCCACTCGCAGCCGCCGCCGCGGCGGAGGCGGCGGCGGAGGCTCCGTTGGCGGAGGGGGGTGGGGAAGGATCGACGACCGCGGTCGACGAGGAAGACGAATTGGCCGACTTCCTCTTGGATCGGAGCCGAGACAACTGGGACTGGGACTCCCGCAGCCTCTTCTCCGAGAGTTCGACCTACAAAAATTAATAATATCCGCACAAATAAATGCGACAGTTCTTTATGATGGTGATGGTGATGATCGAGAGGAAGGGGGAGGAGGACCTGGGACTTGTAGTAGGCGGCGCGCTGCTTGTTGTGCTCGACCTCGTGGGCGCGGTGCGCGATCAGCGCGACGAGGCCTTCGTACTGCTCCTTGTCGTCGTCGTCGCCATTATTTCCTCCTCCTCCTCCTCCGTCTGCTACTATTTCCGATCTTGGTTTCTCGTCTGCTGCTGCTGCGTATTCTTCTTCGAGCTTCGGCGCCTTCAGCAGCGGACGCGGCGGCTCCATCGACCGAACCGAGCGCTCGATGGAGGTGATGAGTGGGAAGAAAAAAAAACGGAAGGCCAACTGCAGACCCCTTCCTTCCCGCTTTTTGCCTGAGTCGTGCGTGACGATATGGTGAGATTCATCATCATCCTTCTTTTGTCCACCATAACAACCTGGTCTGAATTTTTATTTCTTTTTCATGGAAGATGAAGAAAATAAAAAGGTAAAAAAGTAAAACTACATGGACCATCATGCATATTGGCTAAAAAAAATATATTTTACCAAGTATTTCCATTCAAAATATATTTTTAAAAAATTAGCAAGTATCCCAATTCCTTTATATATAACAAATAAAATTTGGCTAATTATAAAGGCACGGCCTTTTTTACTCGGGGCTAGCCAGGATTAGGGCTAGCCAGACTTTGAGAAACTTTTACTCGGGCTGTCCAAAATTTTCATTCAGGGGCTATCCAAACCCACACCCCCCAAACCCGAAAAAACACTCTCATTTCAAATTTTCACTCTCTCTCTTCACAAACCCTAGCTTTCTTCTTCTCTCCATCTTCTTCTTCTCCACCATTTCCATTCTCACATCTTCATCAAAACCCTAGTTTTTTTTTCTCATCATCATCATCTTCTTCTTCTCGACCATTTCCATACATCACCATCTCCATCAAAACCCTAGTTTCCTTCTCTTTCCCAATTTCGATGGCACCCAAAAAATTAAATAAACCCTAAAATGTATGAAAATAAAGGTTAAATACTTCTTTCCTCACAAAGAATGCATGAAAATAAATCCTAAAATGCATATTTCACTCTATTATCAAGATTGAAATAAACCCTAACATGTTTTTTTCATTCGGGAATGTCGACTTTAGGACTGCCAGAAATTGTGGCAGTCCTGAAAGGAACTTGCTGTACAGCAAGTATCTTTCAGGACTGCCTCAATTTCTGGCAGTCCTCAATGTCTAGGACTGCCAGAAATTGTGGTAGTCCTGTTGTAGAGCATGTCCCTTTCAGGACTGCCACAATTTCTGGCAGTCCTCATTACTTCTAGGACTGCCAGGAATTGTGGCAGTCATCATTACTTTTAGGACTGCCACAATTTCTGGCAGTCCTCATTATCTTTTATACCTACCACTTGGATAGTCCTGAGTAATTTTTTCAGTGGCAAACTTGTAAATAATAGAAAACTATCACTTGGACAGTCCTGATCAAAAAAAGCTGTGCCCTTATAATTAGCCTAAAATTTTAAGATATATCCCACTATTTAACCAAATTTTTGGTTGATTTACAAATAAATAGAGGCATTTGTAAGGGCACAGCTCTTTTTACTCGGGGCTGTCCAAGTGACTGTTTCCCATTATTTACAAGTTTGCCACTGAAAAAATTACTCAGGGCTATCCAAGTTATATGTATAAAAGTTAACTCTTATTTTTTTTTTCTTTTCTTCCTCACTCTCTATTCTCTCTCCCTCTTTCTTCTCCAAACCCTAGGTCTGGTCCCCACACATTTTTCAACCCCACATTTCTTCAAACCCTAGAAGAATCTCCAACGAAGATTCCTAGAATATTCGGTACGATGACGTCCGCTAAACGACAAAATTTCTGAGGTTTTTTTTTTAAGTAATCTTATATTTTGTCCCAATGTAGAAATTATGGAAGAAAGTGGATCACGTCTATCAATCGAGGAACCCGGATCTTCCGAACAACACGACAAAACACCCGAAGAACTCTCGGTAAATTTTCGACCGACTGCTATGCATTCGACTGTACAAGAGGACTGCCAGACTTTCTGGCAGTCCATAGAACAGAAAGGACTGCCGCATTACGCGGCAGTCTATTTGTACAACTAGTGTAAAATTGGACTGCCGCAAAACATGGCAGTCGAAGAAGTATCGAGGACTGCCAGATTATGCGGCAGTCTATATATAGAAATACTGTATAGTTGGACTGCCAGACATTCCGACAGTCCATAAAACACGTAGGACTGCCACATAACTCAGCAGTCAATGTGTAGAACTAGTGTTAAGTAGGACTGCCAGACTTGCTGGCAGTCTTTTAAACACGTAGGACTGCCACAAAAATTGGCAGTCTTTGTTAAGAAGTAGTGTAAAACAGGACTGTCAGACTTTCTGGCAGTCTGTAAAACACGATGGACTGCCAGAATGTCTGGCAGTCCTGTTGTACAGTCCTGAAGGAAGGGCAATTTTCCTTGTAATTTTGGTTGTAATTGTGATTGGCAATTTTTTTTTGAAATTAAATGTAGGGCCCACTACCTCCTATTTCCGTTGACTTGAGTAATATATTCTCAACGGATGTCGCATTTGAATCTTATGAAGAAGCATTAGAATGGTGCAGACAAGTTGGAAGGCAAGTAAACACAGTCCTTGTCATTTCACGGTCATTACGAGGCCCGTCGTGTCGTAAAACTGCTGATCTTGGATGCGAAAGAGGTGGGACATTTAGGCTTCATCGAAAGAAAGAAGAATGTGGCCGGAAAAAAGTCCCGGAGAAGGCGGTCGGGTCCAGAAAGACACATGGGTTGATCCATTTAAAGAAGATTTCGTCTTAGCATGGACGAATAAGGTGAAGCATTACGGCACGACCACTACAAACCGTGCCGAAGGTTCACACTCAAAACTGAAGAAATATATACGTTCATCGGTCGACGATTTTGTGTCAGTTTGGCAGTCGATTAATCTAATGACCAACTCGACGGTGAACGAGATCAAGGCTTCATTTCAGCAGAGCCTGAATATTGTAAAGCACGAACATAGGAAAGAGAAGCTTCTGTCTGATTTAATCCATTTATTGTCTCACTATGCTTTGGGTTTTATATTGGAAGAGATTGCTCGGGCAAATTCAGTTGGTGTTGATACCGAAGCCTGTGGTTGTACACATCGACATTCTCTCGGACTTCCTTGTGCTCATGAGATCAACGAATATCGACGTCAAGGCAGACCTATTCCAGTAGTGGTCGTTGACCAACGTTGGAGACAATTGTCAGTTATGCCTATGGTGGAGAGTCACGACGATTTCTTTTCCTTGCCAGAAGTTAAACTTCTTCATGCAAGATGGTGTGCTGCCCTAGAACCTGAGAGAAAGTCTATTGAACGTAAAATTTGAGAACTTGCCCACCCGACAAGCAGTGATGTGCATGAGCCATCTGTTGTCGTTGCCCCGAAGGGTAGACCAGCAAGAAGACTTACAAGAACACAGAAGAAGAAGTTCAAGTCCACTAGAAGAGAACTATCATTATTTGAGCATATTGAAAAAAAGCATGGAAAGGTTCGTTTGTCCAAAGCGGAGCGACAAGCTTCCTATTCAACGGAAGAAACAGAAAACAAGTGTTGGTGTCACCTTTGACATGTACATTCATATATTTAACCCTGCAATACGGGAGTACATTTGGTCTATTGAAGATGTGCCTAAAGATGGACATTGTGGGTACCACGCCCTTGCAAGACATCTAGGCTACTCCGTTAAAGACGGATGGAGGCAGGTTAGAGCAGAGCTGTACGAGGAGTTGGAGTCTCATCTTCCCTTCTACAGCAAATTACTAAGTCCAGATACAGCTGGAGAATTATTTACAAGCATTTCCTGCGCCGATCAGACTACTGGAGAGGAACATTACATGGATATTCCTTCTGCTGCATATCTATTCGCTAACAGATACAATATACCTACACATTCTTACTAACGTGAAAATTTTGATACATACTTATACTGCATTTGTATTCGCCTACAGGTACAAGATCCCACTTATCGTTCTGTCGAAGAGAAGTAACAACACTTTTTTCCCAATGACCGCTCCTCCGGCAGACTACACTATGTGCACTCTACATGCCATTGGACTTGATTATAATCACTTCATCATCTCGCGGTTTATCGGGCACAGTCCTATTCCCCCCCAATCCAGTCTGGTATAAACATGCTCCGGAAGAATCGATCGCTTGGACGACGCTGTACGCCGATGCGATCAATGCCTACAAGGTGAAAACAAACTACGTGGAACCTAAGCCAATGCCGGAAGACTACTACGATGTATTGATTGACTGATAGTGGGGAGCATCACCGATAGTTTTGTCACATTTTGTAATTAACTTGCATGTTGTCACATTTTGAAAACAAACTTGCATGTTGCCAAAAGAAATGTAAATATTTGGTTGTCACATTTTTATATCTGTGAATGTGGGTGTCAAAAGAAATGTAATGAAAAAGAAGGAAGTTTATTTTGCTAAGACATTTGAGTATTAATTTCACAGATGAGTATCACATTAACAAGGACTGCCCAGAACTATGGCAGTCCATCGTGAGTGAAAGACTGCCAGGGAACTGGGCAGTCCAATTTGGAACTTGCTGTGAACTAGGACTGCCAGTTTCCTGGGCAGTCCTTGTTCACAGCAAGTTCCAATTAGGACTGCCCAGTTTCCTGGCAGTCCACCGTGAGTGAAAGACTGCCAGGAAACTGGGCAGTCCAATTTGGAACTTGCTGTGTACTAGGACTGCCCAGTTTCCTGGCAGTCCTAGTTCACAGCAAGTTCCAAATTGGACTGCCCCGTTCCCTGGCAGTCGTTCATTCACGATGGACTGCCAGAAAACTGGGCAGTCCAATTTGGAACTTGCTGTGAACAAGGACTGCCCAGGAAACTGAGCAGTCCTAGTACACAGCAAGTTCCAAATTGGACTGCCCAGTTCCCTGGCAGTCTTTCACTCACGATGGACTGCCAGAGTTCTGGGCAGTCCTTGTTAATGTGATACTCAACTGTGAAATTGATACTCAAATGTCTTAGCAAAATAAACTTCCTTCTTCTTCATTACATTTCTTTTGACACCCACATTGGACTCCCTGTAGGTGATCGACATTTCGTATTCAAAAACTATTACATCAAAAGCATATTACAACCAAGACGATACGGGAGTTCGACAAGAAGTATTCAAAACCTATTACAAAGAAAACACAATACCACAAAATGATACCGGAGTTCGACATTAAGTCTTCAAAAAATATTACAACCAAGACGTCAACAAGTATTCGAAACACAGTTCAACAAAAGGAGCACACAAATTGTTCAAACAAGTACACACAAGTCATTTCTTCTCATGGCGCATCTTAGTCAGTCGCTCTTGTTCGAGAAACGGATAGTCCGATGCGATGTTCTGCATCTGGTTAGCCACGTCGACGTAGTTCTCTCCCTTGCACAGCAGTAGACTTTTTCCCAAGTTTCTTACTTTCGAAGCCTGAAGGAAAAATTAAGGGTCCAAATTAGCCAGGTTACTATACTGGTAAACATTAATTCGAAAAAATACTACTTGCCATCTTTTGTATTACGTCAAACAGGCCTGCCCTGTTTGGTAGAGGAGCAGCTATCGGCACTTCATTCCCTCGCGTATCTGGATTCAACATCATACCATGTCCGGCCTCTACATAATAATTCCTATATTCATCAGTACAATCCCACATCTGCTCCACCGGACGTCGTAAAGTTTTACCAACTACATGACGTTGCCACTCAGTGAAGAAGTAAGAGCCCCAACGGTAGTCCGACGGGACATAGGTTGATGCTTTGTTCCCTTTTGATGAAGTCCTCAAATTCAAAGTGCCCGGTACAGTTTGTACGTAGCCAAACTGTCGAAGCACTCTGTCTGGCATATGAGGCTCCTCAATTTCTTGACAGGATATCAGACCTTGAAATAGTGAAACTCCTTGCAGCGGACGAGAACTATTTCGAAGATCCTTATAAAGATGCCAAATAATCTACATCATAGTATATGTAATCAAGACCAAAGAAGTTACTATTTTACACTATAATAAAAATTTAAGTTAGCATTGTCTCACCTCCTTTTCGTTCATATCTTCAAGTGCGATACGCAGGGAAGCTAAAGTATGCGGATGTCTGCTATCCATCTTAACTGGATTCCACTTGCACATCCTAGGTAGCTGCTCATCATAGTCTTTGTTAACAGTGGCCCTCTTTAGCGTCGGGAAATGTTCGTATATCCATGCCTGTATATGAAATGTAGATGACACACATATTAATCGACCTAACTTTATTTAAACTATAAACAAAGTACGATTTACTTGACTCACATGGAGCAGAGTTTGACAACCAGCTATAGTCTTCGATCCGACTCTAGATGCAGCGCCAAGTTCACGGTAGAGATAAGCTAGTATACCGCTTCCAAATGATATTTGATCCACAGTGCCTAAGTTCATAAAACTGTTAACATATTTGGCGTGAATCGAGGTTCCGGACTTGTCCGGAATACAGACGGCTCCTAAGATGAAATACATGTATGCCCGGGCCACTGTATCGTCGTTGGCGTCGTCCTCATTATCATTTTCATCGTCTTCATCGTCATCATCATCAATGTGTGCATTCCTAAGAAAACTCAAAGGAACTCCGTACAACTTCTTAAACTCGGGGAGACTAACAAAATTCCCTGCCTCAATACCGAGTGCATTGGAGACCAATTCCACCATCTCGTCATACATCTCAAAGTCACCCGTATCATAATTCATGAGCATTGGACCACCATCAACTCTAAGTCCCAAAATGTGGTGGACGTCGTCGAGAATGATCGTCAACTCCCCGGAAGAGAAATGGAAACTGTTTGTTTCGGGATGCCACCGCTCCACAAATGCAGAGATCAGTGCGTGATCCAAGATCTTGTACGAGTGTTTCGCAATATGCTGCAACCCAGTGGGGATGATTTTGGCCTTCACACCTTCTTTCAAATTATCAAAATTCTATGTACTGCACATCTTAGCGTGGTTAATGACCCGCAAGATACGCGAACTTTTCTGAAAATAAAACAATATAAAGAAACTATAAATATAAAATGTAACTACTATTTTACAAAAGAAATGTAAATATCTAAGGTAGTGAACTTGCCGGATCCTTCCAAATTTGGTAAGATATGTGGTTAGACAGGGACGTCAATAGTGAGCAACCGATTGGCCTCACTTCCGGATCAGCTCTATCAGAAGCGGCGTTCGCGTCAGAAGGTTCAGAACCATCGTCCCCCCTCTATGAACAATGGGAACAATGGGCAAATCCTCATCGGAGGAGGGGGAATCAGGACGAGTCTTCTGTTGCTTCGATTTACTTGCAACATGTTTGGTTCGACGTGGTGCAGTCTGAGAGGGTGCCGCCGGTTCACTTATCGTTATTAGTTTTTCGCGAACCCGCTCAGCTTCACGTGCCTTCCGCTCCGATGCGATAGGTCATTTTCTTCCACCCTCGACGTCAACGTCCTTCGACTTCGGAGTCGGGTCGTGACTACGAATATTTAATATCAATCGATTAATACTTAGCAAACATCAAACAAGACTGCCAATTCAGGACTGCTGCTCTTTCTGGCAGTCCTATGTCATCTTAGGACTGCCAGAAATAGGGGCAGTCCACTTATACAGCAAGTATAACACAGGACTGCCGTACATTGTGGCAGTCCTATACGCATAAAGGACTGCCACAAAGTGCGGCAGTCCTGTGTAATACTTGCTATACACGTGGACTGCCTCTATTTCTGGCAGTCCTATGTACTGTTAGGACTGCCAGAGAGAGGGGCAGTCAACTTGTACAGCAAGTATTACAAAGGACTGCCACACTTTGTGGCAGTCCTTTATGCGTATAGGACTGCCACAATGTGCGGCAGTCCTTTGTAATACTTGCTGTACAAGTCGACTGTCCCTCTCTCTAGCAGTCCTAACAGTACATAGGACTGCCAGAAACATGGACAGTCGTCGTCGAGTCGAGAGGAACTGACTTTGGTTGTTCGAACTAAATTAATAGGATTTTGGGGGGGGGGGAATTGACAACGTATTAGGTTTCTTACCTTGATTGAGAGGAACGTTTGCGTGCCATCGTAGGGAGAGATGTTGGAAAATGGTGAAGACGAAGGAAATGGCGGAGATGAGGATCGAAATCCTAACCGTGACAATTGCGTAAAAGAAATGGAGAGAGAGGAGTGGGAAATTGTGGAGAAGAAGAAGAAGAGGAGGAGGAAAAATAGGGTTTGTGAGGAGAGAGAGGAAAAATTTCAAATGATACAGATTTTCGGGTTTGGGGGGGCCTGTGGGGTTTGGACAGCCCCCTGAGTGAAAACTTTGGACAGCCCGAGTAAAAGTTCCTCAAAGCCTGGCTAGCCCTAATCTTGGATAGCCCCGAGTAAAAAAGGCTGTGCCCTTATAATTTGCCTTTTTTAAATAGTGGGGGTATATATTAGTTTTTATATTTTGAATGAGAGCATTTGCTAAAATATCCCCAAAAAAAACTTAGACAAAGCTCTATCTAATTTTGAAAATTAATAAGGACACAACCAAAACCAAATGTGATTGAGCTATCACGGGGGCTATTTGGTACCTAGAATAATATATATATATATATATATATATATATATATATATATATATATATATATATATATCCAAAAAATTTATATTTTCGTAAATGAAATTTTCGGTAATTAAATTTTATATAAAATTATATTTTTATTTTTGGTGACTATATAATTTTTTTTGGAAAAAATAAAAAAGGATTAAAAAACATTAAAAAAATTAAAAAAAACTGAGAAAAACACAAAGCAAAAATCTTAAAATTTTGAAAAAATGAATAAAAACTAAAATCATTTTTAAAAAGAATTGAAAAAAAATTGCTAAAAAAACAAAAAGGAAAAAATCTTGAAAAATAAAAAGGATAAAAAGAACAAGAACAAGAAAAATAAACAAATAAGTATAGAAAAAGCAACGAAATAAATTTTGCCCGGTAAAAAAAAATGACAACTAGTTCTTAAGGAGTAGGATTCTCATATTTTTTGGATAAATTGTTTATCCCAGTATTTGTAATCCTAAAAATAAATGTTTATAACCTAAATCAAACATGGGAATAGGTTTCCCACTCAAATTTTGCCGGGGAATTAAAATAAATACCGTGTTCCGAAGTTTGGTACACCAAAAAAAAAAAATTTCCTAAAAAATTTTAGGGTGAGAAATTTATTCTCATGTTTGTTTAGCTTATAAAAATTTATTCCAAAAATTGTGAATATCCGAGTAAACAATTTACCCACAAAATATGGAAATCTTATCTCGTATGGTTACTGGGGAGAGGCACAAAAACCTGACTAGGTAGCGGAAGATCGAAATATCAGTGGATCGAGCTAAGGGGGATATTATCCTTCCATTTATAAAAATGGTGGAAATTAGGGGCAGTGACCCCAAAAGACATGAAATTCAGCATGAACAAATTTTCGTGCGTAATGCCAGCCATCTCAAAAAAAAAAAAGAATAGGTGGGTATATATTTTTTGCCTGGACAAAAAAATGTTGCTAATACTCTTTTTTATATATTTTTCTTTTTTTCATTTTTTATCCTTTTTTGTATTTTATGTATTTTTTTCATTTTTTTTTTACTTTTTTAAGAAGTCTTTTGGTTTTTAATTTTTTAATCTTCTTTTAATTTTATCTTTTTCATTTTTAAGAATGATTTTTTTTCAGTTTTATATCATCCCTTTTTAAGAATAATTTTTCTTTTTTAATAATATTTTTGTTATTTTTTGGTTTTATCTCAATTTTTATCTCAGTTTTTATCCTATTTTAATTTTTAGTTTCAGCTTTCCAATCTTTTTCTTTTTTAAGAATATTTATATATTCACCAAACATTAGAATATAATTTCGAGAGTATTTAACTACTAAAAAAATTAATTTTTGAAAATATAAAATTCGCGGCTATATAGCATTCCTCGTACCAAACGTCCCTTTAAGTTTTTCTTTGAGATGCCTAACTTTATGCACGGGACTTTGTGCGCAATGATTATATCATGATTTTGAATACGGCTAATCAATTAAGTTTAACCATTGATGTCACTAATATTCATGTAATTACTATTATGTTGCTACTTAAACTTAGTATTGTCCTAAATGTTCACTATATCATATTGCTATACTGCATCATATTGTTTTGCTCGTCTAACATGTACTTGCAGACAAGTAGTAAGTATGATCAAACCAGGACATATGCAACAAAGAATTATTGATGGACCAAAGACGGCGTTATATAAGAAGATTTCTCTAAACTACCTAGCGACCTATCCAGCATCGGGGGTTCCGCTGCCCGGTCAGCAGACGGGGGTCGAGGTAGAAGCGCCCCCCTCCCGAAGGGGTTCGGGGGCGAAGCCCCCGAAAGGTATTCAGATTTTCAGATCTGTTTATCTTTGGACGACTGCCATCAAGGAACATTGTGCCTTCAATATCGGAAAAAAGACGTCATCAAAAGGGCTATTGGTTTTCATTTTATTCTATATTTTTTCTTTTATTGAGTCTAGAAAAATATGAGATTCGAATCGGTACTGGCTTAGCTATTCTTAGTCCACAATATATAGCCTACCTATCCACAAATATGTATCCAAAAGTCCATATACCAAAATAGCCCAAAATCTATCAAATTGGCCAAAACAGTTTTGACAGAACTGCCCGAACTCGGTCAGAACTCGGCTCGAGTTCGGCCCGAGTTCGGGCAGGGTGGTTTTAACCATTCCCTTGATATCTGCATCCAATGTTCGAATGCGAGATTTCTGCATCCAAACTCTGTCCGAACTCTGTCCGAATTCGGTCCCCAAAAATACTATAAATAGAGTTGAGATTGCCATACATTTCACTCATCCCATTTCATCTCTTCTCTTCTCTATCGAAAGTGTTCTATGCTTTTTACTTTCATATCTAAGCATTTACGACTCTTACCAAGCCAGTACAGTTTTTGTTTAATCGAGAGTTTGGTGTTGAAGAGTTGTATCTGAGGTTACATTCAGAAAATATTTCAGTTTTTATATTGCCTTCTGGAGTCGATCGTGCGCTCGTCGCCAAGCACGGTATTGTGAAGTCGGTCGTGCACTTGTTGCCAAGCATGATATTATAAGAGTTGCAAGCGCTCAGTTAAAACTTGTGCCATAGTGGATTAACAACGAGCAAGAGTACTTGCGACTGGACTAGTTCTCTCAGAGGAAAACCAGTATATATCGCTATGTCACTGAGTTTGAATTTTTGACTCTTACTTTACCATATTTTATTTACCATCTTTTATCTGCCATAATATATAACTGCTTAATATTTTAATTGGTGATTATTTTTTGCTGCACACGCACACACTCTATTCACCCCCCTCTAGAGGTGCTCAACGGTCTTACATGCCCATCCCATAATAAGAGGGACCAAGCCATGTGGCAATGGCTAGCTACGTATTCAACCAGACTATAGTCAGAATTGAATACGTATACGTTTTCCAGATGAGGTAAAATCTAAGTAACCAATATAACATTAATAATACTAGCTACAATACTAGGAACTAAGAAAGGAAATAACTGGAAGACTAGATAAAAAGGTATCACCAATCGATACCTGAATCCCGAAGAAGTAACTCCCAACACTCCTATGGAAAATCTCAGCATTAACCTGGAAGGAGACCGGGTCCTCATAGAGACATAACAAGATACATAATATATAAGTCTACTGTACAATTTATGTAATATGCATAAAATAGACATGAATGAAACTATAAAATAATAATATGAATAATTAAAGTACATGGTAAGGTAATAAAATTCAGATAATGACATGTCATAGAACTGCGATGCTAAGAGTGGCTAATAAATGAATCATATAATCGCAGCCATGTATGGTACCTATGGTCCTATAGAGACTAGTCCTGTGTGGAGCTCCCTATTTATAGTAAATCTCTATAGTAGCAAAAATTTTGAGTCGATATCGGTCAAATAGCCAATCCTAGTATCAATCAAGGGTCAAGTCGAGTCCAGTCAAGCCAAGTGATTCAGTCAAGTTAAGTCGAGTCAGGTCACGTCAAGCTCGTACTCAATATAATGAACTATATAAGTGGTAAATAAAAATGAGTACAAGTGTAACGATTGTGTACAAGGAGGATAGACAAGTAAACAAAGTATGAACTGATAATATGGAAGTAACAACATCAGATAAACATGCATAAATAAACTGTACATATTGGCAAGATATATTTGCCTGGAGTTTTATCCAATCCGTGCTGCGACTGCAAGTTAACAAAATTGTATCCAAGCCTAGGCACGAACTACAGTTGCTACAGTTGTCAAGAATCTATCATAACCCAAAACAAACAATCAAGAGTCACATACGTACATAAATTAGGTTATGAAAATTAAGGCTTCGCCTTGAACTAGTTTAGACTAGTAGGTAACTACAACTATAAATTGTTCATTGACAATAATAACCTTTATGTGGGCATCTCTATAGCTTACCAACCTATTAACCAATTATTATAACACTCTCTAAGGTTACCTAAAAGTCCCAAACTAATAATTGTACAATCGCAAAGGTGCGACTTATTGTACAATCGCAAAGGTACGACTTACCTTCTACGATGAAAAGTCCAATTCTAGCCCAAACCTACAATCGCAAAGGTGCGACTTACCTCCCCTCTTTTCTCATAACAAAAACTGCAAGAACTCTAAACTTCTCCTTCACAAAATTGTGGACCTTCCTTTCGTGTCAGTTTCTCATGCCATAGTCAATCGCAGGAGTTCATCATCAAGATAATCCTTCTACCTTCTAACTTGTAAACTTTTTGTCATCAACAAGAACTAAAGATAGGATCGATAGTGTAGAAGCTGAAAATTATTACAACTGATGGCGCTGGTCAATAGGCGCTCAGAAATCAAATGGCGCTCAGAAGTCACATGACGCTCATCATCAAAAGGCGCACAAAATCAAATGGCGCTGGCATGAGATCCCACGTGGCAAGATTCCTCGAGAAGCTCAGGGGCTCGTCATCATGACTGACAACACGTCAGTCGAGAAAAATCCTTTCGAATCCCGAGCATGTGACGCTCGAGAAGATTGTGTCAGACTTAGTCATAATGACTGACATCTACCTTGCGCTATTTTATCATTTGGTACAAAGAAATCATTGTTTATAGATTTAATAAATAAAGCATAGGGCATTAATTATCAAATTGTGCCAGGCGCCATTTGCGAGTTAGCGCCAATTGATCAAATCATCCAGAAGCAGGAAGATGACATGGCACGCATGCCACTAATCTCAAAGAACGTGTACGTGACACTGTCCACGACCAAGCGCATCTCACTCACAGAATGCCACGTGTCTCAAGCAGTTAAACTAACCGCTCGCGCCAATGGATGATGGTGGGCCAATTGCAAGTGTGCACCAATCAGGATAACTATTTGACAATTATCTCTAAACTCTATAAATAGAGTTCCAAATCACATCAAGTATCACTAATGATCATAATCTCCTGAGAAAATTGCTGCAGCACTCTCCAAAGGCTTTCTTCTTTGACATTGCATCGTTCAAGGGAGAAAATTGTTGCAGCACTCTCCAAAGGCTTTCTTCTTTAACTAGGATACGTGTTCAACCATCTCAATATAAGCCAAAACCAATACCTACTGTTCATAACATATGCATATACATTCAAAACTCAGATTTCAGTTTAACATTTTAGTATGAAATTACACATTATAACAAGCATGCATATATGATCAAATCCCTAAGCCAAAACAACATGTCTAGTTTAACATAACTGCAAACTAACATGTATGCAAAACTGGAAATATTTCAAATCCAAATATCTATTCACTGTTCAGTATTGAACCAAACAACAAAACACAAATGCCAAATCCATTTTAATATTTAATACACAAGTTTAAGTAGGGTATTAAGTGCACAGAGGTTAAACACAAACATGTACATGCTAGGGGGTATCTACGTGTCCAAAAAACTGGACACGAGGTGTCCAAAATATCCAATTTCAGAGTATCAGAAAACTCAGAATATACACATGCTCGTGGGGGTGTGTCGAGTCACACAGGACACGACACAGGGCACTAGAGGCCACGTGCTTGTGTCCACGTATCCAGGGCGGGTAGGTCTAGGTGGTCGACACCTCACTTGGTGTCCACGACGTGTCAGCGTGTGACACGAACACTGTGTCAGTCGAAAGAATTCGACAATGCACAGCTAGTGTAAAATGCGTGCGTGTCAAATAACGTGTCCGACACGTATCCAAGTAACACGAGACTTGGGGGACACGATGTCAGTCATGTCCCCGAGCTCTGTGCCAAGTGGCACGTGTCCAAGTGTCCTACACGAGGAGATCTCGTGATCGGGTCGCAGGACACATGTGCACTGCCTCGTGCTGTGTCCTGTGTCCTGTTTTGGACATGGACAAGGGTGTAATCGTGTTCAGAGTTGGGGGTTCGTGATTCTTATACATAAGGCTACAAAACTTTTCAAACAAAATTCAAAAATAACAAAATTAAACCCTTTGAGGCATTACATCAAACACCACGAACAATACTCTAGTACGCCTCCGATACGCGTATCAAATGGATACCAATTCCTACCAAACTTGGTCTACAGCTAGGGTACATCTAAATGAATACAACTATGGAAAGAAATCAGGAATTTAAATGAGTTTAAAGAGTTTTACCTATTGAGAGTTAGATCTTAATGTAAAATGCCTAGAATGAGCTCCTTTACCAATTTGCTATGGTCTAATGGCCTCAAATCCTAGCTAGCTAGCCTCCAATAGTCTCTACTGTAGCAAGAGAGTCCAATGCAAAAGACTAGGCTCAATTTGGAGGAGAAATGAAGAAATAAGGATGATTTGGGGAAGAACACAAATTAGGGTTTGATGTAGGAATAAAAAAGAGACAAGAATGATTTAATGTTGATATATATAGCGGGGGGATACTTGCTTGGCCGGCCACTAGGTTGCTAGGGTTAGGGCATGGTGAATTGTGGGCTATGGGCTTCTACCTATGTAATCAAGGCTTAATTCAAAGGCCCAAACCAATTCTAGGGTTTCCTTTTAAATATCCTACTAAAATATTTTACTAGCAAATATCTAGATATTACTAATCTTGGCACTTAGTAGGAAGGTTCTAATCAAATATCTAGCCTCATGATCATATCTAGATTAGGTTAACTTCTAAGTTAAGGCTTAACAAAATAATTAGCACATAATTAATTAATAAAAATCTAATTTCGTAAAATGCCAAGAATGACCAAAATATCCTTAGGCTAAAAATATGGTAGTGACAAGTCTACCCTCCTTAAATAATTTTGTCCTCAAAATTGAAGGTGAAACCAAACTGATGAGAATGATAGAAAATCATACCTCAAGGTCCAAAAAGATGTGTATCGCTCGCGCATCTCATCCTCCCTCTTCCAGGTTGACTCTCCTGGAGAATGATGCCTCAATACGACGCGAACCAAGGGTATCGTCTGGTTACTCAGTAACTTCTCTTGTCGATCCAGGATCTCCACAGGCTGTTCTGGATAGCTAAGAGTAGGTCCCACCTCGATCTCGGAATGATCGAGTACATAGCTAGGGTCTGCCACGTACCGTCTCAACTGTGACACATGAAATACGTTGTGGACTCCCTCTAATAAAGGTGGCAAGTCTAGCCTGTATGACACGTCACCGACTCTTCCACTGATAACGAAAGGTTCAATAAAGCGCGGGCTAAGCTTCCCACCTCCACCAAAGCTTATAGTACCACGTGTCGGAGATATCCTTAAGAAAACTAGATCTCCAACCTAATAACAAACAAGGTCTCAAATTAACTATAATAATCAAACAATTCACAAAACAAACCAATCCTAATTCTAATCCTATCTCTAAGCTGTACCTCAAACTCTAAAGGTCTGCAGTGGCTATCGGCCCAATGCCGATGTCTGTCCTGCGCCATGCAAAGTCGATCCTGATGAGCTTCACCTTATCGGCTGCATCCACAACCATCTCAGGTCCCAATAAAGCTTTCTCTCCAACATCATCCCAAGACAAGGGTGTACGACATCTACGCCCGTACAATACCTCGAATGGTGACATCTCAATGCTGGCCTGGAAGCTGTTGTTGTATACAAACACCACCAAGTACAAATGATCCTTCCAGGAACCTCCAAAGTCCATGACACAAGTCCGCAGCATGTCCTCGAGAGTCTGAATAGTCCTCTCTGACTGTCCGTCCATCTGAGGGTGGTATGCAGTACTAAACTTGAGATGAGTGCCCAAACTAGTCTGTAGACTCCGCCAAAAAATATGAAATAAAGCGACAATTCTGATCTGAGACAATGCTCATCGGAACTCCATGAAGTCTGACAATTTGACGCACGTACATCTCTGCTAGCCTCTCCGCAGAAAAACCTACTTTGAATGGCAAGAAGTGGGCTGATTTGGTCAACCTGTCTACGATGATCCAAATCGCGTCTTTCCCTCCTGGTGTACGTGGCAATCTTGAAACAAAGTCCACCATGATGTGCTTCCACTTCCACTCCGGAATGGGCAATGGCTGTAATAATCCTCCTGGCCTTTGCCTCTCTGCCTTTACATACTGGCAGACTAAATATCTGGCTACAAAGCGTGCTACCTCCCGCTTCATCCCATACCACCATACATGCTTCCTCAGATCCTTATACATCTTGTTGGCACCTGGTGTTAGCCCAATGATTATATCATGTTTTTGAATATGGCTAATCAATTAAGTTTAACATAATGACATCATTAATATTCATGTAATTACTATCATGTTGTTACTTAAACTTAGCATTGTCCTAAATATTCTATATCATATTGCTATGCTTGTATCATATTGTTCTGTTTTTCTAACATGTACTTTCAGATATGTAGTAAACATGATCAAACCAGGACATAGGCAATGAAGAATTAATGATGGACTAAAGATGGCGTCATACAAAAAGATTTCTCTGAACCACCTAGCGACCTATCCAGGGCCTCGCATCGGGGGTTCCGCTGCCTGGTCAGCGGACAGGGGTCGAGGGGGCAGCACCCCCCGTTAGGGGTTCGGGGGCAAAACCACCGAAAGGTATTCAGATTTCCAGATATGTTTATTGTTTGCAAAAACAAAAGTATGAACTTTATTTCAACAAACTTTGTAAAGAGATTATAAGAATTCTGGGAAAGTACAACTATAGGAATCCAATCTAGAAGACGATTGCTTTATCCCTTGGACGATGTGAAATTTGAAGACGGTAGCCTCTGAAATTGAAGGCAAAAGCCTCGAAAGAATGCAGCAGCACTTGAGCAAGAACTCCTGAACTCTCTGATATTTCTGAACTTTTATGTCTCCGATCCCCTGGAATAAAGACTTAAAACTCTATTTGTAGAGTTCTGAAAATAACTAACTTTTAGTTATTCTGAATGGCGCAAGTTGGATTGCGCATGCACTGAATTGCACAGCATTAGACTGCGCAGGCAGTTGTCTGATCGTGGGCCAACTGTCTTGGATACATGGCATCATTTGATTGAAATATGCATGATCGTGTACAGATGGTTGCCACGTAGCGAGCAATTGATGGCATGAATGCCACGTGTATATTTGTCAGTTGTCATGATGAAGTGCGCCACATGAATTGTGCTGACTTTGGATTGCGCTACGATGGACCGCGCTAGGCTGAAGTACGCTACAAACAGATTGTGCTGCATGTAGAGCTGTCCTCGAGCGATTTGCGGCACAATAAACGAACAGTCTCCTCGTTCTTTGTGCCGTCAGTTGTCAGAAGATTTGATTGTGTCAGGTAATGATGACATGGCCACGTCAGCTTGCGCACTTGAAAGTGTGCGCAGTCCACTGTGCACAATCTGGATGATGCGCAATCTGACTTCTGCGTAATTCATTTGAAAGATATATTTCTTGATTTTTATGACTTTGTTGATGTGTGCAACTTGATTTTTTAGGACCTACATTTATCTTTGGACGACCGCCGTCAAGTGAAAAAAAGCGTCTTCAAGTCTGCTCAAATATTTAAAAAATGCATCATCAAAGGGCTCTTAGTTTTTCTATTTTATCAATATAATTTTTCATATTTATTAAATCTAGGAATACGATGTACACTGCATCGTACTGGCAAATAGGCTATCCAAGAAACGTTTTTAAAATACCCTTTTATTTTGAAAACAAGCCCACTTACAAAAGCCCAAACTACTTTATAACTGCTTGATCTTTTCAAAAAGCCCAAAACCAATTTGCAAAAATCCTGACAGAACTCCAACAGAACTCGGCCAGAGTTCGGCCAGAATTTGGCTAGAGTTCGGCCAGAATTTGGCTAGAGTTCGGTTAGAGAAGGATAGTCTTTTTGAATTTGGTCTTCCTGCAGTTACGGATCTTACCGAGATTTTCTCATAGAGTTCTGCCCGAATTCTGCCCAAATTCTGTCTTTGGAAAAACTATAAATAGAGAAGTATTTCGATCATTTCAACACACCAATTCACTTTTATATCTCTTCTCTATAAGCCTACTACTTCTTCAAAAGTATTCTGAGCTATTTATTTTCAAATCCCAAGCCAGTTACAATCCTCTAGTCGATTTGCCAGTACGGTACGGTCTAGAAGTTTCAGAGTGATTGTAATCAGAGGCTTGATTGAAGAAAGACACTTCACAATTGAAGTTGGTCGAGTACTTCGGATCAAAGCTCGCGTTGTAGAAGTTGTAAGAACTTCGGATGAAAACTTGTGGTATTTTCTAATAGTGGATTCAACTAGAAGCTAGAGTTCTTCCGACTGGACTAGTCCTCACAGGAGGGAAACCAGTATATATCCTTGTATTTGTGTTTGCTCTATACTCTCTATTTTTCATTTACACATCTGTGATATTTATTCTGTGATCTTGCTGCTAACATTTTTTAATTAGCTAAATTTTGCTGCCTACTCTATTCATCTCCCCTTTAGAGTATTGCGCTTTACAACTCGTTCCTACAATTGGTATCAGAGCGGGTTATACAGGTAAAGCGAGGTAATATTATTATTATATAACTTCAGTTACATAGATCACAATATCACATATAGCAAGTATGTACTTCACAATTGTAGGGCAATCCTCAAATAGACTCACACTATTTGATGGAATAAACTATAGTTATTGGAAAACAAGGATGAGCTTCTACCTGAAGTTTTTAGATTTTAATTTATGGTCAATTGTTGTAAATGGCTATAAAAAGCCTACAATCACTTCTATTCTTACATCCTCTATAATCAACAAGCCTTATTATAGTTACACGGAGGAAGAAAAAAAGTTTGCTAGCCTTGATGCAAAAGGTATGCATATATTTTATTGTGCTGTAGACACAAATATATTTAATCTTATTACTACTTGCACAACATCTCATAAAATTTGGAAAGTTCTTGAAGCTACTTATGTGTGCAGGTATAAAAGTAAAGCTAGCAACTCCAGAGAGAAGGATAGTCTTCATAATGATGCAAATATATGCATGATGGAATTGGGATTTAAGGTACAACACAATCCCTTATACGAAGAAGAGTTTGTATGTGACAATTGCAAGAAGATAGGCCACATCCAAGAAGATTGTACTACTGCAAGAAAGGAGAGTCACTATGAACAATCAAATGAAGGTAGATCATCGTCTCAGAAGTACACTAGCACGAGCATATGGTGTGAAAGTGAAGCAACAGATTCCGAAGAAGAAGAGATACCTCGTCAAGCTACAAATTTATGCTCAATGACATTATCTAACGAGGTACAAAATAATTCTTTTTATGAAGAGAGTGAATTTTCTCATGATGAGTTATCTGATGCTTTCAGTGATCTGTTAGAAGAACACAAGAAAGTACTAGATAAGTATAAGCAAGCTAGAAAGGATATTCTATCCTATAAGCGGGAGAATGAAAAGCTTACTTGCTTATTGAATGATGCTAGAAATAGTTCTCCTTCTGATAATTCGACTAAGATTTCCACACTGAAGTTTAGATTGCATGAGTGTAAGCCCCCTGAATTTCAGGGTTTATTTTTAATTTTCTGAATGAATTATTTTCGATAAGTATTTTATTATTTAATTGTTTTTGATCATTAATATACCTTTCCGTAACTTTTACTTCTGGAGCGTCAGGGATACCAATCTCTGTAAACTCTCTTCACGAATTTTGTAGTAGACAAGATTATCTTCGTTTTGATATATCATGTCCCACTTGAACTTGTTCCCTTGTGCTCTTTTTGTATCGTGCAACTTCGGGTCAACTTAGACCAATTAATCGTTGAATAATTATTCCCACTTTTATCTTTGATCATGGTTTGCACGTTATCGTGAATTTTAATTTAGGAGCACCAGACCAGTCGTTTTCCTCAGAACCAACTTCTCATAAATGACCTACTCGAGACGCTCTTCACCCATGACCTTCGTGTCCCACTCAGACACTCCATTTTGTGCTTCAATTTCTTCGCACAACTTCCGGGTCAATTTAGGCCGATTTATTTTCTACCGTGAAACCTGATTTATTTTCTAATTTAATTTTGGGATACGACATCGATCCAATCTAGTCGACCCAAAGTATGAACGTGGCCCACACGAAGCCTACTACCCACATGACACTTGTGTCCCATTTATTTGAGTCCCCGTATATTATTTATTTACACGTGATTGTAAATACGTATTTAATTTTATTGTTGCACCATGTCCGATTTTGACCCGACCCGGCTCGACCGAACTCGAACCCAAGCTCCATATTATTCTCTCATGATTGCCCAAATACCCCACTTAATTTTCCTCTTTTTCCTATTTTGGAAAATATATCTTCTCTACTTTAAAAATATCTCATATATATATATATATATATATATATATATATATATATATATTTTATATATATATATATATATATATATATATATATATATATATATATATATACACACACACTCTCTCTCTCTCTCCATAACACCTATACACACCTCACCCTCTCCCCATATCAGTCGAACACCCCCCCAATTCTCAGCCGACCTACTTTTTTCCCCTCTCTCTTCAAATAATATCTCTCTATCTCTCTCTTTCTATTCTCACCCTCTCTCATTATATACACACACAAACATACAAAACATACATCTCTCTCTCTCTTTCTCTCAACACACACACTCACACACACCACCACCACAGCCGACCCCTTCCTCCCTTCTCCTCCTTCATACTCCATCACCATCCTCCACTCCACCATCATCATCCTCACACCAATACCACCATCACCATTACAATCACCACCCTCACAAACCACCACTCCCACCATGCACCACCACCCCCCGAACCACCACCCCCGTGCGACCACCGCCGTCGCGCCAGGCCGGCGACCACCCCCGCACTGCCGAGCAGCGCTGCAATAGTAGCGTAGCAGCTGTGAGTGGCAGCAGTGGCTGCCGCGCCACCCCGCGCACGCGCATGGGCGCATGCCGTGTGCCACCACTTGGCCGGCCCGCCCCCGCGAGCACCCCACAACTCCGGCGAGCCCCCGGCAACCTCCCCCAGGCCGCCACCTTCCTCCCCGGCACGACGCATAGGCTATTCGTGCATTTACGTCGAGATCCCGTCGGTGCGCGCGAGTTTGGAACTCAAAATTCGTGTCCCGACGCAGCAACTTCGTACGGATTTTCTGGAAGATCCGACCGTTGGATCGGCAAACTTTTTGCTCCGTCTCAATCTTGGTATATCCCTCTTCACTCCCCTCAATTTTTGTCGTTAATTTAGTGGTTTGGTACCTCAAAACTGGCCACCAAGTTAACGTTTTAAATTAAACTATTTTTGGACAGTTTCGTGATGCCAAATTCGCGGGTTCGTAACTCCGTCGTTGCAGCTCCCTTTTGCGTGCTACCAGTTCCTATGTGCAGCTGGTATAACCCTCTTCCTATCTCCTTTAAGTTTCGTTTAATTATAAGCACGTTTGGTTGGTCGAATTCGACGCCAAAGTTGGCCGTCCGAATTCTTTAATTTGCACTTGTTAAATTCTATTTTTGAACCCGGGACTCTGGATTCAATTTCTGAGACCACCAGTAGACTCGTGGCGTCATTCTGGCATGTTTCATATAAATTTTGCTTGATTTGGGGAACGTGGGTCCTGGTACGCATTTCGGTGCAAAGCGGGTCCCACTTTTCGAGTCAACGGGTCATTTTGAGATCAGCTCATCGGAATCCCATTCTGGATATATTGTTGAGTTCGTATCGTCATTCTGAACTCGTTGACATATAATTTGCTGAGTTTTGAAGATATTTGCTCCGGCACACATTTCGGTGCAAACCGGATACCAAGTGTCCGCGTCAACGTATCATTTTAAGATCGGCACATCGGAATCCTATTTCGGACATACCGTTGGGTTCGTATCATCATTCTAGATTTGTGGACATATAATTTGCTAGATTTTGTAGACTTCTATCCTGACACATTTTTCGGTGCAAAGTGTGTCCAACGACGGACATCATTTTGACCCAAAATTACCATTTTGCATCTGTGTCTAAATTGGACTTATGGGTAGGCTATCCTAGCTAATTTTACCATTCTGGACACGTTAGTGATATTTATTTTATCATCCGACAACATCTGTAGATTTTGTTTATGTATCATCCTTAATTTCTAATTAATTATTTTTCCAGAAATTGTTACTTTCTGTTTTTGAATTTTTTTATATATTTTAATTTCTTTAAAAATCTTGGAAAAATTGTATTTAAATACTATGTTAATTGAGCTAATTTACTATAATTTTTTCAGCATTTAATAATTACTTTTGGTATTTTATAAAAATAGGAAACCAGAACTCATTTTTAGTATATTTATGTTTGCTAATTTTTAATAAATATTTATGAAGGTTTATAAATCCCAGAAAAATTAGTATAAATTTCTATAATTAACAAGGATCATTTTGGTACTTTATTTTATGTATAATTGAGCTTTTTGTCTATCTCAAGAATTGTTGGAACGTAGGGTACAGTTTGATTTAATTATTGAGTAGTTACGACTTTCAATGTTTTGTGTTGTTTTGAGTTATTGTAGTATTGGATGACCGCCTACACTAGTGTAAAGGCCCTAGAAAATTAGTTTGGATATAGTGTCACCCCACATTGGACTTTTATGCTAGGTTCCCACTTAGCTTGTATCCAGTTAGGAGTCGTGTTACACCACTAGTGTAATATTGAACATAGCTTAGAACTGAGTTTGTATATCATTATTGACAGGACACCGGACATCCATATCTCCGTACTAGTATTCTTGCTTTGCTTGAGGCAAGTACATCTGCAAACTCATTTACTGTTTTTAATGCTAGAACATATATTAACCCTGTTAAAATACTGATCTTTGAGGTAGCAAGTTATGTCTTCACATGTCGTATCACTTTCAGTACCGGCCATATTTAGTACAGTTCTTATATCTTCACATGCTTCTTACTGGTTCTCAGCATATGTTTCACTATGCTTTAGACTGCTCTGAGTATTCACATATTTATACTGCTCCCAGTACCTGCCATGCTTATACTGTTCCCAGTATCTTCCACATATTTTTACTGTTCTCATATCTCTCACATGTTTAAAATAACGGGTTAAGGAAAAACTGCTAGTAGTGTACGTGAACATGACCCCCTTCTCCGTATGTATTTACCGCGCTCGGTGACATTCTATATGTGACCTTGCCGTATGTTCTGATCCCGCGTTTGTGTATGGATATACACCGATGCCGTTCGTGCACGTATGTACATGCCAGAAAACTTGATATGTGCCACTGTACATCCTATTCACCTATTGACCGATTCACGTACATGCTACGGTTTTAAACTTTTAAACTATATGTTGTCATTTCTAAAAGAACCAATTAAACCATGATATGCCATATTCCCTATGTTACTATAATACTGTGATCCCAGTTGTACCATGAGGCCATGTTTTCTAGTATTTCCTATTTTATAGACTTATCACACCATGTTTCTTATTGTACATCTCTTTCATTATATATTCAGTACTTTAGTTGTAGAGGTTGTACTTGCTCCCGTCCTGACAGGATAACGTTGTAGGTTCACTTTTCGAGAAGGAAATGCTATGTGATTGATATTATGGTACTGCATTTGAGGACCTGGCCTTAGCTCCAGAAGAGGCCCCAGCGGGAAACCTTGCTAAGTTATCTTTCTTGTGTTTTGAGACTTAGACTTTGGTCTGTACTTATATTTGGATACTGGACTTTGTCTCCAGTTAGATACTTTGGATGTGTATTATTAAGTCTGTGCTTGTTTACCTTCGCTTATAGATGCTGTGTTGTGATGAACCTTTAAATGTGATTTTAGAACTGTTAGCAGCTTAGATCCTTTATTGTCTATTCTTAGAACAGCTTACTACGCTTTAACAAGCGTAGGCTGGACATGGCTCGGCCCGGCCCAACAATTTGGGTAACGGGTCGTGACAATGAGGCACTTAATTGCATTGAGAAAAGTACTCAAGAAAATGCTAAACTTAAGAAGGAATTAGAATCAGAAAAGAAGAAGTATTCTATTGTTTCATGTAGAATTGATGCTCTTAATGCTAAATATGATGAGATCTGTGCTACCTCTAAAAAGTTAGAGATTAGAATAGAAAAATAGGTAGCACAACCTATGACTCAGTCTAACACAAGATACGTGACACATCACAAAGTCACATACGACAGATCATCTAGAAAGAAAGCAAGCAAAGCTAAAGCTTCACACAACCATGCTTTCTATTACAAGTATCCATGCACATCATGTCACCTCACTGCACGTTCTCATACTACTGCACATAGCACTAATATTAATATTTTCTGTCATTATTGTGGTATGAATGGACATGTTTCTAATCATTGTCAGATTAGAAAATTTGTTGATATGAACCTGTGCATATGGGTTCCCAAAGCTAACAAATGTGGATCCAAGTATTGGATACAAAAGTCTTAACCTAATATTTCAGGTGGAGCTACTTATGCTGAACCTTAGAACCATGGAACAAGTTGGTGATTGCAAAGCTACAAAGGTCATCTTCCATGCAATTGCAACAACAGAAGTGCGGTCACTAGAACCACTTCGGTAACATGCTTTCTAAATAGTTTTCTTAATATCTAGCATGTTCTTTTTGATGTCTTGCTACTAGCTCTCATTTATATCTTTTTAAGTGTTTATTATTTGAATCAATATGAGACATAATCCTAGCTTGACTAGCTGTTTAGCTTAAATGTTTAGTTCACACTAAATTATCTTTCACTCACTTTCCATCTGTGTGACACATTTATCCATGTATGCTCTTTACTCTTAATCTTTATTCTTAAAGCATGCATAGGAGCTTATTTTTTTGGTGAATATATTTTTGACTCTTCGTCTTTAATATTTTTTAATGGCCACTTCTTACCGATTTGTCTTTAACATGTCATATTTACTTTGATCGATATTTTGTAAGTATGTATGTTTAGCACAAGTCTTCTATTTACTTGAAAAGTATATACATATACTTTTATGTTAATCTTGTGCTTGCATAATATATTCACTATTGATTCTCAAATTTATTGTGAATAATTTCTTATGAATCAATTACATCTTTGTCTGACAAAGTTTATTTATGCATGTTTTTGATCTTGTGATATTTTTTTATGCTTATTAAGGATACATAATTCATTTTCATTTATATATTGCTCATACGTTTCTTATATTTTTGTATAAATATCTTTATGGGGATATATGAGTTAAGTTCAAGTTCTATATTATATTATTTTGAAAAGTAGTTTTAAACTTGTGCTTATATCATACTTAAGCTATTGTTTTTTTAACAAATTTATGTTCTTATCTTTATTAGCTTCTTCATCAAAGCCTCTTTTCTTGGCTTTTTGGTAGACATTCTGGATACATGATATTTTTAGTATCTATATCTTGATAAACCATTCTTGGATATTTACTTCTTTATATTTAGGGATTTTGGATTTGATGTTGTTCTATGATACTGCATATATTCCTTTGAATCTAAGTTCTTAAGAGTAGAGGTCATTTTTTGGGAACAAGCCAAAAGGTTCTTCTGTCATACAGGTGTAAATAGCCTGAAGCGATACGGTGTACTAGTCTTCGGACTACCGCTAGCTGGGAACCGGCCCCTACAGCTAACCCGAAGTGATCAATACTTTATAGACTTAAGATTTATTAAGGTCTACTTGCAACTATCGTCTAGTTCTGGATCCAAGGTACTGAATCCAGTCCCCTAGGTTTTAAAATACATCAGCGTATCTAGGTCCTACATTTTGATTTACAAATGTTTTATATTTTTATTGTTACCCAATGATTTTGTAGCACATATGGATTAATGTAATTGATATATCTTATGCAGTATGCTACATTGTTCTAAGATTTTTTTAATCCTATAGAATATAATTTATTTCATATTATACTATTTCTTCTTAAATCCTCGGTTATTAAAGAAGAGATTTGTTTTGGGTACAAGCCTACAAAGGGTCTGTCTGTCACCACGGCTACGGCTAAAGCGAAGTAGTACTTAAGTGTTCTCCGGTGAACCTCCGTTAGCAGAGACAGTACCCCTACAGCTAATCCAAGATTGATCAACGCTTTATAAACTAAAGATTTATTGAAATCTAGTTGCAATCATTATCTGATGGTTTTTGGATTTTAGCTTTGATGAATAATATTATTTAATTTTACAAAAGGTAACATACATTGATCTTCATTGGTTAATGTTTATCATCTTTTGATATGTTCATTTTCTGTCATCCTATTCGATATTCAGACTTGATGACCTTGTGACTGCTCATTGAATATTATAGTCTTGTGATTTTGTGTTTAACTTGTGTAAAATTCAATAATTTTGAGCTTTATATTATTATCTTCTTATTCAAGTTACTTACTGTCTACAACAGTAACTCTTTGTAGGGGAGAAGTCATGCATATTAAATCTCTCTCTCAAAGCGTTTCTTTTCTTTAACCTTACAGGTGTCAGGTGGACACCGTGCTAAGGCTTTAAAAGGGAAGAAATGAACCTTGATAAGAAGATCTAATATTTTTGAATTAGTTTTACTTCTGGAAATATGTCTCTAAAATTTTTGTCAATAATATTTTTTTGGGATATAGCCATGTAAAGGTGGAGCAGTTAATTGTTTCAAATCAGTTATCCCCTTGACATGCCATATATTTAGAATACACTTTTCTTTGGACATATATCTAGTTATGTTTATTTGTTCAAATGGATTTATTTATGACTTATAGATTCTTTTATTGAAATTGTTTCCGTGATTCAAATCACCAGCTTTCAGTCTAAGGACTAAATGGACGCATTCAAACATTTATTAAGACAGTTTTTCGTAATAATTCTACATTTTTGAGATGTCTTTTTGATTTCTTTTTGATTTATTGAATCTGTCCGGTACTCAAATGTTATATTAAAGGCAGTTTTCAAAATCTTTTAATATCTTGAAATATATCTTTATATATTTATTGAAGACATATTTTCTTCGTCTTTAAGCGTTTATTTATTGGATATTTCTTTTTCTTGCCTAAAGATGATATTTGTTTTGAGTTTGGAATTTTATATGCATTTGATCAAAGGAAAGAAAAGATGCATATCTTGGACATCCTTTATATCTTGTGATTATTTATTTTATCTATTTTATGCATATAAATTATTTTTGAATTATATACGTATATTTTAAGGGGGAGCAAATTAATTGTTTCAATTCTTTTATGCCCTTAATAGTGGTATACCTAGTTCACCATGGACTTATATTGTCTTAGTTAAATATCTTGTTGAGTTGTTCATGATATTTGGATTTGTATTGGATGAGAGAATAATGATTTTAACATTTATTTTTAATTCTCTTATTTTTGAGTTTCTAAAAGTTATCATGCCAAAATTAATTTAATTTATTGATAATCCTTTTTGAGTTTAAACTGATTTGGCATTTCTTATTGAGATTTATCTCAAAGTTCATGATTATCTTATTTAGACTGATCATACTTTGCGGAGAGCATTCAAGTCGACTGAATTTTTTTTTCTCAAGTATTTTGTCTTCATTACCTTCATATTTATCTAATGGATCATGCTAAGGTAATTGAATTCAAATGCATGAACTTTGATATAGATTTTAGATAGAATCTAGTCTATTTATTTGATTTCTTTTTCAATGATTATACTCTTTATGGAATTGATTCACTAATTTGTATGGGCAAATTATGAATCATATATAATATTTTTTTTTTTTGAATCATATATATATATATATATATATATATATTTTATATATATATATATTGTGATAATTGTTAAAAGTCTCATTATTTCTTTTGGTATATACTAGATCTGTGAATTTCTCATGAATTATTTATGACCAATGATTGATTCCTACTATATTGATATATTTTTTATTTTTTTTGGTCTATTTCAAAACACAATATGATGAACAAAATATGTTTTTAATATCTTTTTTGGATTTCTAGTTGGTAAACTATTTATTGATTGATTTTTTTAACCAACTATACTGTGTTGACAAGTTTTTATTCTTTAGTTATGCAATTTTCTAAAACTTGTCGTTATACTGTTCTTCTAATCCTTGATCATGATTATTTTTGCTTTCCTCCTTTACTTATGCTTGAGTTCATTTTAGCTCTAATTACGGGGGAGCTTATTTTTTGATCATGTCAAAGAGGGAGAAATAAGTTTAAGTTAGCACACAATATTCTAGTATTATGTGTTTATTAGTGATACATGCATTTATTGTATGTATATTAAACTTAACCGATTTGCCATAATCAAAAAGGTGGAGATTGTTAGCCCAATAATTATATCATGCTTTCGAATATGGCTAATCAATTAAGTTTAACATAATGACGTCACTAATATTCATGTAATCACTATCATGTTGCTAGTGAAACTTAGCATTGTCCTAAATGTTCTACATCATATTGCTATGCTTGTATCATATTGTTCTGTTGTCTAACATGTACTTTCAGACATGCAGTAAGCATGATCAAACATGATCAAACCAGGACGTAGGCAATAAAGAATTAATGATGGACCAAAGACAGCGTCATACAAAAAGATTTCTCTGAACCGCCTAGCGACCTATCCGGGGCCTCGCATCGGGGGTTTCGCTGCCCAGTCAGCGGACAGGGGTCGAGGGGGCAGTGTCCTCCGTCAAGGGTTCGGGGGCGAAGCTACCGAAAGATATTCAGATTTCCAGATCTGTTTATCTTTGGACGACTGCCATCTAGTAAAAAAAAGTCGTCTTCAAGTCTACTCAAATATTTGAAGAAAGGTGTCATCAAAGGGCTCTTGGTTTTCCTATTTCAATATAATTTTTCATATTTATTGAGCCTAGGAATACGATGTACACTGCATCGTACTGGCAAATAGGCTATCCAAGAAACATTTTCAAAATACCCTTTCATTTTGAAAACAAGCCCACTTATAAAAGCCCAAACTACTTTCTAACTGCTTGATCTTTTCAAAAAGCCCAAAACCAATTTGCAAAAACCCTGACAGAACTCCAACAGAACTCGGCTAGAGTTCGGCTAGAGTTCGGCCAGAGTTCGGCCAGAGTTCGGTTAGTGAACATTTCTTTTTGAACTTGGTCTTCCTGCAGTTACGGATCCTACCGAGATTTTCTCATAGAGTTCTGCCCGAATTCTGCCCGAATTTTGTCAGAATTTTGCCTTTAGAAAAACTATAAATAGAGAAGGATTTTGATCATTTCAACACACCAATTCACTTTTATATCTCTTCTCTATAAGCCTCCTACTTCTTCCAAAGTATTCTGAGCTATTCATTTTCAAATCCCAAGCCAGTTATAATCCTCTAGTCGATTTGCCAGTGCGGTACGGTCTAGAAGTTTCAGAGTGATTGTAATCAGAGGCTTGATTGAAGAAAGATACTTCATAATTGAAGTTGGTCGAGTACTTCAGATCAAAGCTCGCGTTATAGAAGTTGCAAGAACTTCGGATGAAAACTTGTGGTATTTTCTAATAGTGGACTCAACTGGAAGCTAGAGTTCTTCCGACTGGGCTACTCCTCACAAGAAGGAAACCAGTATACATCCTTGTGTTTGCGTTTGCTCTCCACTCTCTATTTTTATTTACATATCTGTGATATTTATTCTGTGATCTTGCTGCTAACATTTTTTAATTAGCTAAATTCTGCTGCCTACTCTATTCACCCCCTCTAGAGTATTGTGCTTTACAACTAGTTCCTACAATCGATCCTACATGGATGCATAGAGTACTGAGAACGGTGGGCCTCCTGCATAACCTGCTTCTGAAGGTCTCCGTTGGGCACACATAGTCTGGAATCGTACCTCAATGTGCCATCCTCTGCAATGACAAATCATCAACAAGTCCTGTTCGAACCTGCTCTCGAATACACCACAGAGCGACATCGTCAAACTGAGTCGACTTGATCCTCTCGATTAAGTCCGACTGAATCTATAGACCCCACATCTGCATCTAAACTCCCGGCACTATCACCTCGATCCCCAGGCTCTCCAGATCTGCTAGCAAGTGATGGTCTACTGTCAAACACATGGTTGTCGGATACCTACTCAAGGCATCGACAACCATGTTGGCCTTCCCTGGATGATACTACAATGAAATATTGAAGTCCTTCATCAACTCCAACCATCTCCGCTGTCTTATGTTGAGCTTCTTCTGTATAAACACATACTTCAAGCTCTTGTGGTCTGTAAAGATCTCCACTCGCTCTCCGTATAAATAGTGTTCCATAACTTCAAGAAAAATAAACTGCTGCCAATTCCAAGTCATGGGTAGGGTAGTTCTTCTCATGGGGACGTAACTGCCTGGAAGCATAAGCAATTACCTTTCCATGCTGTTGCAAGAACACCCAAACCCTTTCCTGAGGCGTCACTGTAGATAGTGTACCCGCCTAATCCTGATGGCAATGTCAGAATCGGAGCTGTCGTCAACCGCTTCTTCAACTCATCAAAAGCAATCTGACACTCCTTGACCAGATAAACTCTGTGTTCTTCCAGGTCAGCCTAGTCAATGGCTCTGTAAACCGAGAGAAATCCTGAACGAACCTTCTGTAGTAGCCTGCCAAACCCAGGAAGATCCTAATCTCTGCAACTGAACTCGGAGCTGTCCATGCCTCAACTGCCGTGATCTTCCTCGGGTCAACTGAGATTCCATCCCCAATCACCACATGACCTAGGAAATCAACCTGATCCAGGAAGAACTCACACTTTGAGAGCTTGCCATAAAAGCTCCTCCTTCTTGAAAGTCTCCAAAACCACTCTTAAGTGCTCCTCATGCTCCTCTGCGATCTTTGAGTACACCAAGATATCATCAATGAGCACCACCATAAAATTGTCTAAGTACTGGTGGAATACCTTGTTCATCAGGTTCATGAACACTGCTGGGACGTTAATCAATCCAAACGGCATCACCATAAACTCGAACTGGCCATACTGCGTCCTAAATGCTATATTCGGGATATCCTCCCTCTTCACCTTCACCTGATGGTAGCCTGACCTCAAATCAATTTTAGAAAATATCTTCGCTCACTCAACTGATTGAAGAGATCATCGATCCTCGGCAGCAGGTACTTGTTCTTGATCGTAAGGGTGTTTAGTGCCTTGTAGTCGATACACATCCGTACCGACCCGTCGTTCTTCGGCACAAAAAGCACCGGTGCACCCCATGGTGGAGAACTCGATCGGATGAAGCCATTTTCCTGCAACTCATCCACCTGTTTCTTCAACTCCACCAACTTGCTATTGTTCACCCTATAGACGTGTTGAGATATCGGCTATGAGCTGGGCACTAAGTCTATAGAGAACTCAACATCTCTGTCCGATGGTAGTCCTGGCAAGCCCTCCAGAAAGACATCTATGAACTCTGCTATCAATGGATGTGGTACCGTCTGCTCCTCCACTGAAACTCCGCAGCTCTGATCCGCCTGCCGTCTGGCGAACTCGAACTCTGACTCTCCCGGTAGACAAAAAAGAACTCTGCTGCCGTGAAAATCTATACTGGCATGGTGCCTGCTCAACCAATCCATACCGGGTACGATATCGTAGTTCGGTAATGGCATTACGAGTAAACTCGCATCCAACTCTCGGCCTCCCAAAACTACTCTTCGATCCTTGCAAATATCACTAACAAGGATAATGCCACCCCCAGTCATGATCTTGCAAGTCCTAGGCAACGATTCAGAAGCTAGATGGTGTCTAAAGATACAGACACAAAGCCATGGGAAGCACCAGAATCGAACAATGTAAAAGCTGGAATGGAGTCGAGATGAACAGAACCTACAATCAGCTCTCCAATAGCCTCTACATCCTCAGCTGCCATAGTAAAAACTCACCCCTGATGGCCTTCCCTGGCCTACTGCTGGTGCTGGATGAACCTCTGCTGCTGTGTCTACAACGGTGGTCCCTTCTGCTGGCTTACTAGAGCCTTAGCTCCTCCTCCTCCTGGTGCCGAACGAATCGCCGCTATGGGACAGTCTCTCATCTGGTTGTCCGACGTACCATACATCAGGCACCTCCCTAGCCTCTTCCTACAGTTATTCCACCCGAGGCCTGGCTTCTTGCAGAAGGTATAATTGGCGGTCTGCTGGTGTTTGGGTGCCTGATGCTGCTGTACCTGCTGAAAAGATACACGGTCCTGTCCCTGAAGCTGCTGCTGGAATGCCCTCTGCTGCTGCTGTTGAAAGTAGGGCCTCTTGGCCGGACCTCCACTGCTACTAGCTCCGTGCAAATCATGACCTCTCTTCAGCTTCAACCCTAGGTCGTCCTCTGCTGCCATAGTTCCTGCTCGGATCTCCTCAAAAGTAGCATCCTGGCCACTCTTGGTCAAGGATCTGACCTCCCTGATCAAGCCCGTGCGGAACCTCCTCGCCTCGCTTAGATCCTCCATAAATCTGTTCAGCCGGCAGAACTCTCCCGTATACTCCTCGACTGTCTGGTTTCCTTAAACTAGACTCTCAAACTGCTGCTCCAAGCCTCCCAGTGCTACGTCCGAAAAAAATTTCTCCTTGAAGAGCTATTTGAAAGCTCCTCATGTCTGTCCCTCCGTTCCTACTTTGGGGTCTGACTGGTACCATTTACGGGCAAGGTCCTGCATCTGGCTGTTCGTCGCCTCAATCTAGATTCGCGTTAGTATCAGTGCCAAGCAAAAATCTTCTCAATATGCTCTATCCAGTCGTCAGCGTAGAGGATGCCCTCTAATCCTCGAAAGTCTCGAGGGCCCCATCTTCTGAAAATCCTAGATGCCTGGCATCCTCGGCTGATACTGCTGAACCTGCCCTCCTCTGTGGCTGGGCAGCCACCATCTCCACTGTCATCCTGATCAACTGGTGGGCATCGTCTATGCCCTGTCGGAAGTCAGTAGTCTGGTGCTGCTGCTGGTGCTGTTGTGCCTCCATCATCTGCTGGAAGAAGGCAAAGAGGTGTACAGCGTCAACCGATCCTGAAGGTGGCTACTACTGCTGCAAACATCTGGGATAACCGGGGTCGGCCTCCGAACAGGTGGAGGTACCCCCCGAATGTTGTAAAAACCCCGACATGAGTAGGTACCAAGGGAGCTGCTGTCTCAGACCCCGGCTGAGCTGGACGAGAGGTGGCAGACCTCTCCGAAGTACCTCCTGTGCTCGGACGATGCGATCGTGTCTCAATCACCATCTTTGATATAGATCAAACAAGGAAATTAATACTGAAAAAGAAGCAACATAATCAAAGGATGACAGTTTATTTCAAAGGAAGCAATTAATAGCAAGAATTTAGATGGCAGGAATTTAGATAAGAGTTTTCCTAAATGTAAGGGCACGAGAAGTGGGTACGTCCAGCCTACGCCGTAATGTTGGCGGTAGAACGCTATCCTAGGTCACATACATCTGACACAGTATAAGTGTAACTGCACAAGATATACTCTCCAATCGGAGGACAATATAGAAGGTACATCTGAATCAAAATTCTAAGGTAGAAGTAGCACGATATGATAGATATGAAATCTCAAATAGAGAACATACAAACAGAAGAAAATAAGTCTAAGTGTCTATACGATACAACATCAACATCATCCAAATATAATACATCTCAAATGTCAATATAAAGACAAGACAACAAATAAGGTAGACAGTCTAGCTAACTAGTCTAAGAAGTAGGGGTGATATCCTCAGTTAGAGCTAGATCCTCCTGAGAGTCCAGCTCGCAAGTATCATCTAAGGCTGTTCTATAATACGTAGGACAGAACTCCTCGGTGTCATATATAATATTTTCAACAGGTCCAGTCAGGACAGGAACGAGCAAAAAATCTCTCACGCAGTTCATATCATGGCAGAAAATATAAAGCAAGCAATAGAGTAAGATACATGAACTATAAGAAATGTACATGAAAGATAAGAGATATATTTGTAAACTGGAAATATCTATATGGTAAGTAAGAACTGTAAGTGACTAGTGTTTCAGAGCATAAGATGGTTATGTAAATGGCACGATGTTATACACAAGTGATCTACAGAGGTTATATACGAGTAAACTACAAGAATGATCACATAACCACTTATACTCCCCTGTCCCCAATCAATACACAAGGATCCATTCAAGTTATGTTATTATACACGAAGTTTAGTTTGTACATGAAGATCATGTGAGCACACGAGAGTACACGATTTTACATGATTTGTACACGAATAACACGAATATAAGGAGTACACGATATCCATGATAAAGTATACGAACACGAAATACTCGATGTATCCGCTAAGGGAATAACATCGCATGAAAAGATCCATATAGTACCAATCCGTGATAACAAGTGTCAGCATCAAGTAAAGTAATCTAGAGAATGAATATAAGTCCTAGCAAGTATGAAACGATCATAGAATGTACTTGCATACGATCTGAATGTCTGTGAGAATATAATGTCTGAAGTGAGGTATCTGAGTCCTATTTAGAGCAACACAAGTTATGATGTATTCAAGCATTATAATTAAAGTGTACTATGCATTCTACATGATTCTAGGTCAAAATAACTCTAGTCAACTATGGTCAACCCCAAGTCAAACTATGGTCAACTAGTCAACATAGTCTAGGTTAAGTCAATTCTAGGCTATCCAATTCCTATGTATATATGCCACATATATACATAGACAAAATATAAAGAGCATACACTTACTTATATACATTCATTCAATCATAATATATATATATATATATATATATATATATATATAATATATATAATGTTATATTTTTTTCTCCCCATGCTGGCTCTCCCTCTTCCTCCCGTGTATCTCTCCCCTCTTCCCTGGCCGGCCTAGGCCGGCCACCCTCTCCCTCGGCCCCCCATCCTCTCTCCACTGTTCCTCACCACCCATGTCCTCTCCCTGGCCCCCGGAGGCACGTGACTGGCTTCGCCTCCTCCCCCCGCCGCCTTCCGTCCAGTTCCCCGCATCCCTCCCCTCCGTACTCCCTCACGGTCGTCCCGTCGGTCGCGCAGCCCGGAGATCGCCTCTCCGTTCCGGTGCACCGGGGTGGCCCCCTTCCCCCGCGATGTGTTCGCCCGCCGACTTCCCGCCTCCCGCCTCCCTCTGTTCTGGCCGTCGGCGCCGACGCCTCCGGCCACCACCCGGCTCACCACCGAGTTCCCGCCCTTTCCCCGAGTTCGTACTCTCCCTTCCCCCCTTGGAAGGCGTGAGCCTCTGCTGCTGGCCTCGGGCCCCCGCCTCCCTCGGGGTCTCTGCTAACGGCGCGCGTCCCGAGATCCTTCTCGAGCACGCTATCTCCTCGAAGCACAGCTCTGTTGAGCTGTCCCCAGCTGCTACGCAGCTCTTGGCGAGCTTTTCCATATTCTTCCAGCAGCTGTGGACTGCGCTGGCACAGGGTGGGCCCCCCTTGCGCAGTCCAATGCCCTCTCCCCCTCCTGCGCAGTTCAGCCCGCCCTTCTGCGCGATCGAACCCCACCCCTCTTATTTGCCTCTACCCCCCACTCGTCTCTCATCCCCTCTCCCTCCTTCCCCTCCCCCTACCCTTTGCCCCCTCCTCCCCCCTTCCCAGTGCGTAGTCCGCCCGCCCCCTTGTGCAGCCCCCCTCCACCCCTGTGCAGCCCATCCCCCTCTCTCTCTTGTCCCCCCTCCTCGCAGCATTTCTGTCGGCTCTCGCCCTTCCACGGCGACCCCCAGGCCAGGCGCTTCGCGCTCATCGCATCTCAGCTTCCTCCTCACCTTGTGGCCCCCCTTGGGGCCTCCTATTCCCAGCGCCGGCGTGGCCCCCATCTCCAGCCCGAGCGGCGCATTGCCCTCCGTTGCCCCTCCATCCACCCTTTCCGGCAGGCCTCCCCAGGCTTCCACCACCTCCCCCTCCCTAGCGTCGGGGTCGCCCCCACCCAGAGTGGCTCCCCATCCGGCCGTCCCGGCTCTGCGGATCTCTCTACCCCCGGGCCGTCTCAACCTTCCTATGCCGCCATGTTGCGTCCGGACCTCTCCCCCTCGAAGGGCACTATCCTTCCTGACGTTGATCTGCAGGACATTGATTATTCTCATGAGTCCCCTGCTCCAGTCATCCCTTTTCCGAAGTAGAAGTATCCTCACTGTCAGCGGCCTTTCCTACACCTTATTCTGAAATTCTCTCGGGATGCCCCAAGCTTGCCAAGGTTCAGGAAGCGATTGCCCAATGGAACCTAGCGTCTGACTATCGAGTGGCCCCCCTCGATCCCAGCACATCTCCTCCACCTTTCATCGGATCGCGATCACAGGACTGTGTGGTCCAAAGGCACAGCCAAAATCGAAAATCACCACATGAAGATAATTAAGTGGACCCCAGAATTCAACACCAAACAAGATTCAGCCACAGTGGCAGCATGGGTCACCCTCCCCAATCTTCCTCTCATTTGCTTTGTCCCAGCGGCGCTAAGACGCATCGCCAACTCTTTCGGGACGTATGTGGCCACGGCGCCGAGACCAGCAACCTCACCAAAGCCCACTACGCCAAACTCTGTGTTGAACTAGATCTCACTTCAGAACCACCTAACTTCATTACTATCGAGCTGGGCAACCAACCCACACCCAACAAATCATCTACGACAACCATATATTTTGCAACCACTGCCACTTAAGAGGCCACCTCCCGAAGTTTTGCCATCGCCTTCACCCAGAGCTCAAAAAGAAGTCATCCAGGAAAGACAACGACATCCCGGGTGGAAGATCTCCAAGTCGCCTATCTTACCTCTCCGAATTCCCACACGATTCGAATCCAGCCCAGCGAGCCAGCATCCAGCGATCCTCCGAGCAGAGCTCTGATCCCTTACACTCCCCAACACATAGCAACCTCCAACCAATTCGCCATTCTCGGATCTGAGGATCGGAACCGGCCACCACCCCCGAAGGCTCTAGGCTTCCCGAGCTCTCACCTCCCTCACCCAAATCCTCGCAAGCGGAGAAGAGTACCGCCGCGACGGCGCTGAGCAACGGACTCCAGTGGTCTGGAGGCAGTATCACGGGCTCCCCCTATCAACGCAGCGCTACATTCCCCCAGCGGGAACCCAGTCGAAGATGCTCTAGCCCTCCTTGGTCGACCACCAAGGAGAGGCATGCAAGTCCTAGCCGCAGGAGTCCCTCTTCTGCAGTTGTTGACCGAGAAAGCTCACGACTCCCTGGCCATTCCTCCGGAGGACCCTGTTGTCGACTCTGCTGGAGACCTAATGGTCCCTCCTCAACCCGAACGAACACCACTACTGCAATCCCCCAACAACATCTACAGCGGTAGTGCCGAACTCCCAACGGAGCAAGGAAGGCGCAGACAAGACCGTCACCATCCTAACTAGATCCGCAGCAAGGCGGAACAAAAAATCCCCCCACAATATCATAAATGCTTAACATCCTATCTTGGAATGTTCGAGGCCTGGCTAACAAACCGACATTAAGGAGAATATCCAGCCTTCGAAAATTCACAAAGTTGAGATCTTCATCATCATTGAACCCAAAATTCCCTCCAAACGTCTTAAATCTACCCAATGGCTCTGGGCCTTCCAAATGCGATTGCTGGCAGGCACGATATTTGGATTTTGGGCTCGAAGGATGTTAAACTCGACATCATCAAGACTCCAACAAGCCCTCTCTTGCTGGGTCACACATCCCACTCTTCCGGAGCGTGTCATCCTTTCAGCGGTGCACGGCAGATGTGTCATCGCTGAACGCAAAATCCTTTGGAACAATCTCTTGACATCTACCTCCACAACACCAACACCCCTTGGCTTTGCATAGGGGACTTCAATGCCATCACCCGCAGAGAAAGAAGATCGGAGGTGTCCCACACCCCTATCAGCCATGCAAGACTTCAACGACTTATATTCAACGCACATCTCACTCCTCTCCAGTTCAAAGGTAGCGAATTCACCTGGTGTAATATGCAGGACGGCGATCGCCGTCAATACTTCCGTCTGGATAGAGCCCTCACCAACGCGCGCTGGCACGGCATGAGGATCAGCTCCACCCTGTCCCACCTCAACTCCACTGAATCTGATCACACCCCTATTCTGGTGGAGACCAATAACAACAACCTTCCCAAAAAGAACTTCCAATTCCTAGACTTTTGGACTGAACACCCGCAGTTCTCGAGCATCGTTGCAGAAGCCTGGAACAGCCAGGACTCCCCCAACCCCCTCACTCGGGTTAGTAACAAGCTCAAAGCCACCAGAAAAGCCCTCTCCAATTGGAGCAAACAAGCCTTTGGGGACATCTTCCAAGCGATCCGCGTCGCCGAGGACGACGTCGCCCGAGCAGAAGCTAATTTCTAACCGACCGATCCCCTCGGCCAGAAGGCCCTGAACCTACCAAGGCCATGCTCAAATTCAGACTCAAAGTCGAGACCGATTTTGGAAGCAGAAAGCCAGACTGAAATGGGACAGCGACGGGGACAAAAACTCTAAATACTTCCACGCCTGCGTCAATGGTAAAAGAAACAAACTTTCGATTCATCATATATCTGACGAGCACGGCATCATCAGAACTGACCATAAGGGTATCCAAGAGGCGGCCGTCGATTACTATGCTAAGCTATTCTCCAAGGAAACGGTCCACAAAGACTCATTATTCCTCGACCAAATCCCCACCATCATCAACGACTCCGAAATGCTTTGTTGGATCGCCCCCTGTCCGAGCAGGAAGTGAAAGACGCGGTGTGGGCATTGAACGAGCACAGCCCCCGGCCCAGACGATTTACTGGGTTTCTTTCGTTCCTGCTGGGAGATTATCAACGGGATATCACGACGCGGCTATTGCCTTCCTTGAAGGAGCTCACTACCCCAAAGCAATCTCCAGCGCCAACCTATCCTCATCCCGAAAAAAGACAACCCCAACTCATTCCGCGACTTCCGACCAATCAGTCTTTGTACTTCACCAATAAAATTATATCCAAGATCATTGCCACTAGAATGCAGATATTCTCCCCAAAATCATCTCTGAGGAGCAAAGCGGTTTCGTTCGAGGAAGGAACATCCATGACAACATCATTCTGGCCCAAGAACTTATCACTTGTATGAAGTTTCCTGCTCGAGGGGGCAACATGCCATCAAAATTGACATGGAGAAAGCCTACGACAGACTCGATTGGCAGTTCATGATCTGGGTCTTCAGAGCTTTCGGATTTTCGGAGAATTGACCAACACCGTGTGGAGAGCCGTCAGCAACTCATGGTTCTCCACTGTCATCAACGGCCAATCCGAGGGCTTTTTCAAGTCTAGTCGTGGTGTCAGACAAGGCGATCCTCTATCATCCACGATCTTCATCATCGCAGCAGCGACGCCCTGAGCAGAAACCTCAACAACATGGCCAATATTCCGAATTTCTAGCAATATCACACCGCCAGTAGATGCCCCACCATCACCCACCTGGCGTTCGCCGACGATTTACTTATCTTTTCTTCTAGGGATGTCGGATCGATGGAGGTGGTCCACAACACCCTGACGCGGTACTCCACATGCTCCGGCCAGAAAATCAACCACTCCAAGAGCATCATCTATGCCCACCACAGCATCAAAATCGAGAATGCTACCAGTCTAACCAATCTCACTTCCTTCTCGGTGGCCCACCCCCCTTCAATACCTCGGCTGCCCGCTGGTGTACGGGAGATCCAACGCCAGTATTTTCGAGAACCTCATCACCAAAATCAGGAACAAAATCGAAGGTTGGCACAACGCCACCCTATCCCCAGGTGGCAAAATAATCCTCATCAATCATGTCCTCAACTCCATCCCCATCCACACCTTAGCGGCTTGTTCCCCGACCAAGAAAGTCCTTGAGTCGATCGAGCAGATCTTCTGCACGTTCTTCTGGGGTCACAATGACGGTCAAGACAAACACCACTGGGCCAGCTGGGATGCCATGGCCACCCCGATTGCGACCGGCGGGCTGGAATTCACCAAACTCAACGACATCGTCAAAGCCTTCTCCATGAAACTGTGTGGAAGTTACGTACGAGCGAAAACCTATGGACCAGGTTCATGAAGGCCAGATATTTAAGTACATCCATCCAGCGATGGCCAGAGCCAATAGCAGATCCTCTGCGGCTTATCGCCGCATTTTACGGGGCCGCGAATTGGCTGAGCCGGCGATTAGACTCCTTCTGGACGACGGCAAGGCCAACTTTTTCCTGGAAAGATGGATCGGTGATAGCCTCATCCCGAACACCTCAGGATCCCCCAGCAACAGCAGAATTAAAGACCTGTGGAACCCCACTATTAACGATTGGTATTGGGACCGGATTTGCGATTGGGCTAGCATTGATACGGTCGATAGCATCCATCAGCATGGTCTTATCATTGGTCCCGACGCGGACGAGTTGAGATGGTCGCTGGAAGCTTCCGGAGATTTCTCTGTACGATCGGCGAGGGCGGCGATCCACGAGAACGGCCAAGTGCACTTCAGTACGCGATTCTGGCATTCGTGCATCCCCAAGAAACGGTCTTTCCTCCTGTGGAGAGCCACGAGAAAGAAATTGCCTACCGATGACATCCTTAACTCCATCGGCTTTAGTCTGGCGTCAGCTTGTAATTGTTGCGAGGACCGGCAGACGGAGACTATTGACCACATTTTCCGGGAAGGTAGCCTCCCAGACCAAACCTGGAGCATCCTCAACCGCATCTTCAACATCAATATAGGAGACGGGTGCTTTAACGATCTCCTGGCCCTCTGGGGTGTCGCGTCCCACGGCCATCAGATCGTAGTAGCGGCAGCCACCTGGGCAATTTGGAAGAATCGCAACAAAGTGAGATACGAGGGCCACCAATATTCCACCGAGCAGCTTATTCGGGAAATTAAACGACAATGCCGCAAAAGGAGTTCGCTGTGCTCCCACACCCCACCATCATTCTGGCAACCTCTCTTCAGTTAGTTTTGTCGGGCGCGGTTATCCCCCTGTCTCAGGCTTTTGGCCTTGTACTTTCATCAGGCTTCGGCATTTTGAGCCTTGATTAATAAAAGAAGGGGTTTTTGATTATATATATATATATATGTTTTAGAAAAAGGGTAAATTTATTCCAAAAGTAAAGCCATAATCTTACAACATACAATCAAAGTGGGACCCCCACTTATCAGTTCCCATAGCATTTACATCAAACTCGATGTTATGGAGAATGCCTACCGGAGGGGTGACTGTAGTGCCCCGACCCGTAAAGTCAATCGAAGAAATCGAAACGCCGACGGCATTGGAACTTAGCCTTAAAGGAACGACTGCTCAAGGCTCGCTCGTCCGAGGTGACTCCTCGCACAGATGGGGTAGTTTCGGTGAACTTGCCTCATCTTAGCCTTCACTTAATAACTCGCATGTTTTTAACTTGCACAAGTAGGCTAATCTAAAAGCTACGAACGCACATAGCTAAGGAAATAATTCCGACCCGTCGGAATGTCTTAGAACATGGAAAATGGTCCCACGGTCTTCATAGAAGTCGGCTCAGCGTGCTTTCAAATGACACTAGATCCTTCGATCCCGTGGCTTGGGAGAAGGAAGATGGCTTAAGTTGCTAAGTTGCTCCAATACTTGAAATAGCCTAAGTCCTAGGCGTCGTCTGCATAAATGCTTGGTAAATATGTACGGTTCCGTCATTTTGCCCCAACTCTCGAATCAGCCTAAGTCATAGGCGTTGCCCGCATGAATGCTTAATAAAGCATGCACGGTCCTGTCCCGTAAGGCTTGGCATAGCCTTCGTACGTCCCGCAAGTTAAGTCGTCTCGTACGGCTCGTTGGCTTAAGTCTAGGCACCCGAAAAGTTGGTTATCCAAGTCGACCCCGTGCCTAGCACGTTCCTTCGATGCGAAGCTCGACGTAGCCCTTGCTCGTCGAGTCGTTGCCTAATAAGTTAAGACAAGTGTTGCGTTGGGCTATCGAAGCCATTTCTAACACTGTCCCATTCTATCTGCGGTTGTCAAGTCGCGTAGTCCCTTGAGAACAAGGCTCGTCGTATAAGTATATGACTTGAGCGTTAGCGTCGCCTATAGAAACATGCCTGTCTAAGGTACGAGTTACGGTCAGTTTAGTGAAAAGCTTGCCACGAACAAAGGAAGTCCACGCGACTGGTTGTCGCCGAGATCGGTCCCGCTACTTGGGAGTCTCGCTAAGTCATGATATGTCCCGCACACGAGATCGGTCTCCTGGCTTGGGAGTCTTGCTAAGTCTTGATATGTCCCGTACATGAGATCGGTCCCCTGGCTTGGGAGTGTCGCTAAGTCTTGATATGTCCCGCACACAAGATCGGTCCCGCAGCTTGGGAGTCTCGTTAAGTCTCGATAAAAGAAGGAATGCATGGTCATGTTGAGAAAGGACTGGATAGACTGGATAGACTGGATAGATCGAGTATGCATGGTCATTGGGCAACTTTTCGACAAGGTGTAGTCTTCTCGAATGATCACCGGGGCGCCGGGATCATTCGGCCCGGGGGAAGCGAGTGTGGCTCAAAGTAGGATACTGGATGACGGCATGGGAGAGTTCTGCCCCACCGGGCTAGCTACCCGTGTAGGTACAGGCCGATATCCCATGAGCCATGTACAAGATAGCTTAAAATTGCTAGTAACCACTCATGTAGATGTGTCAGAAATAGCGGCACACCGCGTGTATGCCTTTGGATTTGGGTCTAGAGCTTGAATGCAGGTCTAGTCGGTAACACAAGGTCTGGGCCTAAGACTGGGCTGCAGCATAGGTACCGTGCTTGGCACGATAGATTGGCGTCGGGATGTCCATGAGATCGGTTTGGCAAGTCTTGTCTAAGTTGGTTCATGAGTCAAACAGAAGTGCCGCAAGGCGGCAGCATGATAAGTCTTGATATGTTACGAGGCGCGGCCTCAATCTCGAAGCACGGACAAGTCTAAGCAAAGTCTAGAGGCACGACCTGCACGAGTCGTTCCCCCTTGACGTCGCTAGCACGAGAATTGGTCTAGTAGGCTTGAGTTTAAGTAAAAGTCTTGGCACGGCCGAGTGCGCATAAATTGCTTCTCGACGAAGCACTGTCCCGAACATGTTAAGTTACGAACAGAATATGGCACGACCCTGCCGTTCCAAGTTGAAGTTTGGTCAAGTACCTAGGCGATGAGGCACTGCCTCGATCGAAATATACGTTGGTATTGTTGTACGACCATGTCGTTGCACGTCGAGTTGGTCAGACGTCAAGTCTTAAAACTGATCCTAAGGCAAGACTAGAAAGACAATCGAAAGGGTTTAAGCTGCACAAAGTAAATGAACGTGTCGGTTATGTATGGGTGGGCGAGAAGCTCACTCCACCAGTACAGTTGAGTACTGACACCCACATAGTGTTCATGTACAGGCTCAGGTAGAAGCTCGTGGTGCGGAGCTCGCTTGGATGCGTCGAGGCATGGAGTTCCTTGGTGATTCGAAGCGTGCGGCCGCGTGGATTAAAGACTTATACAGGACATAATGTATGGACATCGCCTTTCGAAGCTTCTGCTGGCTCAAGCATTGTAATCGAGAGATGAGAGAGAGCAGAGTGAATTACAAATGAGAGAAAAGTGAGCACGAGAGACTTATTATTTGGCCTTGCGCCCACAAATGTAATCTTGTATTCAATATCAATAAAAGAGATTCTTTTAAATGACTTGTGTTCATGTGTACTTGTTCTTAAATTTCTGCTGCATATTCAATATTCTGCTTGGGACTTCTGTGCGACGACCCCGTCGCCGCCGCTGTAATCGGCCGTTATGGAATTGCCTTGCACGAGCGCAATCTAGGCTCATGCGGCATCATGCCTTAGCGAGGACGATCGCTCCTACGGGAGCGGAGCGTGACATAATGGTATCATAGTACGGCTTTACGTCCTTGGACTTCACGTCGAAATTCTCAGTTTTGAAAGCTCGTCGTTGGAAAATAAGTATGCGCTCTCTCTCGAATGTCCCTCGACATGTCCATACAATAAGTCTAAATATTTTCAAAAGTTCGTACAAGCGTGCAACCAAGCACATCAGTAGGCTATCGCCGAATGCATCTGTCGGCCTTTGTGCCGAACGATGTTAAACAAGACTCGATAGAGAACACATGTCGCGTGCGTGCCTAACTAGTCATACGTTGACCCTAACAAATGAGAGTGCAAACTCGAATATAGTCCGCACGGGATGGCCATGCGCACGGCCTTTTGTCTAAGTTGCGTCGCGTATCGCGCACCTCGACTTTTGGTGCAAACGAGTTACGAGGGATATCAAGTACCGCTCGGCCGGGAACGAAGCTACACTTAGAGTGTCTTTCGATAGGAACGCTATCGAGTTAATGCTTAGGCGTACACGGAATATTGACTTGGATTTCGAGGAAATAGTGCGAACGACTTAGCGCGTCGATATGACGCGAACGATTACGCTAGGGATTCGTCGAACGAATTCGAAGGATGTCTTAGCGAATGATGCGAACGTAATTGTGGGCTAGATCGGATGGCTCGAATCCAAGTGGTGTATGGATTTTCTTAAAAATCATTCGAGCAAAGATTGAGGATTAGAAATAATAACGAGTACGTCGGCGAGGCGATGCGATCCGATCGCGCAAAGCCTTAGAACGCATCACATTTAGTTGGTTGTGACTTCGAATGTCCCGAACGAGCATCTCGTTCGGACAACTTGCGAATTGGTAACGCGAGTTAGAAAACGATATCGAAATGATTCGGAACGATGAATGAAAATGAATGGTCTTGATCGAGGAAACTTAGAGGATCGTGCGTACGATATCGGATTGATACGAATGAAATGTGACTTGAGTTTCGAACAACGATCTTGAAACGAGCTTGAGGAATAGCGATCGAACTTGATCTTGAATATTGAGGAATGGTGGCACATCCAGTTCGGGCAATAGCATCAGTCGCATGACTCGAAATTGGTTGCAAAGGAAGATCGTCAGGTTACGCATATCGTCGATGGTATTGAGGCGTATCAAAGATCGATATGCGATAACTCGGGGGTTCTCTGACTCAGCGAATGACGATCGTACAAATGTTATTGTTCCGATGGATGCTATACTCGGGATATTGAAATGTATCAAGGAAGAGATAAACTTGGCTCGAGCATTTTCTAGTTGAATGAATGACGGTCGGACTATCGAACTTGGATTGGATGAAAATGATATGTTTGGATTTGCTTCGTCGATAACCGCAACTTCGATATTCTTGTCTTATGCGAGCGCAACTCCAGCCTCGCACATGCGTCGCGCCGATTAGGACGATCACTCCGCGTGAGTGCTGATATGGTGATTCATACAGCGGATGGCGTGGCAATTTATTTGCTTCGACTTGTGGTTTGACGCGAAGGTGACTCGAGAATAGATTTGTGTGCTTAAAGAATTGAACTTGAGGATTGAGTAGGTCCAATCCACGTATCGAGAATGAATTAGTCTAGACTCAAACAAGAGTTACGCCCCGATGAGAATGATTATTCTGCGGGAGCGTTGCGTGGTGATTCACGAACCACCGTAGATAATCGGACTCGCGTGAGATTGGGGCACAACGTATTGTCAAAGTTAGACGATCTCATGATCGAATACATGAATTGGTTAGAGTTGATGATTTGAATGAATTCGAATATACGCAACGAATGCATTGATGTGAATAGGTGATCGTGCTCGATGTTTAGAAATCTGGGTGACGCGAGCTTGGGTAGAAAACCCTGTACTACCGACTTTGGTTTGACCCTAAGATTGGGGTCAGTGTTGGCATTATTGTTAGAGAACTATGATTCCAATCCTGACATTGACTTAGCCTCGCAAAGATTGGCCTAGCGGTTAGGCGAAACGCCCCTGTTGCAAGAGTTATCAATCGAAAAGATTGATCTTGAGGATTGGCATGAATGGATAGTTTGAATCACGAATGTAGGAAACCCTGCTCACGAGATTCGACTGACATGCATATATTTCAGGGATGCCTGGGTATGTGCACGATGCGACTCGAGTGAGAATGACAAATTCTCTATCATGCGGCTTAGCTGAATACATGTATTTTGGGGACGCTTGGAATGCGTGCACGATCCAGCCAAGTGATACAATAAGTTCAAGCAAGACTTGAAAAGGGGAGAGTGCCGAGATCTTGGAATCATGTGAAAGGAAAGATTGATTGTAGTATGAGCGTGGCTCGGAATTGAGGAAACGCATAGGCGGAGTATGCTCGATTAAGTCTTGGCCATAGAAATGGTATGATGGCTTACCTCCAGGAAAGTCTTGAGGACGAGACTTATTCTGAGTGGTGTATGTTGTAGTGCCCCGACCCGCAAAGTCAATTGGAGAAATCGAAACACCGACGGCGTTGGAACTTAGCCTTGAAGGAACGGCTGCTCAAGGCTCGCTCATCTGAGGCGACTCCTCGCACAGGTGGGATAGTTTCGGTGAACTTGCCTCATCTTAGCCTTTACTTAATAACTCGCATGTTTTCAACTTGCACAAGTAGGCTAATCTAAAAGCTACGAATGCACATAGCTAAGGGAATAATCCCGATCCGTCGGAATGTCTTAGAACATGGAAAATGGTCCCACGGTCTTCATAGAAGTTGGCTCAGCGTTCTTTCAAATGACACTCGATCCTTCGATCCCGTGGCTTGGGTGAAGGAAGATGGCTTAAGTTGCTAAGTTGCCCCGACACTTGAAATAGCCTAAGTCCTAGGCGTCGCCTGCATAAATGCTTGGTAAAGCATGTACGGTCTCGTCATTTTGCCCCAACTCTCGAATCAGCCTAAGTCATAGGCGTCGCCCGCATGAAAGCTTAATAAAGCATGCACGGTCCTGTCCCGCAAGGCTTGGCATAGCCTTCGCACGTCCCGTGTCACGACCCGTACCCGCTTTTCCGGATACGAGACGTGTCCAAGCCAGCCTACGCCGCAGAATCGGCGGTAGAATGCTGTCAAGCCCGCAAGAATAATTGCTCCAAATAAACATTGCTGCTCATTCACAATTCTATATTTATTACAATATTTACAATTAAAGAAAATACAAGCTTTTACATATAATGAATTTGATACAATTGCTTTCTATTTCTAGGTTGACCTCAGCATACCCAAGCCTTTCCAATGCTAAGAGTGATCGCGGCTAAACCTAAAAAATGTTGGTTTTCAGTCAGGAATGGAACAAGTACACAAACCGACGATAATACGAAAACACAATAGAATTAACAAGACATGAAAATAATATATGAGAGATAAAACTGGAAGATAACTGATAATATAGCACGATAGAGAAGTAAACAAGAAAAAAACTAATAAAAGACATCTATCTAGGTGGTATGAAATATCTGTATTGACATGTGAACGGCTAGGGGTAAATCCGGTACACTGCACGTGTCGTGTGCAGCGGCTATTATTCAAGAATAGACTCATGGGATAGTTCTGGGTAGTTCACATGTATACTAAGATATTTCCCCTCCCGACTACTCTGTGTGATGAGCGTGTCAACAAGCAGCAAGATATATGTATAGACATGAAATAAAAAGACTACTATGAATCAGAAAGCAATCAGAAAGTGCACTTGCCTGAGGTCCTTAGCTGGAGAAACCAATAACACTATACTACTCAATGAGCCACAATCAGTCAACACATGTAGAAGTCTCCAGATGCAAAAATAAATAGTACCAATGTTCTCAGAATAGTCATATTAGCTAGGATTGCCTGTCTTTAAGTCCAATTCTGGACACAGGAGCAAAACGGTAATTTCAGGCAAAAATGATATCCGCCGTTGGACCCGCTTTGCACCGAAAAGCGTGCCAGAGTCAATGGTCTCTAAAGTCATCAAAATACATGTCTACGGATCCAGTTTTCTGATATGAACCCAACCGTATGTCCAAAATTGGATTCCGACGGGCCGTGCACAAAATCGCCCGTTGAGTCGGACCGTGGGGCCCGCAAAACGACGATTTTATCAACGATCTCGGAATCGGACCAAACTTGGCATACTGGACCAGAAAAATGATACGGTCCTGTTGGCGCAAGTTTCGTCTCGATCTGACGAGCGTGCACAAAGTAATTAAGAAATTTGTAAAGTGCACGATACGATAAATTTCGACGGATACGCATCAAATTCGTCGCGCACACACGACCAATTTGAATTTCGCCAAAATCTACACGACCACGAAGCCGTTACGCAGCTTTCGATGCTTTCGGTTCGCGACCACGTCGCCCGAAATGGCGGAACGCACGTCGTGTGGATGGTTTTCAATGTTTTTAAAACAGGTTTTTCGTCAATTTCATCCTAATTTTAAACAGAAAATAAATCACAAGAATTAAATCTAAAGACAGGGTTTTCATCTTGGTTATGTTGTCTAGAAGTCTATTCAAGCGGTTTTCCAAAACTCGCGATGTACTGGTCGTAAATCGAACGCAAAACTTGGGTTTCGGGATAGTTTCTAATATCTGAAAATCGAGTTTTTTCCTCGATTTGGAACTCGATTCCCATCGTGCACAGTACGTGTTAAAAGAATCTACGTGAAGGGGTTTACAGCCCTATGGGTTGTGAACGTACCGGGGAAAATAGAGTGCAAAACGATCACACGGTGATCGAGAAAACTTGTCGCGAAGATTGTCCCCTGGCTGCGGACTGCTGCTGTGTTCCCTGCACGCGCGTGCATTTTCAGGCCGTTCTCCGGCAAGCGGCGGCGGCCCTCGGCATCGCGCACGCGCCTGGGGATGCGCCCAGGCCTGGAGGTCAGGGTGGCGAGTTTTGCTAGGGTTTTGATAATTGTCGATCCTTTCCCACTCTATATACGAGCCGAGAGGGGGAAAAGGCCTGCTCGGGTTTGGGTCTGTTATCAAATTTTCTGAGAAAAGTTCTGTTCGGTTAGGAAGCTGGGGTGCTGGGCTTTTCCTGTGGGCCGGCATGTGGGGTATTGTTAGCTCGAGCATGGGGTTTAGGGGAGGGCCCAATGGCTGGGCTGGCCTGGGAGTTTAAGGGCTAGCTAATTAACTTAGTATATCTTATATAATTAATATACTCTTATATATACTCGTATATCCTTATATATATACACATACATACACAGGTACACCTATATTTTATTATTATACACAGGTACACCTATATATATATATATATATATATATATATATATTTTTTTTTATATATATATATATATATATATATATATATATATATATATATATATATATATATATATATATATTCATAACATAGTATCTTATTCCTAGAAATATGTATACACATATATATATATATATATACATATCATATATATAATAATAATAATAATAATAATAATAATAATAATAATAATAATAATAATAATAATAATAATAATAATAATAATAATAATAAAATACCATAAACCAATAATAATAAATAATAATAATAAATAATGATCCTAATGACAATCAATAATAGGCTGATTGTCATTATTGATGGATACAACGCGCACACTACTTATCTAGTTTTTAGAAGATCATACAAAATTTGTAAAACATTATTTAATAATAATAATACATATAATGTACATATAACAAATATTTAGAAAATAATTGCCAATTCCTAAATATATATACAAAATATTTGTATTAACCAAACATGTCTACAAGGCCGTACTTGGTCCCACTACGTGCCTACCTGGGCTTGGATTTGACTTGGGTCCAATCTGGACAAGTTTGGTACAACAGGGTTCCCGAAAACTCAATAATATATTTAAATAATAAAAACAAACCTTTGGCATGGGTTAAGTCGCAACATGGCCTGGCTTTCTCAGTTAGGACGTCACTATGGCTCGGTCTTCCCTGACATGGCTCATACACTAGTCTAGGCATGCCAATGCATTATCAGTGCCACGATTTCTAGTCACCTTATACTCCAGATTTTAATCATGATTAAAATCATCTACCGTAATAATAACTAAATAATTAATTCCAAAATTCTAAAAATCACAATTTAAGTCAAATAAATAAATAAATAAATATTTAAAAAAATATTTCCGGGAAGGGGAGCTACAAATCTACCCACCTTAAAAATAATTTCGTCCTCGAAATTCTAATTTATAACTATATCTTAAATTTCAAAATCTAGTATTCCCTTAATCTTCTCAAATTTAATTTCTCAAAATATTCCTATGACCTTCTCTAGTCATTTGCTTTTTTTTTACGAAATCTCGAGGACTTCTACCCACCTTTGGTCATACTACTCCCTTGGAACACAGGTCACTAAAATCATATAATCTTCTAACTAGTGACTAATAATAATAATACATATAATGTACATATAACAAATATTTAGAAAATAATTGCCAATTCCTAAATATATATACAAAATATTTGTATTAACCAAACATGTCTACAAGGCCATAATTGGTCCCACTACGTGCCTACCTGGGCTTGGATTTGACTTGGGTCTAATCTGGACAAGTTTGGTACAACAGGGTTCCCGAAAACTCAATAATATATTTAAATAATAAAAACAAACCTTTGGCATGGGTTAAGTCGCAACATGGCCTGGCTTTCTCAGTTAGGACGTCACTATGGCTCGGTCTTCCCTGACATGGCTCATACACTAGTCTAGGCATGCCAATGCATTATCAGTGCCACGATTTCTAGTCACCTTATACTCCAGATTTTAATCATGATTAAAATCATCTACCGTAATAATAACTAAATAATTAATTCCAAAATTCTAAAAATCACAATTTAAGTCAAATAAATAAATAAATAAATATTTAAAAAAATATTTCCGGGAAGAGCTACAAATCTACCCACCTTAAAAATAATTTCGTCCTCGAAATTCTAATTTATAACTATATCTTAAATTTCAAAATCTAGTATTCCCTTAATCTTCTCAAATTTAATTTCTCAAAATATTCCTATGACCTTCTCTAGTCATTTGCTTTTTTTTTTTTACGAAATCTCGAGGACTTCTACCCACCTTTGGTCACACTACTCCCTTGGAACACAGGTCACTAAAATCATATAATCTTCTAACTAGTGACTAATAATTCTACCAAAATATCTAGGATATATGGTATCTATAATCCTCCTATATCTATCAAGTAACCCAAAATTTAACAAGCATCAATTTACACAAGTAGCCAAGACTTATTAATAAATTCTAGCGAGCATGGCCATTCGTCGCCCTGAAATAATAAGGACAGGAAGGTAAGGAAGAATAATCGAGAGCAAATATGAAGTTTTACGAGCGGTAGCGAGTATCCAATGATACAGATAGGAAGAGTTTATGAACCACTGCCTTATTTGCTAGATTGGACTACTCTAGTTCAGTCACTTGCCACGTCGAAGAGCCCTTCGTTACTTAGAGTGGCCTGCAATCCGTGTATTACAGAAGTCTTGTTCTCGAAATTCTAATTCAAACATGGTTCCATAATGGAACGGAATTTGAGGAATCAAGATTGTGGTCTTAATGGGTTCTCTATTTAGACATCAGTCGTTGGTTGGATGAACATTGGGTTTCAGTCTATATTGACTGAACAGGGTCCCAAGGTAAAACTATGTCTACTAGGTTAGGGTAACCTAGAATAGGATTCCACCCAAGCGGTTGAGCTAGTTGCCAGTCCAGTTGGTTAGCTAGGTCCTTCAAGCCCAAAATGTGCCTTCAGTGACTTTTATATTTAAGTAGCACATGAGGCCTCAATTGGATGGCACACTAGTGGCACGTGCGTAATGGGCTTCGAGTAGATCACAACCGTATATTGGGTCGTAGGAATGGGGTCGTGGTCAAGGCTCTAATGGAGGTTGGAAAGTGTATCGGTACTCTGGTAAAAGTCATAAATAGTCCTTTTAACTTGAAAGTCGTACCCCAAAAATAGAGTACAAGGGGACGGGTTTGAGTGGGACATGATATACCTAGAGGGAGGTGGACTCGTCTAGATCCTGCATATGAAATTTGTTGGAAGGTAACAGCTGGTCTCGTGCTCCGAATATTAATGACACAGTCGGGGCACAAAATAATCTAAATGAAAAGTGATAGTCTATGGGGAACTACTTATCATCCTAATAAAATTACTCTAATCAAACGGTAATCCTGGTATATCCTAAAATTTTAGAAGACTTACAGTCTACCCACCTTAGAGGCTAGGATATGGTGGCAAGGTTTCTGTCACAGGGCTGGTCGATAGTAGCTACACTTGCATATACAACTATCATAACCATGGGAATACTCTGTATCTATCTATCAATTACGAGTTTTCGTCTTTCCAATCAGCGAAAAACAAAAATAATAAAGAGTTCAAGAGATGTCGCTGAATACAATTACGTGATTCAAAGGCAAATATATAATTCAAGAGGAATTGTCAAGCAATCGCGGATGAGATCCTAGATATCTCTATATCTCAGTCCACATAGGGTAATTTAAATGAAGAGCGAACCAAATGCATCATGGTTGATCAGACCGTAATACAATGATTCTGATTAGACAATATGTTAGCGGGCGTCCCCAATAAACATATGTCTCGAATCAAGCTCGATAAAAGAGTAAGCTTGTAAAAACTAGGCTGTAATAGCAGCATTGGTCAAGAGAGTCAAATTATAAATACGCAAGATTTTTGAAAGGAGGCACAAGTAGTTCGAGTTCTGAGAGAATCAAAACCTTACATGGTGTTATTGCTCATATAGTCTTCCTACTATCTTTCTATCAATAAGGCCTTGGTCGACTAATGAGTTAGGGAAATCTAAATCTATATTCTAGGTAAACATATTAATGTCAGTCACTTACCTTGTTAATAGGTCACAATAATCACGTAACGCTAAATTGAGAGACATGCTACCGACTTATAGAGCTTCCACTAGTATTGGCTTTGGGTCCTAAGGGACATACATGGCATCTCCTATCCTCTATAGTATCATAATCTTGTGATTATGATTAAAATCATTTCACCGAGAATTATGCCTCGCCCATATAATCTGACTGTGGCAAACTCTTGGTTCTGTGATTCAGAGGTGATATGCTACCAGGTACTCTACTCTATATTGGCACAAGGTATCTAAGATCTAAAAGGGGTCAATCGAGAACATGGCTTTAGCAACGTTCTATAGACTATGGTTCTTCGGGATGATTTCAATTCTGTGTGTTGTGCCTCGCCAGTGCGCTGCTGGCTGCAGTGAACCCACACTCTCCGCTCTCAGGTAATTGGCGACAGTGCGCTGCTGTCTAGTCATCACAGTCGTTAATTACTCTAACTATATACTTAAGGACTTCAAGGAGCTGCTAGAGTTTAAACTAATTGGTTATGATAGAAAGTGTAACCTCTGCCTATAAGTATCAATCCTTAAAGTAAAAGATTGGTCGAAAGGGAATATCTGAAGACAAGTGAAGTAAAAACATCCTAATCTTTATCTCATATATATTTCAAATGGCTGAGGAAAAACTTTAAATCAAATCTAACTCGAGATTCGCATATGAATAATAGAATCATGAATTATGAATCAATTCCTTACAGCAAACTAAAATTTAAATAGGCAGTTCTAATTTATGATATGATGTTTATATCTAAATAGAGCAACAGATAAATCGAACAGTTTATCACGATTAAAGCCTTAATTATAGAGAAGCCTAACTTACTAGTGAATAATGGATCCACATTGGATCATAATGTCATATCAAAAGTAATCATGTTTCTATAGAGATCGGCAAGTTATCTGAATTCAAAAATAGCATGGCCTATCTAACAACCTTAACTACCCAATGGTCAAGTTAAACAAAAGACTCCTAGTCATTCTCTTAAATCATTTTAATCCTAGTTTGTGAATGAGCATTTCTTGGTCGCAGGCTCGCAATAGTACGACTAACGTACCATCACGAGTTCGCATGATTTGCAAAAACTGACCTGCATGGGCCACCACAAAAACTTATCACGACCCGCACCCGCTTTTCCGGATACGAGACGTGTCCAAGCCAGCCTACGCCGCAGAATCGGCGGTAGAACGCTGTCAAGCCCGCAAGAATAATTACTCAAAATAAACATTGCTGCTCATTCACAATTCTACATTTATTACAATATTTACAATTAAAAAAAATACAAGCTTTTACATATAATGAATTTGATACAATTGCTTTCTATTTCTAGGTTGACCTCAGCATACCCAAGCCTTTCCAATGCTAAGAGTGATCACGACTAAACCTGAAAAATGTTGGTTTCCAGTCAGGAATGGAATAAGTACACAAACCGACGATAATGCGAAAACACAATAGAATTAACAAGACATGAAAATAACATATGAGAGATAAAACTGGAAGATAACTGATGACATAGAACGATAGAGAAGTAAACAAGGGAAAAACTAATAAAAGACATCTTTCTAGGTGGTATAAAATATCTGTTTCGACATGTGAACGGCTAGGGGGTAAATCCGGCACACTACACGTGTCGTGTGCAGCGGCTATTATTCAAGAATAGACTCATGGGATAGTTCTGGATAGTTCACATGTATACTAAGATATTTCCCCTCTCGACTACTCCGTGTGACGAGCGTGTCAACAAGCAGCAAGATATATGTATAGACATAAAATGAAAAGACTACTATGAATCGGAAAGCAATCAGAAAGTACACTTGCCTGAGGTCCTTAGCTGGAGAAACCAATAACACTATACCACTCAATGAGCCACAATCAGTCAACACATGTAGAAGTCTCCGGATGCTGAAATAAATAGTACCAACGTTCTCAGAATAGTCAAATTAGCTAGGATTGCATGTCCTTAAGTCCAATTCTGGACACAGGGGTAAAACGGTAATTTCGGGCAAAAACGATATCCGTCGTTGGACCCACTTTGCACCGAAAAGCGTGCCAGAGTCAATGGTCTCTAAAGTCATCAAACTACATGTCTACGGATCCAGTTTTCCGATACAAACCCAACCGTATGTCCAAAATTGGATTCCGGCGGGCCGTGCACAAAATCGTCCGTTGAGTCGGACCGTGGGGCCCGCAAAACGACGATTTTATCAAAGGTCTCGGAATCGGACCAAACTTGGCATACAGGACCAAAAAAATGATACGGTCCTGTTGGCACAAGTTTTGTCTCGATCTGACGAGCGTGCATGAAGTAATTGAGAAACTTGCAAAGTGCACGATACGGTGAATTTCGACAGATACGCATCAAATTCGTCGCGCACACACGACCAATTTGAATTCCGCCAAAACCCACACGACCACGAAGCCGTTACGCAGCTTTTGATACTTTCGGTTCGCGACCACGTCGCCCGGAATGGCGGGACGCACGTCGTGTGGATGGTTTTCAATGTTTTTAAAACAGGTTTTTCGTCAACTTCATCCTAATTTTAAACAGAAAATAAATCACAAGAATTAAATCTAAAAACAGGGTTTTCATCTTGGTTATGTTGTCTAGAAGTCTGTTCAAGCAATTTTCCAAAACACGCGATGTACTGGTCGTAAATCGACCACAAAACTTAGGTTTCGGGATAGTTTCTAATATCTGAAAATTGAGTTTTTTCCTCGATTTGGAACTCGATTCCCGTCGTGTACAGTACGTGTTAAAAGAATCTACGTGAAGGGGTTTACAGCCCTATGGGTTGTGAACGTACCGGCGAAAATGGAGTGCAAAATGATCACGCGGTGATCGAAAAAACTTGCCGCGAAGATTGCCCCCTGGCTGCGGACTGCTGCTGTGTTCCCTGCATGCGCGTGCGTTTTCCGACCGTTCTCCGGTGAGCGACGGCGTCCCTCGGCATCGCGCACGCGCCTGGGGATGCGCCCAGGCCTGGAGGTCGGGGTGGCGATGAGTTTTGCTAGGGTTTTGATAATTGTCGATCCCCTCCCACGCTATATACGAGCCGAGAGGGGGAAAAGGCCTGCTCGGGTTTGGGTCTGTTATCGAATTTTCTGAGAAAAGTTCTGTTCGATTAGAAAGCTGGGGTGCTGGGCTTTTCTTGTGGGCCGGCCTGTGGGGTATTGTTAGCTCGAGCATGGGGTTTAGGGGAGGGCCCAATGGCTGGCCTGGCCTGGGAGTTTAAGGGCTAGCTAATTAACTTAGTATATCTTATATAATTAATATACTCTTATATATACTCGTATATCCTTATATATATACACATACATACACAGGTACACCTATATATATATATATATATATATATATATATATATATATATTCATAATATATTTTATATATATATATATATATATATATATATATATATATATACATATATACATATCATATATATAATAATAATAATAATAATAATAATAATAATAATAATAATAATAATAATAAAATACCATAAACCAATAATAATAAATAATAATAATAAATAATGATCCTAATGACAATCAATAATAGGCTAATTTTTATTATTGATGGATACAACGCGCACACTACTTATCTAGTTTTTAGAAGATCATACAAAATTTGTAAAACATTATTTAATAATAATAATACATATAATGTACATATAACAAATACTTAGAAAATAATTGCCAATTCCTAAATATATATGCAAAATATTTGTATTAACCAAACATGTCTACAAGGCCGTACTTGGTCCCACTACGTGCCTACCTGGGCTTGGATTTGACTTGGGTCCAATCTGGACAAGTTTGGTACAACAGGGTTCCCGAAAACTCAATAATATATTTAAATAATAAAAACAAACCTTCGGCACGGGTTAAGTCGCAACTTGGCCTGGATTTCTCAGTTAGGACGTCACTATGGCTCGGTCTTCCCTGGCATGGCTCATACACTAGTCTAGGCATGCCAATGCACTATCAGTGCCACGATTTCTAGTCACCTTGTACTCCAGATTTTAATCATGATTAAAATCATCTACCGTAATAATAACTAAATAATTAATTCCAAAATTCTAAAAATCACAATTTAAGTCAAATAAATAAATAAATAAATAAATATTTTAAAAAAATATTTTCGGGAAGGGAAGCTACATCCCGCAAGTTAAGTCGTCTCGTACGGCTCGTTGGCTTAAGTCTAGGCACCCGAAAAGTTGGTCGTCCAAGTCGACCCCGTACCTAGCACGTTTCCTCGATGCGAAGCTCGACGTAGCCCTTGCTCGTCGAGTCGTTGCCTGATAAGTTAAGACAAGTGTTGCGTTGGGCTATCGAAGCCATTTCTAGCACTGTCCCGTTCTATCTGCAGTTGTCAAGTCGCATAGTCCCTTGAGAACAAGGCTCGTCGTATAAGTATATGACTTGAGCGTTAGCGTCGCCTATAGAAACAGGCCTGTCTAAGGCACGAGTTACGGTCGGTTTAGTGAAAAGATTGCCACGAACAAAGGAAGTCCACGTGACTGGTTGTCGCCGAGATCGGTCCCGCTACTTGGGAGTCTCGCTAAGTCATGATATGTCCCGCACACGAGATCGGTCCCTGGCTTGGGAGTCTCGCTAAGTATTGATATGTCCCGCACACGAGATCGGTCCCCTGGCTTGGGAGTGTCGCTAAGTCTTGATATGTCCCGCACACGAGATCGGTCCCGCGGCTTGGGAGTCTCGTTAAGTCTCGATAGAAAGAAGGAATGCATGGTCATGTTGAGAAAGGACTGGATAGATTGGATAGATCGAGTATGCATGGTCATTGGACAACTTGTCGACAAGGTGTAGTCTTCTCGAATGATCACCGGGGCGCCGGGATCATTCGGCCCGGGAAAAGCGAGTGTGGCTCAAAGTAGGATGCTGGATGACCGCATGGAAGAGTTCGGCCCCACCGGGCTAGCTACCCGTGTAGGTACAGACCGATATCCCATGAGCCATGTCCAAGATAGCTTAAAATTGCTAGTGACCACTCATGTAGATGTGTCGGCAATAGCGGCACACCGTGTGTATGCCTTTGGATTTGGGTCTAGAGCTTGAATGCAGGTCTAGTCGGTAACACAAGGTCTGGGCCTAAGATTGGGCTGCCGCATAGGCACCGTGCTTGGCACGATAGATTGGCGTCGGGATGTCCATGAGATCGATGGTAGGTTTGGCAAGTCTTGTCTAAGTTGGTTCATGAGTCGAATAGAAGGGCCGCAAGGCGGCAGCATGATAAGTCTAGATATGTTGCGAGGCGCGGCCTCAATCTCGAAGCACGGACAAGTCTAAGCAAAGTCTAAAGGCACGACCTGCACGAGTCGTTCCCCCTTGACGTCGCTAGCACGAGAATTGGTCTAGTAGGCTTGAGTTTAAGTAAAAGTCTTGGCACGGTCGAGTGCGCATAAATTGCTCATCGGCGAAGCACTGTCCCGAACATGTTAAGTTACGAATAGAATATGGCACGACCCTGCCGTCCCGAGTTGAAGTTTGGTCAAGTACCTAGGCGATGGGACACTGCCTCGATCGAAATACACGTTGGTATTGTTGCACGACCATGTCGTTGCACGTCGAGTTGGTCAGACGTCAAGTCTTAAAACTGATCCTAAGACAAGACTAGAAAGACAATCGAAAGGGTTTAAGCTGCACAAAGTAAATGAACGTGTCGGTTATTTATGGGTGGGCGAGAAGCTCACTCCACCAGTACAGTTGAGTACTGACACCCACATAGTGTTCATGTGCAGGCTCAGGTAGAAGTTCGTGGCGTGGAGCTCGCTTGGATGCGTCGAGGCACGGAGTTCCTTGGTGATTCGAAGCGTGCGGCCGCATAGATTGAAGACTTATACAGGACATAATGTATGGACATCGCCTTCCGAAGCTTCCGCTGGCTCAAGCATTGTAATCGAGAGATGAGAGAGAGCAGAGTGAATTATAAATGAGAGAAAAGTGAGCACGAGAGACTTGTAATTTGGCCTTGCGCCCACAAATGTAATCTTGTATTCAATATCAATAAAAGAGCTTCTTTTGAATGACTTGTGTTCATGTGTACTTGTGCTTAAATTTCTGCTGCATATACAATATTTTGCTTGGGACTTCTGTGAGACGACCCCGTCGCCGTCGCTGTAATCGGCCGTTATGGAATTGCCTTGTACGAGCGCAATCTAGGCTCGTACGGCATCACGCCTTAGCGAGGACGATCGCTCCTACGGGAGCAGGGTGTGATAGTGACCAGCCCCTCAAATATCCGACGGTTTTGCTCCCGCCATACATGCCAAACTGAAGAAGCCAGTCGAACTCTGGTAGTCCGGAACCAGTCCTGCCCTCGACCCCTGCTATCCCGGATCACCGTAATGATGTCCCCAATACCTTTCCCGGAGACGCACACTCCCACCACTCGACTTTGCTCCGACCAGATCTGCCATGCCAGAGCGCACTCGAAGAAAATGTGCTTTATAGATTCAGGCTCCAAACAGCAAAGCACACACTTGGGATCCAGAACCAGCACTCCAAACGAACTCAGGCATTCCCTAGCCAAAAGGCGGCCCGGTAGAAGCTTATAGACACACATCTGCATCTTCTTGGCCAGATCCTTGCACCAAACGAACTCGTAGTCAGAACTCAGAGGAAAAGTGTGCCGGATGAGGTTATAGCAGCTTCGGAATTGGAACTCTCCACTTCCCGAAGTTGCTCCAGTCGACTCCAAAATCCACCGATCAGCAGGCAAAGCCGGATCAACGACTGTAGAAGTAATGATCCTACCCAGCTCCTCAGTAAACCGATAAGATTCTGGCCTCCACTCTCCATTACGTATGATGCGACTACATGTCAGACCATGCCTGTCCTCCTGATGAGTCGGGGCACCCCTGATTTCCAAAAGCGAATGCCGATCTATCCAAGGATCCCGCCAGAGGTTCGTTCCAGACCCATTCTTCATGACCTTTCGGATAGCAGACTTGAGCACCCCCTGTGTCTCAGGATAATCTTGAACGTGACTGAGTGATTGTTGTCAGTAGTACACGTCCAAAAGTTGCCCTGCTTCACGTATCTGCTGTGCATCCAGTCCGCCCATAGAGACCCCCCGCTGATGAATCTCCAAGCCAACTTAAGCGCGGAAGCCTCCCAAATCTCCAGCAACGGCCTGAGTCCCACTCCTCCCTCCTTCCTGGGACGATAGAGCTGCTCCTAGGAGATCGCATGCATACCCCCTCCAAAAGAAATCAGTACAGAGCCGCTCCACTTTTCGAATAGTGGCCACAGAAAGGAGAATGGACTGCAGTCAGAAATGGGCCACAGCCGCAATTATCGATCTGACCAGCTCGATGCGGCCGTCAAATGACAAACCGGCTGCTTGCCAACCTTCCACTCTCCTCTGGACATACTCCACTAGACTATGGCAGTCCTGATCCCGCGCATAGTTGACTGTGAGAGGTACTCCTAAGTATCGCACCGGAAGATCACTCCTCGCGATACCCCGCACATCGGCCCGCTCTTCCTTCCGGGTGCATAGGGAGCTGAAGTAGACCATACTCTTATCCCTGTTCATCTGGAGACCCGAGAGGGACTTCAAATCTTCCATAATAGCCGCAAACGTCTGTAAACCCTCCGTCTAAGGCTGGATGAAGGCCAGAAGATCATCTGCATATATAAGGTGGGTAACTGGGGGATCCACCCTCCGAAACAAAGGGACCAGCCGTCCACGGTGCACTACCAGATCCATCAAGCATGTGAAGTATTCCATAATAAGCGTGAACATGTAAGGGGATAGGGGGTCACCTTGCCTAAGCCCATGATTGCTCTGGAAGTACCCATAAGAAACGCCCTGGATGAGGACAGAGAAAGTGGGAGACGTGATGCACTCCCGGATCAACACAATCCAGTGTTCTGCGAAACCCATGGCAGTCATCAGATAGCAGAGGAAGTCTCGATTGACCATGTCATACGCCTTTCTCAGGTCCAGTTTAACACAAGCTTTCTCTCCTCCGGGTCTGCTAAATTCCCTCACCATCTCATGGGCCAGAAGGCTGTGCTCTGCGATCGACCTCCCCTTGATGAACGCAGCCTGATTCGGAGATACCAAGTCCTGCATGATCCCCTCCATCTGCCGGTACATAAGGTGCGTAATTATCTTATAAAGATAATTACAACACACAATAGGTCTGAAATCCGCCAATGCTGTCGCTCCCTCCTTCTTTGGCACCAAGGTCAGGAAAGTGTGATTCAGCTCTTTCAAAAGCTTTCCTTTGGTGAAGAATTCCTGCACCACCTCCAAGACTTGATACTTCAGGATGTTCCAATGGCATTTGAAGAATTCATTACTAAAGCCATCCGGACCAGGAGCCTTGTTGGGATCCGCCACCTTGACAATAGATTCCACCTCCTCCAATGTAACAGGGGCAAGAAGAATGCTATTCCCATACGGAGTCACCAATCTCTTCGTAACAACCTCTGGGAACGCAGACAGGTAGTCAGTCTGGAAATATAATTCAGAATAGTATCTGACATCCTCGCCCTGGATCTCAGCCGACGTCCCCACCAGGATACCATCCGCATGAAGAAGCTGGGAGATGTGATTCCTATTCTGTCTTGTCCGAATAACATCACAGAAGAACTTGGAGCAATAGTCGCCATCCTTGAGCCAGGAGCATTTGGCTCGCTGAGCCGAGCTAATCTCCTTCTGCAGCCTCAGGATGTTAACTTCTTCGATCAGCTCCTTCTTTCTAGCCGCTAGGTCCCCATTAAGCATGTCAGCTTGTATATCCTGCTGGATGGTCCGCAACTCCACCTCCTTATCTTCTAAGGTAGACTTGGGCAACCCCTTCACCCAACTACTGAGAGCCCTCTTCGTGGCCTTGAGGCGACGAACCAAGCAAAACTGAGCCATTCCCTCCTGACCGCTAGTAAGCCCCTCTGAGACAGCCTCCAGGTAGCCCTCCGAGAGATACCAACTGTTGTTGTACCTGAACGGGCGGGACTTCCCAGGAGACTGAGCAGTGAAGCCAACCCTGATGGGGGAATGATCGCTCGTCCCAGCAGCCAGACCCTCAACCGAAGAGTTAGAGAAATGACGGAACCATTCTCCATTGCCCAAAGCTCGATCAAGCTGGCAAGCAACCCTGTTATGAGTTGCTTTGTTATGCCAAGTCCAGATGAAGCCAGAGCGAGACAACCCCTGGATCCCCACAAGGAGGAGGCATCTCTAGAAATCATAAAAGATAGAATCTGGAACCGGGCGACCACCCACCTTCTCCCCTTGGTGCAGAAGGGCATTGAAGTCCTCGATCAGGAGAAGAGGAAGGCACGACGAATCAACAACAGTGGCAACACGGAAGATGTCGCTCCATAGGGACTTTCGTCTCCTTCTGTCATTGTGGCCGTAGACCGCCCCTAGCAAGAACCGAAAGCCACCCTTGTTCACGAAGGAGATGGCAATCAACTGCTCCATCATCAAGATCAAGTCACTATCCCAACTCTTTGAGTTCCAGCGAACCCAAATCCTGGCTATGTCATAAAGAGCCAGGTTGTGCAGTTGGGCCCAATGAGACGGGGTCCGTCGAACAAGAGTCTTTTCACCTTTGATCTTGGATTCTAATAGAACAGAAATGTCACATTTCTCTCTGTGAAGCACCCCATAAATCTCTCTCCACCTCCTTAGCGAAGACGCCCCCCTCACATTTCAGGCGATAATAGCCATGAATTAATGAGAGAAAGGGTCCCCCTGGGAACACCCGGATCGACACCTGGGGAAAGTGCCGCATCCGTTGCTAAGGTATCCTCCTCCATCCAGTCGGAATGGCCTATTGGGGAACGACCTGAGATAGCACCAATGCCCAGGTAGGGTTGTCAACACACACCGCCTCCTCTCTGTCAGTAGAATGTCCCCCCACCCCGGAGGGGCCGTCCTTCAGCGGGCCGACAACGCATCTCTTCCTACAGTAAACCTGCCCTCCAGCCGATCCGCCACCCCTCGCTCCTCAATCTCCGACGCCACCATGCCTCTAGTAACTATACTAATCTGCCCCTGGCAAGAGGTCATCGCCCCACTCGTAGGAGCAGGCTGAGTAGATACAACGAGGATCAACCCACCATCACTCACAGGATGAGTAATCTCTCCCTCTAAGACCACCGCTCCACTATCATCTCTGAAATCCATGTTGCAGGGTACTTTTGGAGCCTCACTCAGAGGGATAGTAGACTCCACCTGAGGTCCAACCGCCGAACACGCACTGGCCAGATGGCCGAAGCAGGAACAACGTGAACAGGTAGGTGGAAGCCATTCATATTCCACCTTCTGGGTAAGCACCTCCCCAGAAGGGATCTCATATTCTACCATCTTCGGTAGCTCCCCTCCAGCCCGAATCTCCACAAAAATCCTAGCGTACATCAACCGCGACCGAAAGACAGTAGCTTCATCCATCTTGATTGGGGTGCCCACCAAGCTGGCCAGCCGCATCAGCAAAGGTATGCTCCAAAACCTGACAAGGAACTCAGGGAAGCGAATCCATACAGGAATGGCATTCAGAACTTCCCTTTCACATCGAACCTCCGGGGTCCACTCCTTGAGAATGATAAGTCTGCT